>CANSZD010000123.1:0-338943 GCA_947648045.1 Beta corolliflora | reverse complement strand
TGGCAGCCACATTCAACGTAGGGGACTTATCCCCCTATTTTGAAGATAACGATGTGCAAGAATTGAGGACAATTCCTTTTGAAGAAGGAGAGGATGATCCGAAACTAGTTGCTAGTTCCGACGAAATTCTACTAAGTACTAATCTCAATCACAACAAGGGAGAAATTCACGGTTTAAGGATTAGTACTAGTTTAATTATGTTGAGCAACATCGGAAAGGTAGTTAATTGGCGAGTTAGTTTAATTAACGGTTTTTGTAATTTTCGGTTTGTGTAAAACCGGAAATATTTTGCGTAGCGTAAGTTGTATTATCCACGAAATATGCTTAGGGATGCGAACTACACTTGGGATGTGTGAAAGGAGGTCCTTGAAGATATTTGTGGAGCTTGTCTTTGCAAGCTAAGGGGAGGCCATCCACTTGGTGTGGAAAACCGGCCCTCCTTCCCTTTTAGTCAACAAAACACACAACAACACTATTCCTCTTACATCCTTGTTGGAAATTAGAGATATTTGTTGTTTATTGCTTTGTTTAATATTTTGAGTACTTAGAGCTTTTGGGAGTGATTAGCTTGTAATATATATATGTAATTTGATCATAAATGAAGTTTTAGTTTTGATTATTGAAATTTAAGCTTTGTGCTTCAAATTAAAACACGTTGTGTTAAAGATTAAAAACCGAGGTTTTTATTCTAACTTTGAACCGATTTTCTTGGGAGGTCAAACTACGAGAAAGTCAAACTAATTAACATATTCGAGAGTGGAGATTCTCGTTCTTTGTTAATAAAAAAAACCGTAATTGAGGAAGAGAGTGGAGATTCATTTCCTTAGTTATAACCGAATTGTAAACTTGAAGTGGAGGCTTTTAGTTTATTGTTCAACTATCGTAAACGCAATTCTTATTTTGAAGTGTGTTCGTATCAATTTCACTAAACCATTTGAAGTTGAGTGTGACGCCAGTGGAACGGGTATTGGGGCTGTTCTAATTCAATGTGGCAAACCTATTGCTTATTTTAGCGAGAAACTAAATCGAGCCAAGTTGAATTATTCCACGTATGATAAAAGAGTTTTACGCCATGGTTAGAGCTCTTAATCATTGGAGTCACTATTTGCGACCACAAGCTTTTGTTCTCCATTCGGATCATGAATCATTGAAATATATTCATGGCCAACATAAGCTTAGTGCTCGTCATGCTAAATGGGTGGAATTCTTACAATCTTTCAATTTTGTTGCCAAGTACAAGGCCGAAAAGCCAACATTGTAGGCGATGCTTTATCTCGGAGACACGTATTGCTTAACATGGTGGATTCCAAGGTACTTGGGTTTGAGTTGATTAAAGAATTCTATGTTCTTGATGAGGAGACACGTGACTGCTCGTATGGCTACCAAGGATGGTCCAAAAGACCATTATCATCAAATGGAAGGGTTTTTGTTTAAAGGGAACAAACTTTGTGTTCCTAAATGTCCCGTTCGTGATTTGCTAATTAGAGAAGCTCATGGAGGTGGGTTAGCCGGCCATTTTGGCGTTAACAAGACTATGGAGTTGTTACAAGAACATTTTCGTGGCCTCATATGCTCAAAGAAGTACATGCTGTTTTGGCTCGTTGTGGTGTTTGTCAAAGGGCTAAAAGCACGTTCCATAAGGGGTTGTACACTCCTTTACCAACACCGGAGAGACCATGGGAGGATGTCAAGATGGATTTCATTGTGGCTCTTCCTAGGACACAAAGAGGGAAGGATTCGGTCATGGTGGTAGTGGACCGTTTCTCAAAAATGGCACACTTCGTGCCTTGTCACAAAACGGAAGATGCTCTTAATGTTTCTTGTTTATATTTCAGGAAATTGTTCGCTTGCATGGAGTGCCAAGAACTATTGTCTCGGATCGAGATAGTAAGTTTTGAGTCATTTTTGGAGGTCCCTATGGAGGATGATGGGTACTAAGTTGCTTGTTTAGTACTTCACATCACCCCCAAACAGATGGTCAAACCGAAGTGACCAATCGAACTCTAGGCACCTTGTTAAGGGGCTTAGTGAGCAAGACGGGAAAGGATTGGGATGTCAAGTTATGCCATGCGGAGTTTGCTTACAATAGAACTCCAACTTTTGCAACAAAACATTCACCGTTCAAGTGGTATATGGGGTAAATCCGTATGTACCTATTGATCTTATTTCGTTGCCTAAAGACTCTTATGTCCATGGAGATGCTAGGCAACAAGCTGAAACAATGGTGAAAGTTCACAAAGAAATCCGCACCAATATCGAGAAGACAAATGAGATGTACAAACGGAAAGCAAACAAAAAGTCGGAAACCGAGGTTGTTTGCTCCGGAAGATTTGGTGTGGGTTCACTTGAGGAAGGAGAGGTTTCCAAGTAAAAGAAAGCATAAACTCATGCCCCGAGTGAAGGACCTTTCAAGGTTCTTGAACGTTATGGAGACAATGCTTACAAGATAGACCTTCCCGGAGACTATGGCGTGGCAGCAACATTCAACGTAGGGGACTTATCCCCCTATTTAGAAGATGAAGATGTGCAAGAATTGAGGACAATTCCTTTTGAAGAAGGAGAGGATGATACGAAATCGGTTGCTAATTCCGAAATTCTACTAAGTACTAATCTCAATCACAACAAAGGAGAGATTCACGGTTTAAAGATTAGTACTAGTTTAATCATGTTGAGCAACGAAGGAAAGGAAGTTAATTAAGCTAGTTAGTTTAATTAACGTTTTTGTAATTTTCGGTTTTTGTAAACCCGAATTATTTTGTTTAGCGTAAGTGTAAATTGGTCGAACCGTACTTGGGGTTGCGAACCATACTTGGGACGTGTAATGGGCACTCATGGAGATCTTTTGAAGCTTCCCTTGCAAGCTAAGACAAGCCCTCCACTTGCTTGAAGAAAACCGTCCCACTTTGCCCCAAAGTCAACAAAACACACAACAACACTATTCCTCCTTACATCCTTGTTGGATTAAGAGATATTTGTTGTTTAATTGATTTGTTTAATTACTTTGGTGCTTAGTTATTTTGGCTAATGTTTTAAGCCTTCTTTAGCTTGTACTTGATATATGTAATTGATCAAGGAATGAAAAAATCAGTTTTAGTTTTTGAATTAAACATTGTGTTTATTCGGTTTTTTGGAGATTGAAAAATCCGAAATTCCTCTTGACAATTAAGAAGTGATCTTAATTTCAAACCCTTGAGTTAAGTGAGTTAAACTTAATTTAAGAGAGAGTTAATATAATTAGTGAGTTTAAACTAATTAAATCCACTCTCAAAAACCTCCTAAATCAGTTTCTAAGTAAGATAAACTTCAAAACCGATTTAGAATCCTTAAGCATAAATAAGTGAGTAAAGCTTATCGAGCTTAGGTTACATTTTCATATACGATTTCGCATCAAATACATTCAACAAAGGTAATTGAATCAAATAAACTCAAATGAATTCAACAAAGCTCATTGAATCAAATGAAACTCAAATGCATTCAACAAAGCTAATTGAATCAAATTAAAGTAAAATGAAGTCAAACAAAGCTAATTGAATTAAATGAAGTCAAACAAAGATAATTGTATCAAATGAAAGTCAAATGAAGTCCAATAAAGCTAATTGAATCAAATGAAACTCAAATGCATTCAACAAAGCTAATTGAATTAAATAAACTCAAATGCATTCAACAAAGCTAATTGAATCAAATGAAACTCAAATGCATTTAACAAAGCTAATTGAATCAAATGAAACTCAAATGCATTAAACAAAGCTAATTGATTCAAATTAAAGTCAAACAAAGTCAAACAAAACTAATTGAATCAAATGAAACACAAATGCATTATCAATAAAGCTAATTGAATCAAATTAAAGTAAAATGAAGTCAAACAAAGCTAATTGAATTAAATGAAGTCAAACAAATATAATTGTATCAAATTAAAGTCAAATGAAGTCCAATAAAGCTAATTGAATCAAATGAAACTCAAATACATTCAACAAAGCTAATTGAATCAAATAAACTCAAATGCATTCAACAAAGCTAATTGAATCAAATGAAACTCAAATGCATTTAACAAAGCTAATTGAATCAAATGAAACTCAAATGCATTAAACAAAGCTAATTGATTCAAATTAAAGTCAAACGAAGTCAAACAAAACTAATTGAATCAAATGAAACACAAATGCATTATCAATAAAGCTAATTGAATCAAATTAAAGTAAAATGAAGTCAAACAAAGCTAATTGAAATAAATGAAGTTAAACAAAGATAATTGTATCAAATTAAAGTCAAATGAAGTCCAATAAAGCTAATTGAATCAAATGAAACTCAAATACATTCAACAAAGCTAATTGAATCAAATAAACTCAAATGCATTCAACAAAGCTAATTCAATCAAATGAAACTCAAATGCATTTAACAATGCTAATTGAATCAAATGAAACTCAAATGCATTAAACAAAGCTAATTGATTCAAATTAAAGTCAAACGAAGTCAAACAAAACTTATTGAATCAAATGAAACACAAATGCATTCAGTAAAGCTAATTGAATCAAATGAAACTCAAATGCATTCAACAAAGCTAAATGAATCAAATGAAACTCAAGTGCATTCAACAAAGCTAATTGAATGAAATTAAAGTGAAATGAAGTCAAACAAAGCTAATTGAATCAAATAAAACTCAAATGCATTCAACAAAGCTAATTGAATCAAATGAAACTCAAATGCATTATCAGTAAAGCTAATTGAATCAAATGATGCTCAAATGCATTCAACAAAGCTAATTGAATGAAATGAAATTCAAATGAAGTCAAACATAGCTAATTGAATCAAATGGAACTCCAATGCGTTCAACAAAGCTAATTTTATTAAATGAAAGTCAAATGAAGTCAAATAAAGCTAATTGAATCAAATGAAACTCAAATGCATTCAACAAAGCTAATTGAATCAAATAAAACTCAAATGCATTCAACAAAGCTAATTGAATCAAATGAAACTCAAATGCATTATCAACAAAGCTAATTGAATCAAATTAAAGTAAAATGAAGTCAAACAAAGCTAATTGAATTAAATGAAGTCAAACAAAGATAATTGTATCAAATGAAAGTCAAATGAAGTCCAATAAAGCTAATTGAATCAAATGAAACCCAAATACATTCAACAAAGGTAATTGAATCAAATAAACTCAAATGAATTCAACAAAGCTCATTGAATCAAATGAAACTCAAATGCATTCAACAAAGCTAATTGAATCAAGTTAAAGTAAAATGAAGTCAAACAAAGCTAATTGAATTAAATGAAGTCAAACAAAGATAATTGTATCAAATGAAAGTCAAATGAAGTCCAATAAAGCTAATTGAATCAAATGAAACTCAAATGCATTCAACAAAGCTAATTGAATCAAATAAACTCAAATGCATTCAACAAAGCTAATTGAATCAAATGAAACTCAAATGCATTCAACAAAGCAAATTGAATCAAATGAAACTCAAATGCATTAAACAAAGCTAATTGATTCAAATTAAAGTCAAACAAAACTAATTGAATCAAATGAAACACAAATGCATTATCAATAAAGCTAATTGAATCAAATTAAAGTAAAATGAAGTCAAACAAAGCTAATTGAATTAAATGAAGTCAAACAAATATAATTGTATCAAATTAAAGTCAAATAAAGTCCAATAAAGCTAATTGAATCAAATGAAACTCAAATACATTCAACAAAGCTAATTGAATCAAATAAACTCAAATGCATTCAACAAAGCTAATTGAATCAAATGAAACTCAAATGCATTCAACAAAGCTAATTGAATCAAATGAAACTCAAATGCATTAAACAAAGCTAATTGATTCAAATTAAAGTCAAACGAAGTCAATCATAGCTAATTGAATCTAATTTAACTCAAATGCGTTCAACAAAGCTAATTGTATCAAATGAAAGTCAAATAAAGCTAATTGAATCAAATGAAACTCAAATGCTTTCAACAAAGCTAATTGAATCAAATCAAAGTCAAACAAAGTCTAACATAGCTAATAAAATCAAATGAAACTCAAATGCATTCAACAAAGCTAATTGAATCAAATGAAAGTCAAATGAAGTCAAACAAAAATTATTGAATCAAATGAATCTCAAATGCATTCAATAAAGCTAATTGAATCAAATTAATCTCAAATCCATTCAACAAATCTAATTGAATCAAATAAACTCAAATGCATTCAACAAAGCTAATTGAATCAAATTAAACTCAAATGCATTCAACAAAGTTAATTGAATCAAATGAAAGTCAAATGAAGTCAAACAAAGCTAATTGAATCAAATGAAAGTCAAACAATGTCAAACATAGCTAATAGAAACAAATGAAACTCAAATGCATTCAACAAAGGTAATTGAATCAAATGATGCTCAAATGCATTCAACAAAGCTAATTGAATCAAATGCAAGTCCAATGAAGTCAAACATAGCTAATTGAATCAAATGGAACTCAAATGCGTTCAACAAAGTTAATTGTATCAAATGAAGTCAAATAAAACTAATTGAATCAAATGAAACTCAAATGCATTCAACAAAGCTAATTGAATCAAATGAAACTCAAATGAAGTCAAACATAGCTAATTGAATCAAATGGAACGCAAATGCGGTCAACAAAGCTAATTGTATCAAATGAAGTCAAATAAAGCTAATTAAATCAAATGAAACTCAAATGCATTCAACAAAGCTAATTGAATCAAATAAAACTCAAATGCATTCAACAAAGCTAATTGAATCAAATGAAACTCAAATGCATTATCAATAAAGCTAATTGAATCAAATTAAAGTAAAATGAAGTCAAACAAAGCTAATTGAATTAAATGAAGTCCAACAAAGATATTGTATCAAATGAAAGTCAAATGAAGTCCAATAAAGCTAATTGAATCAAATGAAACTCAATTGCATGCAACAAAGCTAATTGAATCAAATGAAACTCAAATGCATTCAACAAAGCTAATTGAATCAAATTAAAGTAAAATGATGTCAAACGAAGCTAATTGAATCAAATCAAAGTCAAACAAAGTCAAACATAGCTAATAAAATCAAATGAAACTCAAATGCATTCAACAAAGCTAATTGAATCAAATGAAAGTCAAATGACGTCAAACATAGCTAATTGAATCAAATGGCACTCAAATGCGTTCAACAAAGCTAATTTTATCAAATGAAAGTCAAATGAAGTCAAATAAACCTAATTGAATCAAATGAAACTCAAATGCATTCAACAAAGCTAATTGAATCAAATAAAACTCAAATGCATTCAACAAAGCTAATTGAATCAAAATGAAACTCAAATGCATTATCAACAAAGCTAATTGAATCAAATTAAAGTAAAATGAAGTTAAACAAAGCTAATTGAATTAAATGAAGTCAAACAAAGATAATTGTATCAAATGAAAGTCAAATGAAGTCCAATAAAGCTAATTGAATCAAATGAAACTCAAATACATTCAACAAAGCTAATTGAATCAAATAAACTCAAATGCATTCAACAAAGCTAATTGAATCAAATGAAACTCAAATGCATTCAACAAAGCTAATTGAATCAAATGAAACTCAAATGCATTAAACAAAGCTAATTGATTCAAATTAAAGTCAAACAAAGTCAAACAAAACTAATTGAATCAAATGAAACACAAATGCATTATCAATAAAGCTAATTGAATCAAATTAAAGTAAAATGAAGTCAAACAAAGCTAATTGAATTAAATGAAGTCAAACAAATATAATTGTATCAAATTAAAGTCAAATAAAGTCCAATAAAGCTAATTGAATCAAATGAAACTCAAATACATTCAACAAAGCTAATTGAATCAAATAAACTCAAATGCATTCAACAAAGCTAATTGAATCAAATGAAACTCAAATGCATTCAACAAAGCTAATTGAATCAAATGAAACTCAAATGCATTAAACAAAGCTAATTGATTCAAATTAAAGTCAAACGAAGTCAATCATAGCTAATTGAATCTAATTTAACTCAAATGCGTTCAACAAAGCTAATTGTATCAAATGAAAGTCAAATAAAGCTAATTGAATCAAATGAAACTCAAATGCTTTCAACAAAGCTAATTGAATCAAATCAAAGTCAAACAAAGTCTAACATAGCTAATAAAATCAAATGAAACTCAAATGCATTCAACAAAGCTAATTGAATCAAATGAAAGTCAAATGAAGTCAAACAAAACTTATTGAATCAAATGAATCTCAAATGCATTCAATAAAGCTAATTGAATCAAATTAATCTCAAATCCATTCAACAAATCTAATTGAATCAAATAAACTCAAATGCATTCAACAAAGCTAATTGAATCAAATTAAACTCAAATGCATTCAACAAAGTTAATTGAATCAAATGAAAGTCAAATGAAGTCAAACAAAGCTAATTGAATCAAATGAAAGTCAAACAATGTCAAACATAGCTAATAGAAACAAATGAAACTCAAATGCATTCAACAAAGGTAATTGAATCAAATGATGCTCAAATGCATTCAACAAAGCTAATTGAATCAAATGAAAGTCCAATGAAGTCAAACATAGCTAATTGAATCAAATGGAACTCAAATGCGTTCAACAAAGTTAATTGTATCAAATGAAGTCAAATAAAGCTAATTGAATCAAATGAAACTCAAATGCATTCAACAAAGCTAATTGAATCAAATGAAACTCAAATGAAGTCAAACATAGCTAATTGAATCAAATGGAACGCAAATGCGTTCAACAAAGCTAATTGTACCAAATGAAGTCAAATAAAGCTAATTAAATCAAATGAAACTCAAATGCATTCAACAAAGCTAATTGAATCAAATAAAACTCAAATGCATTCAACAAAGCTAATTGAATCAAATGAAACTCAAATGCATTATCAATAAAGCTAATTGAATCAAATTAAAGTAAAATGAAGTCAAACAAAGCTAATTGAATTAAATGAAGTCCAACAAAGATAATTGTATCAAATGAAAGTCAAATGAAGTCCAATAAAGCTAATTGAATCAAATGAAACTCAATTGCATGCAACAAAGCTAATTGAATCAAATGAAACTCAAATGCATTCAACAAAGCTAATTGAATCAAATTAAAGTAAAATGATGTCAAACGAAGCTAATTGAATCAAATCAAAGTCAAACAAAGTCAAACATAGCTAATAAAATCAAATGAAACTCAAATGCATTCAACAAAGCTAATTGAATCAAATGAAAGTCAAATGAAGTCAAACATAGCTAATTGAATCAAATGGCACTCAAATGCGTTCAACAAAGCTAATTTTATCAAATGAAAGTCAAATGAAGTCAAATAAACCTAATTGAATCAAATGAAACTCAAATGCATTCAACAAAACTAATTGAATCAAATAAAACTCAAATGCATTCAACAAAGCTAATTGAATCAAATGAAACTCAAATGCATTATCAACAAAGCTAATTGAATCAAATTAAAGTAAAATGAAGTTAAACAAAGCTAATTGAATTAAATGAAGTCAAACAAAGATAATTGTATCAAATGAAAGTCAAATGAAGTCCAATAAAGCTAATTGAATCAAATGAAACTCAAATACATTCAACAAAGCTAATTGAATCAAATAAACTCAAATGCATTCAACAAAGCTAATTGAATCAAATGAAACTCAAATGCATTCAACAAAGCTAATTGAATCAAATGAAACTCAAATGCATTAAACAAAGCTAATTGATTCAAATTAAAGTCAAACAAAGTCAAACAAAACTAATTGAATCAAATGAAACACAATGCATTATCAATAAAGCTAATTGAATCAAATTAAAGTAAAATGAAGTCAAACTGGTACGAAATCAGTTGCTAATTCAGAAATTCTACTAAGTACTACTCTCATGCACAACAAGGGTGAGATTCACGGTTTAAAGATTAGTACTAGTTTAATTATGTTGAGCAACGAAGGAAAGGAAGTTAATTAAGCTAGTTAGTTTAATTAACGTTTTTGTAATTTTCGGTTTTTGTAAACCCGGGATTATTTTGTTTAGCGTAAGTGCAAATTGGACGAACCATGCTTGGGGTTGCGAATCACACTTGGGACGTGTGAAAAGGGGTTCTTGAAGATCTTTTGAAGCTTCCCTTGCAAGCTAAGAGAAGCCCCCCCACTTGGTGATGAAAACCGGCCCTCCTTGCCCCAAAGTCAACAAAACACACAACAACACTATTCCTTCTTACATCTTTGTTGGATTAAGAGATCTTTGTTGTTTAATTGCTTTGTTTAATCACTTTGGTACTTAGATCTTTTTGAGATTGATTAGCTTGTAATATATATGTATTGGTGATCATAAATGAAAAATCAGTTTTAGTTTTGATTTAAACATTGTGTTTATTCGGTTTTTTTGGAGATTGAAAAATCCGAAATTCCTCTTGTGATTAAGAAGTGATCTTAATTTCGAAACCCTTGAGTTAAGTGAGTTAAACTTAATTTAAGAGAGAGTTAATATAATTAGTGAGTTTAAACTAATTAAATCCACTCTCAAAAACCTCCTAAATCCGTTTCTAAGTAAGATAAACTTCAAAACCGATTTAGAATCCTTAAGCATAAATAAGTGAGTAAAGCTTATCGAGCTTAGGTTACATTTTCATATACGATTTCGTATCAAGTGGTATCAAGAGCTAAGTTCTGAAATGGACGATGAAATAGATGATAATGCTAGAAGAGATGCGATGCTAGAAGCTCTAGCTAAGCAAAACGAAGCATTACATGACATGATGGCAAAGATAACCTTAGAATTGTTTAAGAAGAAACCCAATGAGGAAGAAAGGAGTTCTAGGGCCGATGATAGGGGTTTGAAAATCGAAGTTCCAGATTTTGACGGAGCTAGTGATCCGGAATTATACATTGAATGGGAACGTTCTTTGGAGCGTTTTTTGATTACAAAGACACTCCGAATGATAAGAAATACAAGGTTGCTGTTTTGAAACTAACCAAATATGCATCCATTTGGTTAGAAGGCTTGAAGAGGCAAAGGGTGAAGGAGAACAAATCCAAGATTGCTACTTGGGAGAAATTAAAGAAGCAATTACGGAAGCGTTTTGTTCCAACTAACTACAAGCAAAATCGGTATGTTAGATGGTCCACACTCAAACAAGGCACCACGTCCATGGATGAGTACATCAAGGAATTCGAAAAGCTTTCCATTGTTTGTGAAATAGAAGAAATGGAGGAGCAAAAATTGGGCGAATTCTTAGGAGGCCTAAATGAGGATGTGCGTGAGAAAGTGGAGGTGTACCCATACCTTTCTTTCGACGAGGCTTGCAAAGTGGCTCTCAAAATTGACAGCCAAAAGAAGAAAGCAACAACAAGTAAGTCTTATTCAAAGCCATTTAGTACTTTTAAAGCTAATACTAGTACTAGCAACTTTGATAAGAACAAAAAATCAGATTTCATTCCGAAAGAGAAGGAGAAAGTGGTAGATGATAAAGCCTTTAAAGTTAAATGTTTTAAGTGTCAAGGTTATGGTCATTACCAATCGACTTGTCCTATGAAAAGAGTCATGACTATAAGGGACATAGAGGAGATAGACGAATTGGAGAGGATATACCTCTTAGAAAAGCAACATGATAAATCCGATTTAGGTAACGAAAGTGATGAGGACGTGTGTAATCCAGAAATGGAGGGTGAAATGTTGGTTCTTAGGAGATCCTTGTACTCTAATGTCGTGGCTGAAAATGAGGAACAAAGAGAAACCATTTTTCATTCGAAATGCTTAGTGAATAAGAAGCTATGCACGTTAATCATTGATGGTGGTAGTTGTACAAATGTAGGTTCAACCGAACTTGTAGAGAAGTTAGCATTACCTACTACTAAACATCCACATCCTTATAAACTGAAATGGTTAGATGATGATAGTGAAGTAAGGGTGAAGAATAGAGTTTTAATCACGTTTTCCATTGGAAATTATGAAGATGAAATTCTATGTGATGTAATTCCTATGACTGCGTGCCATATTCTACTTGGTAGACCGTGGCAATTTGATCGAAAAGTAATGCATGATGGTTGTTCGAATGTGTATAAGGTAAACAAGAATGGTAAAACCAAAACCTTATTACCATTGCCCCCTTCAAAAATACGAGACACAACACCTAAGCAAAAAAAAGAACCTCGTGAGTGGTAGTGTGTTTTTAGGGAGAAAAAGATTCGAGAGGGAGTTGGGAACAAATCAGGTCGTGTATGTTCTAGTTGCTAAGGAGGTGAACGAGGGAATGGAAGTTGAAGATTCAAATTTGAGGGAGTTATTGGAGGGATTTGGAGACGTGTTTCCTAATGACCTACCAAATGGCCTACCCCCTAAACGTGGAATTGAGCATCAAATTGATCTCATTCCCGGAGCACCACTCCCAAATAAACCTTCCTATAGATGCAATCCCAAAGAAAGTGAGGAGTTACAAAGCCAAATCAGTGAATTGATGAAGAAAGGCTACGTGAGAGAGAGTAAAAGTCCATGTGCTGTTCCGGCTTTACTTGTGCCAAAAAAAGACGGAACATGGAGGATGTGTATTGATAACCATCAAGTACAGATTTCCCATCCCTAGGTTAGATGACATGTTAGATGAGTTAAGTGGATCCAATTTGTTTTCGAAAATTGATTTGAGAAGTGGATACCACCAAATATGCATGAGAGAGGGAGATGAGTGGAAGACGGCTTTCAAAACGAAGTATGGGTTGTATGAATGGCTGGTTATGCCATTTGGTCTCACAAATGCCCCTAGTACGTTCATGAGATTGATGAATGAAGTACTTAGGCCGTTTTTGGGAAAGTTCGTGGTTGTGTATTTGGATGATATTCTTGTCTATAGTGCTAACAAGGAGGATCATTTAGATCATTTGGAACAATTAAATGAAGTCAAACAAATATAATTGTATCAAATTAAAGTCAAATGAAGTCCAATAAAGCTAATTGAATCAAATGAAACTCAAATACATTCAACAAAGCTAATTGAATCAAATAAACTCAAATGCATTCAACAAAGCTAATTGAATCAAATGAAACTCAAATGCATTCAACAAAGCTAATTGAATCAAATGAAACTCAAATGCATTAAACAAAGCTAATTGATTCAAATTAAAGTCAAACGAAGTCAATCATAGCTAATTGAATCTAATTTAACTCAAAAGCGTTCAACTAAGCTAATTGTATCAAATGAAAGTCAAATAAAGCTAATTGAATCAAATGAAACTCAAATGCTTTCAACAAAGCTAATTGAATCAAATCAAAGTCAAACAAAGTCTAACATAGCTAATAAAATCAAATGAAACTCAAATGAATTCAACAAAGCTAATTGAATCAAATGAAAGTCCAATGAAGTCAAACAAAACTTATTGAATCAAATGAATCTCAAATGCATTCAATAAAGCTAATTGAATCAAATTAATCTCAAATGCATTCAACAAATCTAATTGAATCAAATAAACTCAAATGCATTCAACAAAGCTAATTGAATCAAATTAAACTCAAATGCATTCAACAAAGTTAATTGAATCAAATGAAAGTCAAATGAAGTCAAACAAAGCTAATTGAATCAAATGAAAGTCAAACAAAGTCAAACATAGCTAATAGAAACAAATGAAACTCAAATGCATTCAACAAAGGTAATTGAATCAAATGATGCTCAAATGCATTCAACAAAGCTAATTGAATCAAATGAAAGTCAAATGAAGTCAAACATAGCTAATTGAATCAAATGGAACTCAAATGCGTTCAACAAAGTTAATTGTATCAAATGAAGTCAAATAAAGCTAATTGAATCAAATGAAACTCAAATGCATTCAACAAAGCTAATTGAATTAAATGAAACTCAAATGAAGTCAAACATAGCTAATTGAATCAAATGGAACGCAAATGCGTTCAACAAAGCTAATTGTATCAAATGAAGTCAAATAAAGCTAATTAAATCAAATGAAACTCAAATGCATTCAACAAAGCTAATTGAATCAAATAAAACTCAAATGCATTCAACAAAGCTAATTGAATCAAATGAAACTCAAATGCATTATCAATAAAGCTAATTGAATCAAATTAAAGTAAATTGAAGTCAAACAAAGCTAATTGAATTAAATGAAGTCCAACAAAGATAATTGTATCAAATGAAAGTCAAATGAAGTCCAATAAAGCTAATTGAATCAAATGAAACTCAATTGCATGCAACAAAGCTAATTGAATCAAATGAAACTCAAATGCATTCAACAAAGCTAATTGAATCAAATTAAAGTAAAATGATGTCAAACGAAGCTAATTGAATCAAATCAAAGTCAAACAAAGTCAAACATAGCTAATAAAATCAAATGAAACTCAAATGCATTCAACAAAGCTAATTGAATCTAATGAAAGTCAAATGAAGTCAAACATAGCTAATTGAATCAAATGGCACTCAAATGCGTTCAACAAAGCTAATTTTATCAAATGAAAGTCAAATAAACCTAATTGAATCAAATGAAACTCAAATGCATTCAACAAAGCTAATTGAATCAAA
Source organism: Beta corolliflora (assembly GCA_947648045.1). Taxonomy (NCBI): domain Eukaryota; kingdom Viridiplantae; phylum Streptophyta; class Magnoliopsida; order Caryophyllales; family Amaranthaceae; genus Beta; species Beta corolliflora. The sequence continues at coordinate 324,458 of CANSZD010000123.1, read as the reverse complement.
TAAAACTCAAATGCATTCAACAAAGCTAATTGAATCAAATGAAACTCAAATGCATTATCAACAAAGCTAATTGAATCAAATAAAACTCAAATGCATTCAACAAAGCTAATTGAATCAAATGAAACTCAAATGCATTATCAACAAAGCTAATTGAATCAAATTAAAGTAAAATGAAGTTAAACAAAGCTAATTGAATTAAATGAAGTCAAACAAAGATAATTGTATCAAATGAAAGTCAAATGAAGTCCAATAAAGCTAATTGAATCAAATGAAACTCAAATACATTCAACAAAGCTAACTGAATCAAATAAACTCAAATGAATTCAACAAAGCTAATTGAATCAAATGAAACTCAAATGCATTCAACAAAGCTAATTGAATCAAAAGAAACTCAAATGCATTAAACAAAGCTAATTGATTCAAATTAAAGTCAAACGAAGTCAATCATAGCTAATTGAATCAAATGGAACTCAAATGCGTTCAACAAAGCTAATTGTATCAAATGAAAGTCAAATAAAGCTAATTGAATCAAATGAAACTCAAATGCTTTCAACAAAGCTAATTGAATCAAATAAAACTCAAATGCATTCAACAAAGCTAATTGAATCAAATGAAACTCAAATGCATTATCAACAAAGCTAATTGAATCAAATTAAAGTAAAATGAAGTCAAACAAAGCTAATTGAATCAAATGAAGTCAAACAAAGATAATTGTATCAAATGAAAGTCAAATGAAGTCCAATAATGCTAATTGAATCAAATGAAACTCAAATGCATTGAACAAAGCTAATTGAATCAAATAAACTCAAATGCATTCAACAAAGCTAATTGAATCAAATTAAAGTAAAATGATGTCAAACGAAGCTAATTGAATAAAACAAAGTCAAACAAAGTCAAACATAGCTAATAAAATCAAATGAAACTCAAATGCATTCAACAAAGCTAATTGAATCAAATGAAAGTCAAATGAAGTCAAACTAAACTTATTGAATCAAATGAATCTCTAATGCATTCAATAAAGCTAATTGAATCAATTGAAACTCAAATGCATTCAACAAAGCTAATTGAATCAAATGAAAGTCAAATGAAGTCAAACAAAACTTATTGAATCAAAAGAATCTCAAATGCATTCAATAAAGCTAATTGAATCAAATTAATCTCAAATGCATTCAACAAATCTAATTGAATCAAATCAACTCAAATGCATTCAACAAAGCAAATTGAATCAAATTAAACTCAAATGCATTCAACAAAGTTAATTGAATCAAATAAAAGTAAAATGAAGTCAAACAAAGCTAATTGAATCAAATGAAAGTCAAACAAAGTCAAACATAGCTAATAGAATCAAATGAAACTCAAATGCATTCAACAAAGGTAATTGAAATAAATGAAACTCAAAATGCATTCAACAAAGCTAATTGAACCAAAGTAAAGTAAAATTATTTCAAACAAAGCTAATTGAATCAAATGAAAGTCAAATGAAGTCAAACAAAGCTAATTCAATCAAATGAAAGTCAAACAAAGTCAAATATGGCTAATATAATCAAATGAAACTCAAATGCATTCAACAAAGCTAATTGAATCAAATGTTGCTCAAATGCATTCAACAAAGCTAATTGAATCAAATGAAAGTCAAATGAAATCAAACATAGCTAATTGAATCAAAGGGAACTCAAATGCGTTTAACAAAGCTAATTGTATCAAACGAAAGTCAAATGCAGTCAAATAAAGCTAATTGAATCAAATGAAACTCAAATGCATTCAACAAAGCTAATTGAATCAAATAAAACTCAAATGCATTCAACAAATCTAATTGAATCAAATGAAACTCAAATGCATTATCAACAAAGCTAATTGAATCAAATTAAAGTAAAATGATGTCAAACGAAGCTAATTGAATCAAATCAAAGTCAAACAAAGTCAAACATAGCTAATAAAATCAATTGAAACTCAAATGCATTCAACAAAGCTAATTGAATCAAATGAAAGTCAAATGAAGTCAAACAAAGCTAATTGAATCAAATGAAACTCAAATGCATTATCAACAAAGCTAATTGAATCAAATTAAAGTTAAATGAAGTCAAACAAAGCTAATTGAATTCAATGAAGTCAAACAAAGATAATTGTATCAAATGAAAGTCAAATGAAGTCCAATAAAGCTAATTGAATCAAATGAAACTCAAATGCATTCAACAAAGCTAATTGAATCAAATAAACTCAAATGCATTCAACAAAGCTAATTGAATCAAATGAAACTCAAATGCATTCAACAAAGCTAATTGAATCAAATGAAACTCAAATGAATTAAACAAAGCTAATTGATTGAAATTAAAGTCAAACGAAGTCAAACAAAACTTACTGAATCAAATGAAACACAAATGCATTCAAAGAAAGCAAATTGAATCAAATGAAACTCAAATGCATTCAACAAAGCTAAGTGAATCAAATGAAACTCAAGTGCTTCAACAAAGCTAATTGAATCAAATTAAAGTGAAATGAAGTCAAACAAAGCTAATTGAATCAAATAAAACTCAAATGCATTCAACAAAGCTAATTGATTCAAATGAAACTCAAATGCATTATCAGTAAAGCTAATTGAATCGAATGATGCTCAAATGCATTCAACAAAGCTAATGGAATCAAATGAAAGTCAAATGAAGTCAAACATAGCTAATTGAATCAAATGGCACTCAAATGCGTTCAACAAAGCTAATTTTATCAAATGAAAGTCAAATGAAGTCAAATAAACCTAATTGAATCAAATGAAACTCAAATGCATTCAACAAAGCTAATTGAATCAAATAAACTCAAATGCATTCAACAAAGCTAATTGAATCAAATTAAAGTAAAATGATGTCAAACGAAGCTAATTGAATCAAATCAAAGTCAAACAAAGTCAAACATAGCTAAGAAAATCAAATGATACTCAAATGCATTCAACAAAGCTAATTGAATCAAATGAAAGTCAAATGAAGTCAAACTAAACTTATTGAATCAAATGAATCTCTAATGCATTCAATAAAGCTAATTGAATCAATTGAAACTCAAATGCATTCAACAAAGCTAATTGAATCAAATGAAAGTCAAATGAAGTCAAACAAAACTTATTGAATCAAATGAATCTCAAATGCATTCAATAAAGCTAATTGAATCAAATTAATCTCAAATGCATTCAACAAATCTAATTGAATCAAATCAACTCAAATGCATTCAACAAAGCTAATTGAATCAAATTAAACTCAAATGCATTCAACAAAGTTAATTGAATCAAATAAAAGTAAAATGAAGTCAAACAAAGCTAATTGAATCAAATGAAAGTCAAATGAAGTCAAACTAAACTTATTGAATCAAATGAATCTCTAATGCATTCAATAAAGCTAATTGAATCAATTGAAACTCAAATGCATTCAACAAAGCTAATTGAATCAAATGAAAGTCAAATGAAGTCAAACAAAACTTATTGAATCAAAAGAATCTCAAATGCATTCAATAAAGCTAATTGAATCAAATTAATCTCAAATGCATTCAACAAATCTAATTGAATCAAATCAACTCAAATGCATTCAACAAAGCAAATTGAATCAAATTAAACTCAAATGCATTCAACAAAGTTAATTGAATCAAATAAAAGTAAAATGAAGTCAAACAAAGCTAATTGAATCAAATGAAAGTCAAACAAAGTCGAAACATAGCTAATAGAATCAAATGAAACTCAAATGCATTCAACAAAGGTAATTGAAATAAATGAAACTCAAATGCATTCAACAAAGCTAATTGAACCAAAGTAAAGTAAAATTATTTCAAACAAAGCTAATTGAATCAAATGAAAGTCAAATGAAGTCAAACAAAGCTAATTCAATCAAATGAAAGTCAAACAAAGTCAAATATGGCTAATATAATCAAATGAAACTCAAATGCATTCAACAAAGCTAATTGAATCAAATGTTGCTCAAATGCATTCAACAAAGCTAATTGAATCAAATGAAAGTCAAATGAAATCAAACATAGCTAATTGAATCAAAGGGAACTCAAATGCGTTTAACAAAGCTAATTGTATCAAACGAAAGTCAAATGCAATCAAATAAAGCTAATTGAATCAAATTAAACTCAAATGCATTCAACAAAGCTAATTGAATCAAATAAAACTCAAATGCATTCAACAAATCTAATTGAATCAAATGAAACTCAAATGCATTATCAACAAAGCTAATTGAATCAAATTAAAGTAAAATGATGTCAAACGAAGCTAATTAAATCAAATCAAAGTCAAACAAAGTCAAACATAGCTAATAAAATCAATTGAAACTCAAATGCATTCAACAAAGCTAATTGAATCAAATGAAAGTCAAATGAAGTCAAACAAAGCTAATTGAATCAAATGAAACTCAAATGCATTATCAACAAAGCTAATTGAATCAAATTAAAGTTAAATGAAGTCAAACAAAGCTAATTGAATTCAATGAAGTCAAACAAAGATAATTGTATCAAATGAAAGTCAAATGAAGTCCAATAAAGCTAATTGAATCAAATGAAACTCAAATGCATTCAACAAAGCTAATTGAATCAAATAAACTCAAATGCATTCAACAAAGCTAATTGAATCAAATGAAACTCAAATGCATTCAACAAAGCTAATTGAATCAAATGAAACTCAAATGCATTAAACAAAGCTAATTGATTGAAATTAAAGTCAAACGAAGTCAAACAAAACTTACTGAATCAAATGAAACACAAATGCATTCAGTAAAGCAAATTGAATCAAATGAAACTCAAATGCATTCAACAAAGCTAAGTGAATCAAATGAAACTCAAGTGCTTCAACAAAGCTAATTGAATCAAATTAAAGTGAAATGAAGTCGAAACAAAGCTAATTGAATCAAATAAAACTCAAATGCATTCAACAAAGCTAATTGATTCAAATGAAACTCAAATGCATTATCGGTAAAGCTAATTGAATCGAATGATGCTCAAATGCATTCAACAAAGCTAATGGAATCAAATGAAAGTCAAATGAAGTCAAACATAGCTAATTGAATCAAATGGCACTCAAATGCGTTCAACAAAGCTAATTTTATCAAATGAAAGTCAAATGAAGTCAAATAAACCTAATTGAAGCAAATGAAACTCAAATGCATTCAACAAAGCTAATTGAATCAAATAAACTCAAATGCATTCAACAAAGCTAATTGAATCAAATTAAAGTAAAATGATGTCAAACGAAGCTAATTGAATCAAATCAAAGTCAAACAAAGTCAAACATATCTAAGAAAATCAAATGAAACTCAAATGCATTCAACAAAGCTAATTGAATCAAATGAAAGTCAAATGAAGTCAAACTAAACTTATTGAATCAAATGAATCTCTAATGCATTCAATAAAGCTAATTGAATCAATTGAAACTCAAATGCATTAAACAAAGCTAATTGAATCAAATGAAAGTCAAATGAAGTCAAACAAAACTTATTGAATCAAATGAATCTCAAATGCATTCAATAAAGCTAATTGAATCAAATTAATCTCAAATGCATTCAACAAATCTAATTGAATCAAATCAACTCAAATGCATTCAACAAAGCTAATTGAATCAAATTAAACTCAAATGCATTCAACAAAGTTAATTGAATCAAATAAAAGTAAAATGAAGTCAAACAAAGCTAATTGAATCAAATGAAAGTCAAACAAAGTCAAACATAGCTAATAGAATCAAATGAAACTCAAATGCATTCAACAAAGGTAATTGAAATAAATGAAACTCAAATGCATTCAACAAAGCTAATTGAACCAAATTAAAGTAAAATTATTTCAAACAAAGCTAATTGAATCAAATGAAAGTCAAATGAAGTCAAACAAAGCTAATTGAATCAAATGAAAGTCAAACAAAGTCAAACATAGCTAATATAATCAAATGAAACTCAAATGCATTCAACAAAGCTAATTGAATCAAATGATGCTCAAATGCATTCAACAAAGCTAATTGAATCAATTGAAAGTCAAATGAAGTCAAACATAGCTAATTGAATCAAATGGAACGCAAATGCGTTCAACAAAGCTAATTGTATCAAACGAAAGTCAAATGCAGTCAAATAAAGCTAATTGAATCAAATGAAACTCAAATGCATTCAACAAAGCTAATTGAATCAAATAAAACTCAAATGCATTCAACAAATCTAATTGAATCAAATGAAACTCAAATGCATTATCAACAAAGCTAATTGAATCAAATTAAAGTAAAATGATGTCAAACGAAGCTAATTGAATCAAATCAAAGTCAAACAAGGTCAAACATAGCTAATAAAATCAAATGAAACTCAAATGCATTCAACAAAGCTAATTGAATCAAATGAAAGTCAAATGAAGTCAAACTAAACTTATTGAATCAAATGAATCTCTAATGCATTCAATAAAGCTAATTGAATCAATTGAAACTCAAATGCATTCAACAAAGCTAATTGAATCAAATGAAAGTCAAATGAAGTCAAACAAAACTTATTGAATCAAATGAATCTCAAATGCATTCAATACAGCTAATTGAATCAAATTAATCTCAAATGCATTCAACAAATCTAATTGAATCAAATCAACTCAAATGCATTCAACAAAGCTAATTGAATCAAATTAAACTCAAATGCATTCAACAAAGTTAATTGAATCAAATAAAAGTAAAATGAAGTCAAACAAAGCTAATTGAATCAAATGAAAGTCAAACAAAAGTCAAACATAGCTAATAGAATCAAATGAAACTCAAATGCATTCAACAAAGGTAATTGAAATAAATGAAACTCAAATGCATTCAACAAAGCTAATTGAACCAAATTAAAGTAAAATTATTTCAAACAAAGCTAATTGAATCAAATGAAAGTCAAATGAAGTCAAACAAAGCTAATTGAATCAAATGAAAGTCAAACAAAGTCAAACATAGCTAATATAATCAAATGAAACTCAAATGCATTCAACAAAGCTAATTGAATCAAATGATACTCAAATGCATTCAACAAAGCTAATTGAATCAATTGAAAGTCAAATGAAGTCAAACATAGCTAATTGAATCAAATGGAACTCAAATGCGTTCAACAAAGCTAATTGTATCAAACGAAAGTCAAATGCAGTCAAATAAAGCTAATTGAATCAAATGAAACTCAAATGCATTCAACAAAGCTAATTGAATCAAATAAAACTCAAATGCATTCAACAAATCTAATTGAATCAAATGAAACTCAAATGCATTATCAACAAAGCTAATTGAATCAAATTAAATTTAAATGAAGTCAAACAAAGCTAATTGAATTAAATGAAGTCAAACAAAGATAATTGTATCAAATGAAAGTCAAATGAAGTCCAATAAAGCTAATTGAATCAAATGAAACTCAAATGCATTCAACAATGCTAATGAATCAAATAAACTCAAATGCATTCAACAAAGCTAATTCAATCAAATGAAACTCAAATGCATTCAACAAAGCTAATTGAATCAAATGAAACTCAAATGCATTAAACAAAGCTAATTGATTCAAATTAAAGTCAAACGAAGTCAAACAAAACTTATTGAATCAAATGAAACACAAATGCATTCAGTAAAGCTAATTGAATCAAATGAAACTTAAATGCATTCAACAAAGCTAAGTGAATCAAATGAAACTCAAGTGCTTCAATAAAGTTAATTGAATCAAATTAAAGTGAAATGAAGTCAAACAAAGCTAATTGAATCAAATAAAACTCAAATGCATTCAACAAAGCTAATTGATTCAAATGAAACTCAAATGCATTATAAGTAAAGCTAATTGAATCAAATGATGCTCAAATGCATTCAACAAAGCTAATTGAATCAAATGAAAATCAAATGAAGTCAAACATAGCTAATTGAATCAAATGGCACTCAAATGCGTTCAACAAAGCTAATTTTATCAAATGAAAGTCAAATGAAGTCAAATAAACCTAATTGAATCAAATGAAACTCAAATGCATTCAACAAAGCTAATTGAATCAAATAAAACTCAAATGCATTCAACAAAGCTAATTGAATCAAATGAAACTCAAATGCATTATCAACAAAGATAATTAAATCAAATTAAAGTAAAATGAAGTTAAACAAAGCTAATTGAATTAAATGAAGTCAAACAAAGATAATTGTATCAAAAGAAAGTCAGATGAAGTCCAATAAAGCTAATTGAATCAAATGAAACTCTAATACATTCAACAAAGCTAATTGAATCAAATAAACTCAAATGAATTCAACAAAGCTAATTGAATCAAATGAAACTCAAATGCATTCAACAAAGCTAATTGAATCAAATGAAACTCAAATGCATTAAACAAAGCTAATTGATTCAAATTAAAGTCAAACGAAGTCAATCATAGCTAATTGAATCAAATGGAACTCAAATGCGTTCAACAAAGCTAATTGTATCAAATGAAAGTCAAATAAAGCTAATTGAATCAAATGAAACTCAAATGCTTCCATGATACGGGAGTAGATGAGGAACAAGTTGCTCAATTGGTTGCTCTTGGTTCGAAGGTTCCTCAGTTGGAGTGGGATTCTATGCATGGCGTGATAGTTGGATTCTTTGCTACCAAAGAGTGCGTGTGCATGATAACTAACTTGGGGCAAGATACGTAATACATTCATGCTACACTTCAAGTTCTGTTAGGAGTGTAGGAGTGGCGTGCGTGTCTTAGTATGCTAAGCATACGTAGTTGAGTTCAGCTAGAACTCTTCATATCTTTAAGTGCTTTGTATTTGAATTATGTTAGGAGTCTATGTTCTCAAGGAGATAGATTATAAGATTCAACCTTAGAGTTTCTTATCTATCTATTAGAGTTTGATTAGGATTATGACTTAGGGACTTGTCCTAAGCATAGTAGGAGTTGGTTTTTGTTTTCTTATAAAAAGTTTAGATGTACGTGATTTCAATAAGATGAATTATTCAAAGTTTTTACTTCGTGTTTAACCTAAAGTGTTAATCAAATCTCTTGAAGTTGGTGGCTTAGCCTTTATGCTTCAAAACCCTTAAATCATATTGTGGTGCTTTGCTTTATCAATTGATTTAGGATCTATCGTTTGTTTGTGTTACTTTGATCATAATTTCTGCACAAGTGTTTAATCATACAAGATTAAATACATTATTTCAACAAAGCTAATTGAATCAAATAAAACTCAAATGCATTCAACAAAGCTAATTGAATCAAATGAAACTCAAAAGCATTATCAACAAAGCTAATTGAATCAAATTAAAGTAAAATGAAGTCAAACAAAGCTAATTGAATCAAATGAAGTCAAACAAAGATAATTGTATCAAATGAAAGTCAAATGAAGTCCAATAAAGCTAATTGAATCAAATGAAACTCAAATGCATTCAACAAAGCTAATTGAATCAAATAAACTCAAATGCATTCAACAAAGCTAATTGAATCAAATTAAAGTAAAATGATGTCAAACGAAGCTAATTGAATCAAATCAAAGTCAAACAAAGTCAAACATAGCTAATAAAATCAAATGAAACTCAAATGCATTCAACAAAGCTAATTGAATCAAATGAAAGTCAAATGAAGTCAAACTAAACTTATTGAATCAAATGAATCTCTAATGCATTCAATAAAGCTAATTGAATCAATTGAAACTCAAATGCATTCAACAAAGCTAATTGAATCAAATGAAAGTCAAATGAAGTCAAACAAAACTTACTGAATCAAATGAATCTCAAATGCATTCAATAAAGCTAATTGAATCAAATTAATCTCAAATGCATTCAACAAATCTAATTGAATCAAATAAACTCAAATGCATTCAACAAAGCTAATTGAATCAAATTAAAATCAAATGCATTCAACAAAGTTAATTGAATCAAATAAAAGTAAAATGAAGTCAAACAAAGCTAATTGAATCAAATGAAAGTCAAACAAAGTCAAACATAGCTAATAGAATCAAATGAAACTCAAATGCATTCAACAAAGGTAATTGAAATAAATAAAACTCAAATGCATTCAACAAAGCTAATTGAACCAAATTAAAGTAAAATTAATTCAAACAAAGCTAATTGAATCAAATGAAAGTCAAATGAAGTCAACCGATACGAACACACTTCAAAATGAATTGCGTTTACGATAGTTGAATGATAAACTAAAAGCCTCCACTTCAAGTTTATTATTCGGTTTATAACCAAGGAAATGAATCTCCACTCTCTTCCTCAATCACGGTTTTAATTAACAACGAACGAGAATCTCCACTCTCGAATATGTCAATTAGGTTGACTTTCTCGTAGTTTGACCTCCCAAGAAAATCGGTTCAAAGATAGAATAAAAACCTCGGTTTTTAATCTTTAACACAACGTGTTTTAATTTGAAGCACAAAGCTTAAATTTCAATTATCCAAATCTGATTTTCATTTATGATCACCATTTGATATATACTACAAGCTAATCACTCCCAAAAGATCTAAGTACTTAAAAGATTAAACAAAGCAATAAACAACAAATATCTCTAATCTTCCAACAAAGGTGTAAGAGGAATAGTGTTGTTGTGTGTTTTGTTGACTAAAAAGGGAAGGAGGGCCGGTTTTCCACACCAAGTGGATGGCCTCCCTTAGCTTGTGGTACGAAATGGGAAGGTACCAAGATTATTAAGGATGGCTTACATGATCATCCTTAACCCTGATTTAGTATCACCTATTCTACCTAACAAGATCCGTTGGATATGGCTCATATCATGGATTAGGATCACTTGTTAGAAGTTTAGCTAAGTACTAATCTTAATTAGTTTTTTTGTAATAATTAGTTAAGTAGAAATAGAACAGAAGTGAAGACGTTCACATTCAACCGGAGATTCTGGCGCAGCGAAATCGTTTTGGTTATTGTGAGAAATCTACAAATCATTTTCCAGTGATTCTTTTTTTGTTGGATTTCTAACATCTTGAAGTTTCATCCTACAAAATTTGGTGAGATTTCATGAAGAAACGAAGTTGCAGTAGCCTTTCAATTGAGACGTCAATTCTGGATCAGTTTTGCGGTTTTGTAAAACCGAGTATATTTTGTTTAGCGTAAGTGTAAATTGGTCGAACCATGCTTGGGGGACGTGAATTACACTTGGGACGTGTAAAGGGAACTCTTGGAGATCTTTTGGAGCTTTACTTGCAAGCTAAGAGAAGCCCCCCACTTGGTGATGAAAACCGGTCCTCCTTGCCCCAAAGTCAACAAAACACACAACACTATTCCTTCTTACATCTTTGTTGGATTAAGAGATATTTGTTGTTTAATTGCTTTGTTTAATTACCTTAGTGTATTAGATATTTATGGCTGATTTGTTAAGCCTTTTTAGCTCTTTGCTATATATATGTAATGGTGATCATAAATAAAAATCGAGATTTTGTTGTTAAACTTGAGCATTGTGCTTATTCGAACTTTTGGAGTGCAAACCCGAAATTTCCTCTTGTGATTAAGAAGTGATCTTAATCTTGAAATCCTTGAGTTAAGTGAGTAAAGCTTAACCTAAGAGAGAGTTAGGATAATTAGTGAGTGAAGCTAATTGAATTACTCTCAGAAACCCTCCTAAATCGGTTTCTAGGTGAGTGAAGCCTCTAATCGATTTAGAACCCTTAAGTGAAAGTAAGTGAGTGAAGCTTATCAAGCTTAAGTAAACACAATTCTTTTAGTTTTAAGAGTGATTCTTTCGACTAAAAGTCTATATCCATTGTTCGTTCGTTTTCCTTGACTTCTTATTCACTAAGCATTTCGAATGAAAAATGGTTTCTCTTTGTTCCTCATTTTCAGCCACGACATTAGAGTACAAGGATCTCCTAAGAACCAACATTTCACCCTCCATTTCTGGATTACACACGTCCTCATCACTTTCGTTACCTAAATCGATTTATCATGTTGCTTTTCTAAGAGGTATATCCTCTCCAATTCGTCTATCTCCTCTATGTCCCTTATAGTCATGACTCTTTTCGTAGGACAAGTCGATTGGTAATGACCATAACCTTGACACTTAAAACATTTAACTTTAAAGGCTTTATCATCTACCACTTTCTCCTTCTCTTTCGGGAATGAAATCTGATTTTTTGTTCTTATCAAAGTTGCTAGTACTAGTATTAGCTTTAAAAGTACTAAATGGCTTTGAATAAGACTTACTTGTTGTTGCTTTCTTCTTTTGGTGTCAATTTTGAGAGCCACTTTGCAAGCCTCGTCGAAAGAAAGGTATGGGTACACCTCCACTTTCTCACGCACATCCTCATTTAGGCCTCCTAAGAATCTGCCCAATTTTTGCTCCTCCATTTCTTCTATTTCACAAACAATGGAAAGCTTTTCGAATTCCTTGATGTACTCATCCATGGACGTGGTGCCTTGTTTGAGTGTGGACCATCTAACATACCGATTTTGCTTGTAGTTAGTTGGAACAAAACGCTTAAAGTAATTGCTTCTTTAATTTCTCCCAAGTAGCAATCTTGGATTTGTTCTCCTTCACCCTTTGCCTCTTCAAGCCTTCTAACCAAATGGATGCATATTTGGTTAGTTTCAAAACAGCAACCTTGTATTTCTTATCATTCGGAGTGTCTTTGTAATCAAAAAAACGCTCCAAAAGAACGTTCCCATTCAATGTATAATTCCGATCACTAGCTCCGTCAAAATCTGGAACTTCGATTTTCAAACCCCTATCATCGGCCCTAGAACTCCTTTCTTCCTCATTGGGTTTCTTCTTAAACAATTCTAAGGTTATCTTTGCCATCATGTCATGTAATGCTTCGTTTTGCTTAGCTAGAGCTTCTAGCATCGCATCTCTTCTAGCATTATCATCTATTTCATCGTCCATTTCAGAACTTAGCTCTTGATACCACTTGATACGAAATCGTATATGAAAATGTAACCTAAGCTCGATAAGCTTTACTCACTTATTTATGCTTAAGGATTCTAAATCGGTTTTGAAGTTTATCTTACTTAGAAACTGATTTAGGAGGTTTTTGAGAGTGGATTTAATTAGTTTAAACTCACTAATTATATTAACTCTCTCTTAAATTAAGTTTAACTCACTTAACTCAAGGGTTTCGAAATTAAGATCACTTCTTAATCACAAGAGGAATTTCGGATTTTTCAATCTCCAAAAAAACCGAATAAACACAATGTTTAAATCAAAACTAAAACTGATTTTTCATTTATGATCACCAATACATATATATTACAAGCTAATCAATCTCAAAAAGATCTAAGTACCAAAGTGATTAAACAAAGCAATTAAACAACAAAGATCTCTTAATCCAACAAAGATGTAAGAAGGAATAGTGTTGTTGTGTGTTTTGTTGACTTTGGGGCAAGGAGGGCCGGTTTTCATCACCAAGTGGGGGGCTTCTCTTAGCTTGCAAGGGAAGCTTCAAAAGATCTTCAAGAACCCCTTTTCACACGTCCCAAGTGTGATTCGCAACCCCAAGCATGGTTCGTCCAATTTGCACTTACGCTAAACAAAATAATCCCGGGTTTACAAAAACCGAAAATTACAAAAACGTTAATTAAACTAACTAGCTTAATTAACTTCCTTTCCTTCGTTGCTCAACATAATTAAACTAGTACTGATCTTTAAACCGTGAATCTCTCCCTTGTTGTGCATGAGAGTAGTACTTAGTAGAATTTCTGAATTAGCAACTGATTTCGTATCAGCTACATGGGAGAAATTGAAGAAGCAATTGAGGAAGCGTTTTGTTCCAACTAACTACAAGCAAAATCAGTACGTTAGATGGTCTACCCTCAAGCAAGGCGCCATGTCCATGGAAGAGTACATCAAGGAATTTGAGAAGCTTTCCATTGTTTGTGAAATAGAAGAGATGGAGGAGCAAAAACTAGGCCGGTTCTTAGGAGGCCTAAACGAAGATGTACGAGAGAAAGTCGAGGTATATCCATGATGCGGATGTGAGCAGCAAAATCATGACAATCCTAGTTCTGTTAGGATTCTTATGAAGTTTCCTAGTTCTGTTAGGAAACTAAGTGTTTTATTTGCTTTATAACTCTTTTAAAGTAGGTGTTTGAGTGATAAAGGGATCCTATTATGCTTAGGAGTCTAATTACCTTTGTCATAGAGTCTTGTTAGGAGTCTTCGTAGTTTCCTCGTAGTTTCCTAATTCTAGTATGAATAGGAAACTTGAAATCCTAGTACTAGTAGGATTAGGATATCCTAGTCCTAGTAGGAGTCTAATCACATAGCCGTGTGATTAGATAGTTGTGTTATTGTTAGTGTTTTTGTTTATCTTTTATGCTTTACTAGTTCTAATAGGTTTAGGTTATTATGTTTTAATAGTTCTACTAGGTTTAGGATAATTTGTTCATTATAAATAGGCTATTTCGGCCATCAATAAAGAGGAGCTGATTTTGAGTTGAATGAATTTGAGAAATTCGAGTGCTTGTTTGCATTGAATGTTGGTCGTCGTACCAAGAACATACAAATCGAGGTTTGTGTGCATCTCCTAGTTGCGGTTAGTGAGAGATCCTCTAGTTCTCGAGGGAACATATAGAGCCTATCCTTATAAAGATCCAATCTTTATAGTCTATTTGTTATAAAGTTCGAACCTTTCATTCATTAAACGTGAGATTAGAGTGTTCTTCATATTATTCTTGTTTTAAAAGCTTCCGCAAACACATCAATCCATACCTTACTTTCGATGAAGCTTGCAAAGTGGCTCTCAAAATCGATAGCCAAAAGAAGAAAGCAGTTACAAGTAAGTCTTATTCAAAGCCATTTAGTACTTTTAAAGCTAATTCTAGTACTAGTAACTTTGATAAGAACAAGAAACCAGATTCCACTAAGAAAGATAAGGAGAAAGTTTCAGATGATAAAACTTTGAAAGTGAAATGTTTTAAGTGTCAAGGTTATGGTCATTTCCAAGCTAATTGTCCTACTAAAAGAATCATGACTATAAGGGATATAGAGGAGATAGACGAGTTGGAAAAAGAATCTCTTTTGGAGATAGAACATGGTAAAAGTGAAAGTGAGGAGGAGGACGTGTGTAATCCGGAAATGGAAGGTGAAATGTTGGTTCTTAGGAGGTCCTTATATTGTAGTGTCGTGGCAAAAAATGAGGAACAAAGAGAAACCATTTTTCATTCGAAATGCTTAGTGAATAAGAAGCTATGCACGTTAATCATAGATGGGGGTAGTTGTACTAATGTAGCTTCAACTGAACTTGTAGAGAAGTTAGCATTACCTACTACTAAACATCCACATCCTTATAAACTGAAATGGTTAGATGATAATAGTGAAGTGAGGGTGGAAAATAGAGTTTTAGTTACGTTGTCAATTAGAAATTATGAAGATGAAATTCTATGTGATGTAATCCCTATGACTGCTTGTCACGTATTACTTGGTAGACCTTGGCAATTTGATCGAAAAGTTATTCATGATGGTTCTACTAATGTGTATAAGGTGAATAAGGATGGCAAAATCAAAACCTTACTACCATTACCCCCTTCAAAAATCCGAAACACAAAACCCAAACCAAAAGAAAACCTAGTGTGTGGAAGTGTGTTTTTAGGGAGAAAAGGATTCGAGAGGGAGTTGGAAGCTAATCAGGTTGTATACATTCTGGTTGCTAAGGAGGTGAACGAGGGAGGGGAGGTTGAAGATTCGGACTTGAGAGAGTTGTTAGAGGAGTTTGGAGATGTGTTTCCTAGCGACCTACCACCTGGCCTACCCCCTAACCGTGGAATTGAGCACCAAATTGATCTCATTCCCGGAGCACCAATTCCAAATAAACCTTCCTATAGATGTAATCCTAAGGAAAGTGAAGAATTACAAAGCCAAATCAGTGAGTTGATGAAGAAAGGCTACGTGAGGGAGAGTAAAAGTCCATGTGCTGTTCCGGCTTTACTTGTGCCAAAAAAAGACGGAACTTGGAGGATGTGTATTGATAGCCGTGCTGTGAATAACATAACCATAAAATACAGATTTCCTGATGGAGGTCCATCTACACAAGATCCGAAACTGATTAATATGGTGGCTTTGACAATGCGTGAGGTTTTATCTTCTGTGATTCCTACTATGTTCATTGTTGAGTCCTTGATTAGCCATGTTCATTAGTTTCCTTTAGTGATGGTCGATTTGTAAAGAGTCCTAGTAAGTTTGGAGTCTTCGTTTGTTTGCATTGAAAGAGTCCTAGTGTAGTTGGAGTCTTTGTTGTTTTGATATTTTCGGGTGATTGTTTTAGGACAAGTTGTTAATAGTTGAGTCATGTAATAAAGTTGTTAGGCAAGCTTGAAGCCACGTCCAACCATGCAGCAAGCAAGGAGGAGTTGAGGCCACGAGAATAGGAACTACTTCCTATTATGGCGCCATTATTCAAACTAGTGGACTGCATTGAGGAGTGGTTAGTTTGTTCCACAATTTGAGGCGTGTGAGGTCCTCCTATTAGCCGTGCATCTCAACAAAACTAAGAGCATATTCTCCACACTCTAACATGCCTACATTTGGGGGAGAAGTGCAGCAAGAAGTGGAGCAAGTGGAAGCATCCATAATGGCTAGTTTATGTACTTCTTTCCCACGTTTTTCTTACATGGATTAGTGGAGATCATGGCTGTAGTTAATGTAGTTAATTTTTCGTAATTTTAATTATGTCAAAAAAATCAGAAAATGGCTTGTAAGACTTGTATAAATACCATTGACATCAATGAGAAAGACATCAAGTTTTATGACCAAAATACGATTGTGTATTGAACCTTGTTTTTCTTTGGCGTTTCTTGGATTGGAAACTTATAAGAAATTCGTCCTTTGCTTAATTAACCTTGGCAAGTTAATTTGTGATCTTAGGAAGTTCTAATTTCATTGAGTGGTGTTTCTGTATCTCTTTGAAGCTAGGAATCACGCCCGAGTTGAGGGAAGCTTCGGTTTCTTCCTTAGCTTGTTTTTATCTCTTCTTTGTGTGTTCCTACTTGTATGTACGAGCATACATCATCTTGGTATCAGAGCTATGCTCATATCCTACCTATTTTCATCCCCAATCAACCCCAAACACATCCCTACTTTCGTCCCAAACCACCACCACAAACCGCAAGCCAAAACCTACCTAAATCAGCTCTAATTGTTAATCCTATCAATGGAGGAAGAAGATCAACCACCTAGTGGTTGCCGTGAGACTATGAGGTTACTAGAAGAAGAAAGGAGGGAAAGTAATGCTCGAATGGCATTACTCCAAGACCAAGTGAGACAACTTTCAGTTCGGCTCACTAGGCAAAGGGGTGATGATGACTCGGAAGGTGAAGCTAGTGACGTTACTTTGCTTCCAAGGAGAAATAACTCTCGATCCTCCAATGACATCAAGGTAGACATACCTGATTATGATGGCAAACTCGACACTGATGAGTTTGTAGAATGGTTAAGAACCGTGGAAAGGGTGTTTGACTATAAGCAAGTGCCGGAGGACAAGAGGGTCAAGTTGGTTGCATTAAAGCTTAGAAAGTATGCATCAACTTGGTGGGCTAGTGTTTGTAGTAAGAGGGAACGCCAAGGTAAGGAGAAGGTGCGTTCATGGGAGAAGATGAAAAAGCTCCTAAAACAAAAATTCCTACCTACTTACTACGTGCAAGAGAACTTTGCAAAGTTTCATCACTTGCAACAAGGTTCGAACTCTGTCGAAGTCTATGCTAGGGACTTTGAAGCTTACCTCATGAAGTGTGAAGTGCATGAGGATGAACCCCAAACATTGGTGAGGTTCCTTGGAGGCTTAGACCCCAAGATCGCCAACATAGTGGAACTCCACCACTACTCTACCCTCGAAGAACTTGTTCTTCTTGCTCACAAGGTAGAAAAACAAAATAAACCCAAAAGTAAAGGTGAGACCTCACGTCCCTTTACCAAAACCGCTCCCTTCATTCCAAAAAATCCGCAACCCCACGCTTCTAAACCCCCCTACCTTTCCTTCTACACCTAGTACATCCAAAGTTGGGAGGAGATGCTTTAGGTGCCAAGGCTTGGGCCATATAGCATCCGAATGCCCTAATAAGAAGGTGGTGACTTTGATGGAATATAATGCCTATCAAGGAGATGACGAAGAGGAGAATGAGGAGGAGAATGAAGGTTGGCAAGGAGATGTTAAGGAGGAAGAAACATTCGGTCCTGATGAAGGAGAATGTTTAGTGGTTCGAAGAGCCTTAAGCAGCAACGTTGATCATGAAGAGCTAAGGCAACGAGAGTCCATTTTTCATACAAGGTGCACCATTGGAGGCAAGATTTGCACGTTGATTATAGATGGAGGGAGTTGTACGAATGTGGCTGCTCAAATAATGATTGACAAGCTCAAGCTCCCGACAACACCTCATCCACGCCCCTATGTGATTCAATGGATCAATCAAGGTAAGGGTATACAAGTTTCCAATCGTGTACTTTTATCTTTTAGTATTGGAAGTTATAAGGAGGAGCTATGGTGTGATGTGATACCTATGGATGCATGTCATATACTTCTAGGGCGTCCATGGTTGTTTGATAGGAGGGTCATTCATGATGGCTATAAAAACACCTACTCTCTCACCAAAGACCACAAAAAGATAACCCTCACCCCAATCCCTTCCTATTCAGTTACAAAAATCCATTCCACCAAAGAGAAATACCATTCCCTCACTACCTTACTCCAATCCGAATATCATGAATTCATTCATATGCGTGATATGATGTTAAGCACCACAAAAGAAGAAGCCAAAGATAACACCACCCTTTCCCACCCAATGCTTACGCCCTTACTTGCCAAATACAAAGACGTTTTTCCTCACGAAATCCCCCATGGCTTGCCACCAAAACGTGACATTCAACATAAGATTGACTTCATCCCTGGAGCAATGTTACCAAATAAGCCAGCTTATAGGTCTAACCCTAAAGAAACCGACGAAATTAGAAAGCAAGTAGAGGACTTGTTATCTAAAGGTCTAATTAGGGAGTCCTTAAGTCCATGTGCTGTCCCTACGTTGTTGGTGCCTAAGAAGAATGGAGAATGGAGAATGTGTGTGGATAGTAGGGCAATAAACAAAATCACCATCAAATATAGATTTCCTATTCCTCGTTTGAATGATTTGTTGGATGATTTGAATGGTTCGAAATTGTTTTCCAAGATTGACTTGAGAAGTGGATATCACCAAATCCGAATTTGTGAGGGTGATGAATGGAAAACAGCATTCAAAACCAAGGAGGGCTTGTATGAGTGGCTTGTTATGCCCTTTGGTTTGTCTAATGCACCTAGTACGTTCATGCGCTTAATGAACCAAACTATGAAACCTTTCATTGGCCGTTTTGTAGTTGTTTATTTTGATGATATATTGGTGTATAGTAAGAATGAACAAGAACATGTTAATCATTTGCAAAATGTGTTCGAAGTCTTGAGAAAGGAACGGTTATATGGCAATTTAGAGAAGTGTCATTTCTTCTCTAGTAGCGTGATCTTCTTGGGATTCATTGTCTCAAGTGAAGGCATTCAAGCTGATGAAAAGAAAGTGCAAGCCATCAAGGAGTGGCCTACTCCTACCTCTATGCAGCAAGTTCGAAGTTTTCATGGTCTTGCATCCTTCTATAGGAGGTTTGTGCGCAACTTTAGTGCACTTATGACCCCTATCACTGAACTTACAAAGCTCAAGAAGTTTGAATGGAATGAGCAAGCTCAAAGGGCCTTTGAAGAGGTAAAGAATCAACTCACTACTGCTCCTATATTAGCTTTGCCTAATTTTAATGAAGTTTTTGAAGTCGAGTGTGATGCCTCCGGAGTTGGCATTGGTGCTTTCCCTTTCACAAAATGGGCGTCCTATAGCCTATTTTAGTGAGAAGTTGAATGAAGCCAAGAGGAAGTACTCCACCTATGACAAGGAGTTCTATGCATTGGTTCGAGCTCTAGATCATTGGCGCCACTATCTCATTGCTAAGGAGTTTATACTCCATTCTGATCATGAGGCGCTTAAATTCATCCAAAGCCAACACAAGCTTCAACCACGCCATGCTAAGTGGGTGGAATTCCTTCAAACATTCCATTTCACCATCAAGCACAAGGCCGGCAAAATGAACAAAGGAGCTGATGCACTTTCGAGAAGGTACATGCTTTTAACTTCTTTAAATCCTAAAGTTGTTGGATTAGAGTTGTTGAAAGAATGTTACAAGAATGATAAGGATTTTGGCGTTATGTTCGAAAAATGCCATAATCATGCTGTTGGAGAATTCTATCTCTTGAAGGGGTTTCTTTTCAAAGGAAATCAATTATGCATTCCAAGATCAAGTGTTCGAGAATCTTTGATCAAAGAGTTTCATGAAGGTGGTCTTGCTGGCCACTTTGGCATTGAAAAGACAACATCTTTGGTTAGTGAATATTTCCATTGGCCAAAGCTAGCACGAGATGTTGAGTTCTTAATCAAGAGGTGTTTGGTTTGTCAAAAAGCTAAAGGTCATTTGCTGCCTCAAGGACTATACACGCCCCTTCCCATTCCTCAAGCTCCATGGGAGGATGTGAGCCTTGATTTCATTATTGGACTACCTAAAACTCGAAATCAAAAAGATTCAATCATGGTGGTAGTTGATAGGTTTTCTAAAATGGCTCATTTTGTTGCTTGTCATACTACATATGATCTGTGAATGTGGCTAACTTGTATTTCAGGGACATAGTTCGAATCCATGGCATCCCTAAGTCTATGGTGAGTGATAGGGATTCGAAGTTCCTTAGCCATTTTTGGCTAACTTTGTGGCGGAAAATGGGAACCAAGCTGAAGTTTAGCACTTCTAGCCATCCTCAAACCGACGGTCAAACGGAGGTCACCAATAGGACTCTTGGCACCTTGCTTCGAGCCCTAATCACAAAGAAACCAAGCCAATGGGAAGAGTTGCTACCCCATGCTGAATTTGCATTCATAGGGTGCCCAAAGAAAACTACTGGTCTTAGTCCCTTCTACATTGTCTATGGCTTGGATCCTTGTACTCCTTTAGACCTTGCTCCTTTTCCCACCACCACAAAATATAGCCATGATGCCAATACACGAGCCCTTGAAATCAAACACCTACATGATCATGTGCGAGACCCTAGGATTGCGAAGGCTAATGCACGGGTGAAAGAAAGGATTGATAAGAAGAGGCGTGAAGTTTCCTTTCAACCAGGTGACATGGTGTGGATTCATCTTAGGAAGGAACGATTTCCATCCAAAAGAAAGTCTAAGTTGAGTCCAAGATCCGATGGTCCATTCAAAGTACTCGGCAAAGTGAATGACAATGCTTACAAGGTTGAACTTCCGGAGGACTATGGAGTTTCAGATACCTTTAATGTTGCTGATTTGAGTCCTTTCTATGAGGAAGATGAGCTTTTGCCAAGTTTGAGACCAAACTCTTCCAAAGAAGGGGAGGATGATGGAGGTCCATCTACACAAGATCCGAAACCGATTAATATGGTGGCTTTGACAATGCGTGAGGTTTTATCTTCCGTGATTCCTACTATGTTCATTGTTGAGTCCTTGATTAGCCATGTTCATTAGTTTCCTTTAGTGATGGTCGATTTGTAAAGAGTCCTAGTAAGTTTGGAGTCTTCGTTTGTTTGCATTGAAAGAGTCCTAGTGTAGTTGGAGTCTTTGTTGTTTTGATATTTTTGGGTGATTGTTTTAGGACAAGTTGTTAATAGTTGAGTCATGTAATAAAGTTGTTAGGCAAGCTTGAAGCCACGTCCAACCATGCAGCAAGCAAGGAGGAGTTGAGGCCACGAGAATAGGAACTACTTCCTATTATGGCGCCATTATTCAAACTAGTGGACCTGCATTGAGGAGTGGTTAGTTTGTTCCACAATTTGAGGCGTGTGAGGTCCTCCTATTAGCCGTGCATCTCAACAAAACTAAGAGCATATTCTCCACACTCTAACATGCCTACATTTGGGGGAGAAGTGCAGCAAGAAGTGGAGCAAGTGGAAGCATCCATAATGGCTAGTTTATGTACTTCTTTCCCACGTTTTTCTTACATGGATTAGTGGAGATCATGGCTGTAGTTAATGTAGTTAATTTTTCGTAATTTTAATTATGTCAAAAAAATCAGAAAATGGCTTGTAAGACTTGTATAAATACCATTGACATCAATGAGAAAGACATCAAGTTTTATGACCAAAATACGATTGTGTATTGAACCTTGTTTTTCTTTGGCGTTTCTTGGATTGGAAACTTATAAGAAATTCGTCCTTTGCTTAATTAACCTTGGCAAGTTAATTTGTGATCTTAGGAAGTTCTAATTTCATTGAGTGGTGTTTCTGTATCTCTTTGAAGCTAGGAATCACGCCCAAGTTGAGGGAAGCTTCGGTTTCTTCCTTAGCTTGTTTTTATCTCTTCTTTGTGTGTTCCTACTTGTATGTACGAGCATACATCATTTCCTATCCCTAGATTAGATGACATGCTAGATGAATTGAGTGGGTCCAAAGTGTTTTCGAAAGTTGATTTGAGGAGTGGATATCACCAAATATGCATGAGAGAGGGAGATGAGTGGAAGACGGCTTTCAAAACGAAGTATGGGTTGTATGAATAGCTGGTTATGCCATTTGGTCTCACAAATGCCCCTAGTACGTTCATGAGATTGATGAATGAAGTACTTAGGCCATTTTTGGGAAAGTTTGTGGTTGTATATTTGGATGATATTCTTGTTTACAGTTCTAACAAGGATGATCATTTAAATCATTTGCAACAATTGTTCGAAGTTCTAAAGGAGCAAAAACTGTACGGCAAGCTTGAAAAGTGCACGTTTATGCAAAGAGAGATTGGTTTTCTTGGCTTCATCATTTCTGATGAGGGTGTGAAGGTGGATCCATCCAAAGTAGAGGCGATTTCTTCTTGGCCGGTTCCTACAACTATCACCGAGGTGAGATCTTTTCATGGTTTAGCTTCATTTTATAGGAGATTTATAAATAATTTCAGCACTTTATTAGCTCCTATAACTGAATGCACTAAACATGGAAAATTTGCATGGAGTGACGCAGCTCAAAAGGCGTTTGAACTTGTAAAAGGGAAAATGTGTAAAACGCCTATCCTAGCTTTGCCTGATTTCACTAAACCATTTGAAGTTGAGTGTGACGCAAGTGGAACGGGTATTGGAGCTGTTTTGATTCAATGTGGCAAGCCTATTGCTTATTTTAGTGAGAAGCTTAATCATGCTAAATTGAATTATTCCACCTATGATAAAGAGTTTTATGCTATGGTTAGAGCTCTTAATCATTGGAGTCACTATCTGCGACCACAAGCTTTTGTTCTTCATTCTGATCATGAATCATTAAAATACATTCATGGACAACATAAGCTTAGTGCTCGTCATGCTAAATGGGTAGAATTCTTACAATCTTTCAATTTTGTTGCTAAGTACAAAGTTGGAAAATCTAACATTGTGGCGAGATGCTTTATCTCGGAGGCACGTATTGCTTGAATATGATAGACTCCAAGGTGCTTGGGTTTGAATTGATTAAAGAGTTCTATGTTCTTGATGATGAGACACGTGACCTGTTCGTGGCTACTAAAAATGGTCCAAAAGACCATTATCATCGATGATGGAGGGGTTCTTATTCAAAGGGAACAAACTTTGTGTTCCTAAGTGTCCGATTCGAAATTTGCTTGATTAGAGAAGCTCATGGAGGTGGTTTGGCTGGCCATTTTGGCATTAGCAAAACCATGGGGTTATTACAGGAACATTTTTCATGGCCACATATGATTAAAGAAGTGCACGCCTGTTTTGGCTCGTTGCGGTGTTTGTCAAAGAGCTAAGAGCACGTTTCATAAGGGGTTGTACACTCCTTTGCCGGTCTGGAGAGACCATGGGAGGACATTAGTATGGATTTCATTGTGGCACTTCCTAGAACGCAAAGAGGGAAAAGATTCGGTCATGGTGGTGGTGGACCGTTTCTCAAAAAATGGCACACTTCGTGCCTTGCCATAAAACAGAAGATGCTATTAACGTTTCTTGTTTGTATTTCAGGGAAATTGTTCGTTTACATGGAGTACCAAGAACTATTGTCTCGGATCGAGATAGTAAGTTTTTGAGTCACTTTTGGAGGTCCCTATGGAGAATGATGGGTACTAAGTTGCTGTTTAGTACTTCACATCACCCCCAAACAGATGGTCAAACTGAAGTGACCAACCGAACTCTAGGCACCTTGTTAAGGGGCTTAGTGAGCAAAACCGGGAAAGATTGGGATGTCAAGCTATGCCATGCGGAGTTTGCTTACAACAGAACTCCAACTTTTGCAACGAAACATTCACCATTCGAAGTGGTATATGGGGTAAATCCTTATGTAACTATTGATCTTATTTCATTACCCAAGGATTCTTATGTCCATGGAGATGCTAGGCAACAAGCTGAAATAATGGTGAAGATTCACAAAGAAATACGCACCAACATAGAGAAAACAAATGAGATATACAAGAAGAAAGCCAACAAAAGCCGAAAACCAAGGGTGTTTGCTCCGGGAGATTTGGTGTGGATTCACTTAAGGAAGGAAAGATTTCCAAGCAAAAGGAAGCATAAACTCATGCCTCGAGCTGAAGGACCTTTCAAAGTTCTTGAACGTTATGGAGACAATGCTTACAAAATAGACCTTCCCGGAGAATATGGCGTGGCAGCAACCTTCAATATAGGTGATTTGTCCCCCTACTTAGAAGATGAAGATGTACAAGAATTGAGGACAATTCCTTTCGAAGAAGGAGAGGATGATACGAAATCAGTTGCAAATCAAGAGGTATTACTAAGTAGTAATCTCAATCACAATAAAGGAGAGATTCATGGCCTAAAGATTAGTACTAACGTAATCATGCTAAGCAATAATGGAAGAGAAGCTAAGTAAGCTAGCAGCTGCCCATGGGTGTTGGGGAGGTGTGTGCTTGAGGTGCTTGATATTAGTTAGTGTTAGTTTAGTCTTAAACATGCTTAACTCTCACTAAACATGCTTTGAAATCACTTAGCACCAAAGAAAGAAAAATCAGTCATTTTGTGTTAGAATGAAGCTACGGTTTTCATGATGGTTTTTTGTGATGCAATGGATGATCTAATGAAGCTAGTAGGTGAAGCACCTTGCTTATTCATGCTTACCAAGAGGCCTGCAGCAAGGGGTCCAATTACAACCTTTCCTAAGCAAGGAGGAAAGAACATGAATGGAGGAAAGAAAAGGGCGCGCTATGCAGCGTTTTTCCTGTCCCTTCTTTCTTCCGATTTGGGCAGCCACATTTTAGGCTCCAATGATGATGATTCACACATGGAAGGAAGCTACTTCAAGTATAGGTTTTCTTTTCATTGGTTTGCAGCCATGTTAAAGTATCCAATAGGAGTAGAAAGCTAGGAAAATAGAGTATGCTGATTTCAGCTAGCTTTAGAAGATATTTTGTACTTTAAATGCTTTGTTTAAATCTCCTTAGTGTATTAAATGTAATAGCTGGTGTTTTAAGTTTTTAACTCTTGTACTATAAGTATGTAATCCTGATTATCAATGAAGATCAGATTTGGTTGTTGAAAAACATTGTTATAAACCGTTGAGTTTAAAGATTAAGAACCGAGTGTTTTTAACTCTAATTTGCACGAATTCATTGGGAGGTAAAACTACAAGAGTTCAAACCCAATTAACAAGATTTGAGAGTGATTCACTTATTTTGTTAATTAAAATCCTTTTAGTTTTAAGGTCGAGAGTGATTCACTTCCGTAACTAAAAACCGAATTACTAGCTTTAAGAGTGATTCTTTTAGCTTGTGTTCAATTCTATCCTAAACACTATTCTTAGTTGAGTTGTGTTTGTTTCACAAAGCTAATTGAATCAAATGAAACTCAAATGCATTCAACAAAGCTAATTGAATCAAATGAAACTCAAATGCATTAAACAAAGCTAATTGATTCAAATTAAAGTCAAACGAAGTCAATGATAGCTAATTGAATCAAATGGAACTCAAATGCGTTCAACAAAGCTAATTGTATCAAATGAAAGTCAAATAAAGCTAATTGAATCAAATGAAACTCAAATGCTTTCAACAAAGCTAATTGAATCAAATAAAGCTCAAATGCATTCAACAAAGCTAATTGAATCAAATGAAACTCAAATGCATTCAACAAAGCTAATTGAATCAAATGAAACTCAAATGCATTAAACAAAGCTAATTGATTCAAATTAAAGTCAAACGAAGTCAAACAAAACTTATTGAATCAAATGAAACTCAAATGCATTCAGTAAAGCTAATTGAATCAAATGATGCTCAAATGCATTCAACAAAGCTAATTGAATCAAATGAAAGTCAAATGAAGTCAAACATAGCTAATTGAATCAAATGGAACTCAAATGCGTTCAACAAAGCTAATTGTATCAAACGAAAGTTAAACGCAGTCAAATAAAGCTAATTGAATCAAATGAAACTCAAATGCATTCAACAAAGCTAATTGAATCAAATAAAACTCAAATGCATTCAACAAAGCTAATTGAATTAAAATGAAACTCAAATGCATTATCAACAAAGCTAATTGAATCAAATTAAAGTTAAATGAAGTCAAACAAAGCTAATTGAATTAAATGAAGTCAAACAAAGATAAGTGTATCAAATGAAAGTCAAATGAAGTCCAATAAAGCTAATTGAATCAAATGAAACTCAAATGCATTCAACAAAGCTAATTGAATCAAATAAACTCAAATGCATTCAACAAAGCTAATTCAATCAAATGAAACTCAAATGCATTCAACAAAGCTAATTGAATCAAATGAAACTCAAATGCATTAAACAAAGCTAATTGATTCAAATTAAAGTCAAACGAAGTCAAACAAAACTTATTGAATCAAATGAAACACAAATGCATTCAGTAAAGCTAATTGAATTAAATGAAACTCAAATGCATTCTACAAAGCTAAGTGAATCAAATGAAACTCAAGTGTATTCAACAAAGCTAATTGAATCAAATTAAAGTGAAATGAAGTCAAACAAAGCTAATTGAATCAAATGAAACTCAAATGCATTATCAGTAAAGCTAATTGAATCAAATGATGCTCAAATGCATTCAACAAAGCTAATTGAATCAAATGAAAGTCAAATGAAGTCAAACATAGCTAATTGAATCAAATGGAACTCAAATGCGTTCAACAAAGCTAATTGTATCAAACGAAAGTCAAATGCAGTCAAATAAAGCTAATTGAATCAAATGAAACTCAAATGCATTCAACAAAGCTAATTGAATCAAATAAAACTCAAATGCATTCAACAAAGCTAATTGAATCAAATGAAACTCAAATGCATTATCAATAAAGCTAATTGAATCAAATTAAAGTAAAATGAAGTCAAACAAAGCTAATTGAATCAAATGAAGTCAAACAAAGATAATTGTAGCAAATGAAAGTCAAATGAAGTCCAATAAAGCTAATTGAACCAAATGAAACTCAAATGCATTCAACAAAGCTAATTGAATCAAATAAACTCAAATGCATTCCACAAAGCTAATTGAATCAAATTAAAGTAAAATGATGTCAAACATAGCTAATTGAATCAAATGGAACTCAAATGCGTTCAACAAAGCTAATTGTATGAAATGAAGTCAAATAAAGCTAATTAAATCAAATGAAACTCAAATGCATTCAACAAAGCTAATTGAATCAAATAAAACTCAAATGCATTCAACAAAGCTAATTGAATCAAATGAAACTCAAATGCATTATCAATAAAGCTAATTGAATCAAATTAAAGTAAAATCAAGTCAAACAATGCTAATTGAATTAAATGAAGTCCAACAAAGATAATTATATCAAATGAAAGTCAAATGAAGTCCAATAAAGCTAATTGAATCAAATGAAACTCAAATGCATTCAACAAAGCTAATTGAATCAAATAAACTCAAATGCATTCAACAAAGCTAATTCAATCAAATGAAACTCAAATGCATTAAACAAAGCTAATTGATTCAAATTAAAGTCAAACGAAGTCAATCATAGCTAATTGAATCAAATGGAACTCAAATGCGTTCAACAAAGCTAATTGTATCAAATGAAAGTCAAATAATGCTAATTGAATCAAATGAAACTCAAATGCTTTCAACAAAGCTAATTGAATCAAATAAAACTCAAATGCATTCAACCAAGCTAATTGAATCAAATGAAACTCAAACGCATTCAACAAAGCTAATTGAATCAAATGAAACTCAAATGCATTAAACAAAGCTAATTGATTCAAATTAAAGTCAAACGAAGTCAAACAAAACTTATTGAATCAAATGAAACTCAAATGCATTCAGTAAAGCTAAT
Organism: Beta corolliflora; assembly: GCA_947648045.1. Taxonomy (NCBI): domain Eukaryota; kingdom Viridiplantae; phylum Streptophyta; class Magnoliopsida; order Caryophyllales; family Amaranthaceae; genus Beta; species Beta corolliflora. The sequence continues at coordinate 296,263 of CANSZD010000123.1, read as the reverse complement.
TGAATCAAATGATGCTCAAATGCATTCAACAAAGCTAATTGAATCAAATGAAAGTCAAATGAAGTCAAACATAGCTAATTGAATCAAATGGAACTCAAATGCGTTCAACAAAGCTAATTACAAGGCTTGATGATACGGGACTTAGGGTGAAGAAGCAAGCATTACTTTCTTTCTCCATAGGGAATTACAAGGACGAGCTATGGTGTGATGTACTTCCCATGAATGCTTGTCACGTTTTACTCGGGAGACCATGGCAATTTGATAGAAAGGTGATACATGAAGGGGACTCCAATGTGTATACAGTTTCGGTGGGTTCCAAGAAGATTAGGTTGCATCCTTTGGCTCCTAGTGCCGTGATTCACAAGAAGGAAGAGAAAAAGACTAGTTTGTTTCTTTCTTTCAAAGAGTTCGAGAAAGAGATTGAAGATGAGGGCGTGTGCTATGCTTTAGTCATCAAACATGCTGTTGCAAGTGAAGTGAAACCAAGTAATCCACAACTTGATTCACTCATGAAGGAATTTTGTGATGTATTTCCGGAAGACCTTCCACAAGGGCTGCCACCCTTAAGGGGAATTGAACATGCCATTGATTTAGTTCCGGGAGCTCCTTTGCCTAATAAACCTGCTTATAGGTGTGATCCAAGTGCTTCCAAAGAGCTTCAACGACAAATTGAAGAATTGATCGAAAGGGGTATGTAAGAGAGAGCATGAGTCCTTGTGCGGTTCCCGCTTTACTTGTACCTAAGAAAGATGGTACATGGAGAATGTGCATTGATAGTAGGGCCGTGAACAATATCACTGTGAAGTATAGATTTCCCATGCCGAGGTTGGAGGATATGCTTGATGAACTCAATGGAGCCTCGATTTTCTCAAAAATCGATCTTAGAAGTGGTTATCATCAAATGAGGATTCGAGAAGGGGATGAGTGGAAAACAGCATTCAAGACTAAACAAGGTCTTTATGAATGGATGGTAATGCCTTTTGGCTTATGCAACGCCCCTAGTTCTTTCATGCGACTTATGAATGAGGTACTTCGTTCCTTTTTAAACAAATTTGTTGTTGTTTATTTGGATGATATCCTTGTTTATAGTAAGAGTGTTGATGATCATTTGATACATTTGAGGAGTTTGTTTGAGAAGCTTAGAGAACAAAAACTTTTCGAGAAGATGGAAAAGTGTGAGTTCCTTGTGTCGAGCATAGCGTTTCTTGGTTACATTGTTTCCAAATAAGGAGTTCATGTTGATCCTTCGAAAGTGCAAGCAATTTCTTCATGGGCTGGCCCCTACTAATGCTAGTGAATGTCGAAGCTTCCATGGTTTGGCTTCGTTCTATAGAAGATTCATTCGAAACTTCTCTTCCATTATGGCTCCTATCACAGCTTTGTTGAAGAAAGGTGAGTTTGAATGGTCTCCTTTGGCGCAAAAAGCTTTTGAAGAAGTGAAAGAGAAGTTGTGTAGTGCTCCTATACTTGCCTTGCCGGATTTCAACAAATTGTTCGAGGTAGAGTGTGATGCAAGTGGATTGGGAATTGGTGCTGTTTTGATCCAAGAGAAGCGCCCTATCTCCTACTTTAGTGAGAAGCTCAATGGTGCCAAGTTGAACTACTCTAACTATGATCGTGAGTTTTATGCTATTGTTCGAGCTTTGGACCATTGGTCACATTATTTGAGGCCTAAACCATTCATCCTTCATTCGGATCATGAGGCGCTCAAACACATTCATGGCCAACAAAAACTCAATCATAGGCATGCCAAGTGGGTCGAGTTTCTCCAATCTTTCACCTTCTCGTCCAAGTATAAAGAAGGAAAGAGCAACATTGTGGCAGATGCACTTTCAAGGAGATCTTATTTGCTAGCTATGGTGGATGCAAGAGTAATGGGGTTCGAACACTTGAAGGAGCTTTATAAAGAAGATGATGAACTTGGTTCGATTTTTGCTGCTCCTAAAGGGTTGTTCATGGTTCAAGAGGGTTTTCTTTTTAAAGGAAACAAGTTGTGTGTCCCAAAGTGCAAGGTACGTGAGCTTCTAGTTCGTGAAGTGCATAGTGGAGGTATTCTTTGGTCATTTTGGCATTCAAAAGACACTTGATACTTTGAGTGAACATTTTTATTGGCCTAGCATGATCAAAGATGTGCATATGGTAGTGAGCAAGTGTGCAACGTGCCAAAAGTCCAAAAGCACCTTTCATAAAGGGCTTTACACGCCTTTACCAGTTCCGGATCATCCTTGGGATAGTGTGAGCATGGATTTCATTGTTGGGTTGCCTAGAACTCAAAGAGGCAAAGATGCTATCATGGTGGTTGTGGATAGATTTTCGAAGATGGCTCATTTCATTCCCATGCACAAAACGGATGACGCTTCCCATGTTGTTGATTTGTATTTCAAAGAGGTAATTCGACTTCATGGCATTCCTAGAAGCATTGTTTCGGATAGGGATTCTAAATTCCTTAGTCACTTTTGGAGGTGTTTGTGGAAGATGGTGGGAACGAAACTCCTATTTAGCACGAGTCATCATCCTCAAACAGATGGTCAAACGAAGTTACAAAACGAACTCTTGGTTCTTTGTTACGTGGTCTTGTGAGTAAGACGCAAAAGATTGGGATGTGAAGCTTGCACATGCGGAATTTGCTTACAACCGTTCACATTCAGCCACAACTTTACGTTCTCCATTTGAGATCATTTATGGAGTTAATCCTTTTCTCCCTATTGATCTTGTTACTCTTCCTAGAAGTGAGATACACGCGGATTCAAAGAAAAGGCTGGAAGCTTTTAACAAGACTTGTGCGCAAGTTAAAGCTCAAATTGAGAAAATGAATCGAGCAATACAAGGAACGGGCTAACAAGCATAGGCGCCAACCTAAGTTCAAGGAAGGTGACCTAGTATGGATACATTTGAGGAAGGAAAGGTTTCCGAGCAAAAGGAAAAACAAGTTGATGCCTAGAGCTGATGGTCCTTTCGAAGTCATTGGAGTCGTAGGTGATGGAGCTTACAAAATCGACTTACCAAGTGATTATGGCAATGTGAGTGCTACTTTCAATATTGGTGATCTTTCTCCTTACCATGATGATGAGAATTTGAGGGCAAATTCTTTTGAAGAAGGGGAGAATGATGCGGATCCAAAGGCATCAAGTCAAGAAGAGCCGGTTTTACTTTTGATGGAACACATGGGTTTCATTTGATGGCTAACAAGCATGCATTTGTGTCGTGTGTCACATGGCTCGTGGAAGAAACCGATTAGCATTTTAAATTAGTGTCATTATTAGTTTAAAATGTTAGTTAATTAGTTGAGTTGTTTCTAGTTCAATAAAAGTCCGAAAATCCCTTAGAGATTTCGGTGGTTAGGTGTTTAGTTGTCATGGTTGTATTTTAGGAAAGTTTCCTTAATTTGGTAGATTGGAGTGGCGTGCAAGGTAGCAGCCTTGGGCGTGTGTTTAAGGTGTAATTAAGGAAAGTACTTGTTGTCTTTCCTTAAGTTAGAGTTTCCTTAAGTTTAGCTTGATTCTAGGCTAGAATTAAGGAGGAGAGACTTTCCTAAATTGATGGTGAATGCCGTGTGGTTTGGTATGCTTGAGGAGCAAGGTTTTCTTGCTTACTCCTTATAAATAATAGGCGCCTAACCTCTTCAATGGTTAGAGTGATTTTATGATTAAATATTGTTATTGTTTGTGAGTTAATTCATAAGCTTTAATCTTCCATTAATTGATATTCGGGAGTGTTTATTAATTAGTGTTTAAACAACTTAATTCCGGGAGTGGTTTGAGTGTGTTTAAGATTCTTGTGAGTGTTTCGAGAGTGATCATTCATTAAGAAATATCCCTTGTTACTTGCTCTTATTTTCGGATTTCTTCATTGTCCTTATTCAAGTTGGCGTGTGTTTTTGAGTGTTTAACTATCCTAGTTGAGCATTCATATCATTGTACATCTTCATCTTCTAAGTAGGGGGGACAAATCACCTATATTGAAGGTTCTTTGCCACGCCATATTCACCGGGAAGGTCTATTTTGTAAGCATTGTCTCCATAACGTTCAAGAACTTTGAAAGGTCCTTCACTCGAGGCATGAGTTTATGCTTCCTTTTGCTTGGAAATCTCTCCTTCCTTAAGTGAATCCACACCAAATCTCCAGGAGCAAACACCCTTGGTTTTCGGCTCTTGTTTGCTTTCTTCTTGTATATCTCATTTGCTTTCTCTATGTTGGTGCGTATTTCTTTGTGAATCTTCACCATTACTTCAACTTGTTGCCTAGCATCTCCATGGACATAAGAATCTTTAGGCAATGAAATAAGATCAATAGGTACATAAGGATTCACCCCATAAACCACTTCGAATGGTGAATGTTTCGTTGCACAAGTTGGAGTTACGTTGTAAGCAAACTCCGCATGGCATAGCTTGACGTCCCAATCTTTTCCGGTTTTGCTCACTAAGCCCCTTAACAAGGTGCCTAGAGTTCGATTGGTCACTTCAGTTTGACCATCTGTTTGGGGGTGATGTGAAGTACTAAACAGCAACTTAGTACCCATCATTCTCCATAGGGACCTCCAAAAGTGACTCAAAAACTTACTATCTCGATCCGAGACAATAGTTCTTGGTACTCCATGTAAACGAACAATTTCCCCGAAATATAAACAAGAAACGTTAATAGCATCTTCCGTTTTTATGGCAAGGCACGAAGTGTGCCATTTTTTGAGAAACGGTCCACCACCACCATGACCGAATCTTTCCCTCTTTGCGTTCTAGGAAGTGCCACAATGAAATCCATACTAATGTCCTCCCATGGTCACTCCGGTACTAGTAAAGGAGTGTACAACCCCTTATGAAACGTGCTCTTAGCTCTTTGACAAACACCGCAACGAGCCAAAACAGCGTGCACTTCTTTAATCATATGTGGCCATGAAAAATGTTCCTGTAATAACCCCATGGTTTTGCTAATGCCAAAATGGCCAGCCAAACCACCTCCATGAGCTTCTCTAATCAGCAAATCCCGAACTGGACACTTAGGAACACAAAGTTTGTTCCCTTTGAATAAGAACCCCTCCATCTGATGATAATGGTCTTTTGGACCATTTTTAGTAGCCACGAACAGGTCACGTGTCTCATCATCAAGAACATAGAACTCTTTAATCAATTCAAACCCAAGCACCTTGGAGTCTATCATATTCAACAATACGTGCCTCCGAGATAAAGCATCTGCCACAATGTTAGATTTTCCAGCTTTGTACTTAGCAACAAAATTGAAAGATTGTAAGAATTCTACCCATTTAGCATGACGAGCACTAAGCTTATGTTGTCCATGAATGTATTTTAATGATTCATGATCAAGAATGAAGAACAAAAGCTTGTGGTCGCAGATAGTGACTCCAATGATTAAGAGCTCTAACCATAGCATAAAACTCTTTATCATAGGTGGAATAATTCAATTTAGCATGATTAAGCTTCTCACTAAAATAAGCAATAGGCTTGCCACATTGAATCAAAACAGCTCCAATACCCGTTCCACTTGCGTCACACTCAACTTCAAATGGTTTAGTGAAATCAGGCAAAGCTAGGATAGGCGTTTTACACATTTTCTCTTTTACAAGTTCAAACGCCTTTTGAGCTGCGTCACTCCATGCAAATTTTCCATGTTTAGTGCATTCAGTTATAGGAGCTAATAAAGTGCTGAAATTATTTATAAATCTCCTATAAAATGAAGCTAAACCATGAAAAGATCTCACCTCGGTGATAGTTGTAGGAACCGGCCAAGAAGAAATCGCCTCTACTTTGGATGGATCCACCTTCACACCCTCATCAGAAATGATGAAGCCAAGAAAACCAATCTCTCTTTGCATAAACGTGCACTTTTCAAGCTTGCCGTACAGTTTTTGCTCCTTTAGAACTTCGAACAATTGTTGCAAATGTACTTCATTCAAATATACAAGAATATCATCCAAATATACAACCACGAACTTTCCCAAAAATGGCCTAAGTACTTCATTCATCAATCTCATGAACGTACTAGGGGCATTTGTGAGACCAAATGGCATAACCAGCCATTCATATAACCCATACTTCGTTTTGAAAGCCGTCTTCCACTCATCTCCCTCTCTCATGCATATTTGGTGATATCCACTCCTCAAATCAACTTTCGAAAACACTTTGGACCCACTCAATTCATCTAGCATGTCATCTAATCTAGGGATAGGAAATCTGTATTTTATGGTTATGTTATTCACAGCACGGCTATCAATACACATCCTCCAAGTTCCGTCTTTTTTTGGCACAAGTAAAGCCGGAACAGCACATGGACTTTTACTCTCCCTCACGTAGCCTTTCTTCATCAACTCACTGATTTGGCTTTGTAATTCTTCACTTTCCTTAGGATTACATCTATAGGAAGGTTTATTTGGAATTGGTGCTCCGGGAATGAGATCAATTTGGTGCTCAATTCCACGGTTAAGGGGTAGGCCAGGTGGTAGGTCGCTAGGAAACACATCTCCAAACTCCTCTAACAACTCTCTCAAGTCCGAATCTTCAACCTCCCCTCCCTCGTTCACCTCCTTAGCAACCAGAATGTATACAACCTGATTAGCTTCCAACTCCCTCTCGAATCCTTTTCTCCCTAAAAACACACTTCCACACACTAGGTTTTCTTTTGGTTTGGGTTTTGTGTTTCGGATTTTTGAAGGGGGTAATGGTAGTAAGGTTTTGATTTTGCCATCCTTATTCACCTTATACACATTAGTAGAACCATCATGAATAACTTTTCGATCAAATTGCCAAGGTCTACCAAGTAATACGTGACAAGCAGTCATAGGGATTACATCACATAGAATTTCATCTTCATAATTTCCAATTGACAACGTAACTAAAACTCTATTTTTCACCCTCACTTCACTATTATCATCTAACCATTTCAGTTTATAAGGATGTGGATGTTTAGTAGTAGGTAATGCTAACTTCTCTACAAGTTCAGTTGAAGCTACATTAGTACAACTACCCCCATCTATGATTAACGTGCATAGCTTCTTATTCACTAAGCATTTCGAATGAAAAATGGTTTCTCTTTGTTCCTCATTTTTTGCCACGACACTACAATATAAGGACCTCCTAAGAACCAACATTTCACCTTCCATTTCCGGATTACACACGTCCTCCTCCTCACTTTCACTTTTATCATGTTCTATCTCCAAAAGAGATTCTTTTTCCAACTCGTCTATCTCCTCTATATCCCTTATAGTCATGATTCTTTTAGTAGGACAATTAGCTTGGAAATGACCATAACCTTGACACTTAAAACATTTCACTTTCAAAGTTTTATCATCTGAAACTTTCTCCTTATCTTTCTTAGTGAAATCTGGTTTCTTGTTCTTATCAAAGTTACTAGTACTAGAATTAGCTTTAAAAGTACTAAATGGCTTTGAATAAGACTTACTTGTAACTGCTTTCTTTCTTCTTTTGGCTATCGATTTTGAGAGCCACTTTGCAAGCTTCATCGAAAGTAAGGTATGGATATACCTCGACTTTCTCTCGTACATCTTCGTTTAGGCCTCCTAAGAACCGGCCTAGTTTTTGCTCCTCCATCTCTTCTATTTCACAAACAATGGAAAGCTTCTCAAATTCCTTGATGTACTCTTCCATGGACATGGCGCCTTGCTTGAGGGTAGACCATCTAACGTACTGATTTTGCTTGTAGTTAGTTGGAACAAAACGCTTCCTCAATTGCTTCTTCAATTTCTCCCATGTAGCAATCTTGGATTGGTTCTCCTTCACCCTTTGTCTCTTCATACCTTCTAACCAAATGGATGCATATTTGGTTAACTTCAAAACAGCTACCTTGTACTTCTTCTCATTCGGAGTGTCTTTGTATTCAAAGAAACGTTCTAAAGACCGTTCCCATTCAAAATACACTTCTGGATCACTCGTTCCATCAAATTCATGAACTTCAATCTTTAACCCTCTATCATCAGCCTTAGAACTCCTCTCTTCCTCATTAGATTTCTTCTTGAACATTTCTAAGGTTAATTGGGTCATCATCTCTTGTAATGCTTCGTTTTGCCTAGCTAGTGCTTCTAACATGGCGTCTCTCCTAGCATTATCACTTATCTCGTCTCCCATTTCAGAACTGAGCTCTTGATACCACTTGAAACAAACACAACTCAACTAAGAATAGTGTTTAGGATAGAATTGAACACAAGCTAAAAGAATCACTCTTAAAGCTAGTAATTCGGTTTTTAGTTAAGGAAGTGAATCACTCTCGACCTTAAAACTAAAAGGATTTTAATTAACAAAATAAGTGAATCACTCTCAAATCTTGTTAATTGGGTTTGAACTCTTGTAGTTTTACCTCCCAAGGAATTCGTGCAAATTAGAGTTAAAAACACTCGGTTCTTAATCTTTAAACTCAACGGTTTATAACAATGTTTTTCAACAACCAAATCTGATTTTCATTGATAATCAGGATTACATACTTATAGTACAAGAGTTAAAAACTTGATGCGAAATGAGACTCCTCTCACGTGTGTGTTTAGAAGACCCAAGAACACAATGCAGCGGAAAACGAACGAACAATGGATATAGACTTTTAGTCGAAAGAATCACTCTTAAAACTAAAAGAATTGTGTTTACTTAAGCTTGATAAGCTTTACTCACTTATTTATGCTTAAGGATTCTAAATCGGTTTTGAAGTTTATCTGATCCATGTGAGAGATGGCTCATTTCTACAAATCCTAGTTATGTTAGAATTTGTGTTGTTTCCTAGTTCTAGTAGGAATAGGACTCCCTAATCCTAGTAGGAATAGAACTCCTAGTTCTATTAGGAGTATAAAAGTTTATAAATTCTAGTTGGAGTTAGAAATCCAAATCCTAGTTGGATTAGGATTCTAATTAGAGTAGAGTTATATCTTCAATAGGAGTCTAGTTAATAGGCGCCAAGTTGAGCTTGTTCTACTTGGTTTAGGAGTTTGTTATTTCTTTGTTATCTTGTTTGTTTAATCTTATCTTTGTGAGTTTTATTAGGAGTATGACTTAGGTACTTGTCCTAAGCATAGTAGGAGTCGGTTTTGTTTTCCTTATAAATAGTTTAGGTTGTATGGTTTATTTTAAGATGAGAGTGAATGAATTAAAGTTTGTGAGTTTTCTTAAAACTTAAGTGTGCAAACACAAACAACCCTTGATTGCTGGTGGCTTAGCCTTTACGCATCAAAACCCTTAGTTTGTTCCTTGTGGTGGCGTTGCCTTTATCATTGAGCATCTAAGAACTATCCAACCCTTAGTTTGAGATTCGTGGTGATTAAATTCTTTATCGGAAATCAACTAAGTACTATCTTTTATTTCTATTAATTTCCGCACCCTAATTTAGTCTTTTAGTAGATTAAATATATCATATGGTATCAGAGCAAAGGCATCTAAGTCCTCTTGGCATTTAGACGTTCTTGGAGAATAAGAAAGAAGCAAAAGAAAATCGTCCGTAAGAGACAGATTTTTGAGATAACTTTGAACAACTCGTTCTCCCACCTCCGATCGAATTTTTAGGAGTTTCTTGATTCTAAACTGGTCTATTTCAAGTCTAGTTTATTGTCCTAAATTTTCACAAGATTTGAAGATCGTTTGCTATTGATTGAAAGCAGATTTTTCGAGTTGGTCTAAAACCGGGTAAATCAGGACCAGTTTTGGGAAAAAATAAACTGCGAACTACTGGCTTCGAATTTTTGAATGAAATTTTGGTCGAGTGTTGATGACATATAGGGCTAGTTGCTGGAAAATTTTCACCTGATTTCGAGGTGTTTTTTCGGGTATTCGTCACTTTTACTTGCATCAAAATTCTGGACAGTTTACGAGGCAAATTTATGGATCGAGATCTCCGAAACGGCAAAATCCGTGGGCGAATTTTTTTCAAGAAGGGGAGTATGATCCATGTGAGAGATGGCTCATTTCTACAAATCCTAGTTATGTTAGAATTTGTGTTGTTTCCTAGTTCTAGTAGGAATAGGACTCCCTAATCCTAGTAGGAATAGAACTCCTAGTTCTATTAGGAGTATAAAAGTTTATAAATTCTAGTTGAGTTAGAAATCCAAATCCTAGTTGGATTAGGATTCTAATTAGAGTAGAGTTATATCTTCAATAGGAGTCTAGTTAATAGGCGCCAAGTTGAGCTTGTTCTACTTGGTTTAGGAGTTTGTTATTTCTTTGTTATCTTGTTTGTTTAATCTTATCTTTGTGAGTTTTATTAGGAGTATGACTTAGGTACTTGTCCTAAGCATAGTAGGAGTCGGTTTTGTTTTCCTTATAAATAGTTTAGGTTGTATGGTTTATTTTAAGATGAGAGTGAATGAATTAAAGTTTGTGAGTTTTCTTAAAACTTAAGTGTGCAAACACAAACAACCCTTGATTGCTGGTGGCTTAGCCTTTACGCATCAAAACCCTTAGTTTGTTCCTTGTGGTGGCGTTGCCTTTATCATTGAGCATCTAAGAACTATCCAACCCTTAGTTTGAGATTCGTGGTGATTAAATTCTTTATCGGAAATCAACTAAGTACTATCTTTTATTTCTATTAATTTCCGCACCCTAATTTAGTCTTTTAGTAGATTAAATATATCATTATCTTACTTAGAAACTGATTTAGGAGGGTTTTGAGAGTAATTCAATTAGCTTCACTCACTAATTATCCTAACTCTCTCTTAGGTTAAGCTTTACTCACTTAACTCAAGGATTTCAAGATTAAGATGACTTCTTAATCACAAGAGGAATTTTCGGATTTAGCTATCCAAATTTTCGAATAAGCACAAAGCTCAATTTCAACATTCAAAATCTTTTTTTTCATTCATGATCAACATTACATATATATATTACAAGCTAATCACTCCTAAAAGATCTAAGTACTTAAAAGATTAAACAAAGCAATAAACAACAAATATCTCTAATTCCAACCAAGGTGTAAGAGGAATAGTGTTGTTGTGTGTTTTGTTGACTAAAAGGGAAGGAGGGCCGGTTTTCCACACCAAGTGGATGGCTTCCCTTAGCTTGCAACACAAGCTCCACAAATATCTCCAAGAACCCCTTTCACACGTCCCTAGGGTGATTCGCATCCCCAAGTATGGTTCGTCCAATATTACAACTTACGCTAACAAAATAATTTCGGGTTTACACAAACCGAAAATTACAAAAACGTTAATTAAACTAACTCGCTTAATTAACTTCCTTTCCTATGTTGCTCAACATGATTAAATTAGTACTAATCTTTAAACCGAAAATTACAAAAACGTTAATTAAGATTAGTACTTAGCTAAATTTCTAACAAGTGATCCTAATCCATGATATGAGCCATATCCAACGGATCTTGTTAGTTGATACTAAATCAGGGTTAAGGATGATCATGTAAGTCATCCTTAATAATCTTGGTACCTTCCCATTTCGTACCAAAACTTAAAACACCAGCTATTACATTTAATACACTAAGGAGATTTAAACAAAGCTTTTAAAGTACAAAATATATTCTAAAGCTAGCTGAAATCAGCATACTCTATTTTCCTAGCTTTCTACTCCTATTGGATACTTTAACATGGCTGCAAACCAATGAAAAGAAAACCTATACTTGAAGTAGCTTCCATCCATGTGTGAATCATCATCATTAGAGCATGAAATGTTGCTGCCCAAATCGGAAGAAAGAAGGGACAGAATGATGCGGATGTGAGCAGCAAAATCATGACAATCCTAGTTCTGTTAGGATTCTTATGAAGTTTCCTAGTTCTGTTAGGAAACTAAGTGTTTTATTTGCTTTATAACTCTTTTAAAGTAGGTGTTTGAGTGATAAAGGGATCCTATTATGCTTAGGAGTCTAATTACCTTTGTCATAGAGTCTTGTTAGGAGTCTTCGTAGTTTCCTCGTAGTTTCCTAATTCTAGTATGAATAGGAAACTTGAAATCCTAGTACTAGTAGGATTAGGATATCCTAGTCCTAGTAGGAGTCTAATCACATAGCCGTGTGATTAGATAGTTATTGTTAGTGTTTTTGTTTATCTATAATGCTTTACTAGTTCTAATAGGTTTAGGTTATTATGTTTTAATAGTTCTACTAGGTTTAGGATAATTTGTTCATTATAAATAGGCTATTTCGGCCATCAATAAAGGGGAGCTGATTTTGAGTTGAATGAATTTGAGAAATTCGAGTGCATGTTTGCATTGAATGTTGGTCGTCGTACCAAGAACATACAAATCGAGGTTTGTGTGCATCTCCTAGTTGCGGTTAGTGAGAGATCCTCTAGTTCTCGAGGGAACATATAGAGCCTATCCTTATAAAGATCCAATCTTTATAGTCTATTTGTTACAAAGTTCGAACCTTTCATTCATTAAACGTGAGATTAGAGTGTTCTTCATATTATTCTTGTTTTAAAAGCTTCCGCAAACACATCAAGTGGTATCAGAGCTACTCCGGTAAAACGGAGCGTGAGGGCGCGTTTGAAGTTAGAATTTGGATTTGTTTGTTGCGTTGGAAAGCTAACAAGTAGATCTATATTGTGTCAAAATTTTAGCCCAATCCGATAAGTAACGAAGTCGCAGTAACCAGAAAGATTTGCGTCAATATTCTGCCAGATCTGTTTGACACCAGTATCTTGCGGGGACTCGTGACAGCGCGTGTAGTAATGGATCTTGATGATTTTTGTTTCTTTGTATTGCTAACATATTTAAGTTTGGTGTGTTAAAATTTCATTATATTTGAAGAAGAAACGAGTTCTCAGTCGTCGCAACTATACAACGTCGAAAACTGGAAATTACTGTTTTCATGTTTCCATGGATGTTTCATTGCTTCGTGATTGTTTGGATATAATGAGACAACTAGTACAAGAAGAAATACAATTAGCACGAGAAAGACGACGATTAGCACGGGAACAAATCGAAGGTCTATGTTATGTGCGTGAGTTGGTACTCGAACTCAAAGCAGATTTGGATTCTAGCAAGAACAAAATGGTAGAAGATTCACAGCAACTTTTGATTGTGGAAGAAGAAGAAAAGATTGACACTTTATCTTGCTCCAAGGACAAAGATGTGATTTTTACGGTTCCAAATGCTTGAAGAAGTGATCCCTAACGTTGACATAAAGGAAATTGTGCCTCTTGTTAATGTTTCTTTTGCTTTGGTTCCTAGGGTTGATGATGAAATTGTTCCAAACGTCATAAATCTACATCTAATGTTGACATGGAGTTTGGAAAGATTAAATTTTCGTGGAACAAAGGATGACCTTGATCGAATGAACATGATAGTTGAGTATATTGCTGTCCGCTTGATTTGGATGATTTCATGGATTACTTTGAATGATCAAACTTGAGGACAAGTTTTATTCTAAGGGGGAGAGTATGATGCGGATGTGAGCAGCAAAATCATGACAATCCTAGTTCTGTTAGGATTCTTATGAAGTTTCCTAGTTCTGTTAGGAAACTAAGTGTTTTATTTGCTTTATAACTCTTTTAAAGTAGGTGTTTGAGTGATAAAGGGATCCTATTATGCTTAGGAGTCTAATTACCTTTGTCATAGAGTCTTGTTAGGAGTCTTCGTAGTTTCCTCGTAGTTTCCTAATTCTAGTATGAATAGGAAACTTGAAATCCTAGTACTAGTAGGATTAGGATATCCTAGTCCTAGTAGGAGTCTAATCACATAGCCGTGTGATTAGATAGTTATTGTTAGTGTTTTTGTTTATCTTTTATGCTTTACTAGTTCTAATAGGTTTAGGTTATTATGTTTTAATAGTTCTACTAGGTTTAGGATAATTTGTTCATTATAAATAGGCTATTTCGGCCATCAATAAAGGGGAGCTGATTTTGAGTTGAATGAATTTGAGAAATTCGAGTGCTTGTTTGCATTGAATGTTGGTTGTCGTACCAAGAACATACAAATCGAGGTTTGTGTGCATCTCCTAGTTGCGGTTAGTGAGAGATCCTCTAGTTCTCGAGGGAACATATAGAGCCTATCCTTATAAAGATCCAATCTTTATAGTCTATTTGTTACAAAGTTCGAACCTTTCATTCATTAAACGTGAGATTAGAGTGTTCTTCATATTATTCTTGTTTTAAAAGCTTCCGCAAACACATCACGAAAAAACGCTGCATATGATGTGGATGTGATTCCACACTTTAGTGAAGTTTTCAAATTCCCAAGAATCTTGAAAGAAAGATTGGTTCTTGATGGTTTCTTGGTTGAATCTTTAATGAACACACTCGAATAATACTCGAACAAAGGATAGAACTATTTGATTGAACACTCTGAACTATCAAATAGGGTTTTGATTCAATTAAGTCACTCTCGGCCTAATTAATCAAGCACTAAATCCAAATCACTCCCGAATTGAATTCAATGGTTCTTAAACACACTCAAACCACTCCTCGGAATTAAGTTGTTTAACACTAATTAATAAACACTCCCGAATATTAATTAATGGTTTGTAAGTAATTAAACTCACGAAATAAACTTTCATAAACTCTCTATATTCTCTCCTTTATTAATGATCGAAATAAAGCCTTATATAGGCATTACAAATACCTAATTATACTAGGACTAGAAAACATAAAAGATAACAAAGAAATAGCAAACTCCTAAACCAAGTAGAACAAGCTCAACTTGGCGCCTACTAACTAGACTCCTATTAAAGATATAACTCTACTCCAATTAGAATCCTAATCCAACTAGGATTTGGATTTCTAACTCAACTAGAATTTATAAGCTATTAGACTCCTAACAAAACTAGGAGTTCTAATCCTACTAGGATTAGGATATTAAGAGTCCTATTCCTACAAGAACTAGGAAAACAACACAAATCCTAACGAACTAGGATTTGTAGGAAATGACCATCTCTCATATGGATCATTAACAAATAAAATTAACATCAAAGCACTATTCACAACCTTCAATTGTAAGATGATCCAAGCCCAATAATTCATAAGATCCACTAATTTAGTTATCTTCAATCTTCTTATCGGATCCATATCATTCAATCTTCTTATCGAATTTTACTGAATCTCAACTGTAGAACATCATGATCAACCTTACCCTTGTCGAACCCATAAGAATGAGCTAACGAAGTATCAATATCTCTCACGACAACCTTACTTGGCAAGTTGCAGATAGTAGAATTGTTGGACGACTCTTCAATAACATTGACAACAAGAGAAGTACTGCTAGAAATTTCTCTAATCTCTGCTCTTCTTGCTTTTCCTCGAGAATTTGTTCCACAACTATATTCTCGTGTGCAACATTATCTTCAATAACTTCTTCAACAACTAGAGGTACATCTAGAGTAGACTCGGAAAAAGTAGGAAGAACCTCAATCTTGGCTTCTTCAACTAGTACTTCGGAACCGAAGTTGACTTTTCAAGTTTTGCCCAGACGTTCCTTTATGTCCTTTACCAATTGCTGCCTTTCAATTTTTTTCTTTCTATCTTCAATTTTTTTGTCATATAGTAAATAAGATAATTCCCTTTCAAGAATTCTTCTGTCCATCTTGGTGAGAAAATTATCAGCAAGGGTAACTAGTAGAAAGGTAGTAGCATCAGTGAGGTTGAGTTTACTAAGGGTATCAGCAACGGCAGTCCAGTCCACCATGGTTTCGTTGCAAATAGTCATCGAAAAACTGCCCAGAATATCCAGAAACTGACCTAACTTCAATAATAAACTGCAGATTTCACAAATGTAAAAAAATTACCAAATTTTAACAAAAGTAAATTTGGGATCTTAGGTGACACCTCCAACTGGAATCATTCAAAATTTCGAAACAGGCTGCTTGTAGTATCCTTTCAAAGTCAGACGCGCCAGATTCGTACCAAAATAACACGACTCACAAGAACTATCTAAAAACCATACCAAACGAACTCCAAATTTCACGAAATTTTAGGACAGTAAACTAGACTTGAAATAGACCAGTTTAGAATCAAGAAACTCCGAAAAATTCGTTTCCTAGTAGGAGAACGAGATAGAACAAAACGTACCAAATTCTGGATGAATCTGGGACGAAATCAATCACCTTTCTCCGCCTTTCTTTCTTGTAGCTCTGATACCAATTTGATGTGGATGTGATTCCACACTTTAGTGAAGTTTTCAAATTCCCAAGAATCTTGAAAGAAAGATTGGTTCTTGATGGTTTCTTGGTTGAATCTTTAATGAACACACTCGAATAATACTCGAACAAAGGATAGAACTATTTGATTGAACACTCCTGAACTATCAAATAGGGTTTTGATTCAATTAAGTCACTCCTAGCCTAATTAATCAAGCACTAAATCCAAATCACTCCCGAATTGAATTCAATGGTTCTTAAACACACTCAAACCACTCCCGGAATTAAGTTGTTTAACACTAATTAATAAACACTCCTCGAATATTAATTAATGGTTTGTAAGTAATTAAACTCACGAAATAAACTTTCATAAACTCTCTATATTCTCTCCTTTATTAATGATCGAAACAAAGCCTTATATAGGCATTACAAATACCTAATTATACTAGGACTAGAAAACATAAAAGATAACAAAGAAATAGCAAACTCCTAAACCAAGTAGAACAAGCTCAACTTGGCGCCTACTAACTAGACTCCTATTAAAGATATAACTCTACTCCAATTAGAATCCTAATCCAACTAGGATTTGGATTTCTAACTCAACTAGAATTTATAAGCTATTAGACTCCTAACAAAACTAGGAGTTCTAATCCTACTAGGATTAGGATATTAAGAGTCCTATTCCTACAAGAACTAGGAAAACAACACAAATCCTAACAGAACTAGGATTTGTAGGAAATGACCATCTCTCATATGGATCATTAACAAATAAAATTAACATCAAAGCACTATTCACAACCTTCAATTGTAAGATGATCCAAGCCCAATAATTCATAAGATCCACTAATTTAGTTATCTTCAATCTTCTTATCGGATCTATATCCGCATAGCAGCCCCTTTTTCTTTCCTCCATTCATGTTCTTTCCTCCTTGCTTAGGAAAGGTTGTAATTGGACCCCTTGCTGCAGGCCTCTTGGTAAGCATGAATAAGCAAGGTGCTTCACCTACTAGCTTCATTAGATCATCCATTGCATCACAAAAAACCATCATGAAAACCGTAGCTTCATTCTAACACAAAATGACTGATTTTTCTTTCTTTGGTGCTAAGTGATTTCAAAGCATGTTTAGTGAGAGTTAAGCATGTTTAAGACTAAACTAACACTAACTAATATCAAGCACCTCAAGCACACACCTCCCCAACACCCATGGGCAGCTGCTAGCTTACTTAGCTTCTCTTCCATTATTGCTTAGCATGATTACGTTAGTACTAATCTTTAGGCCATGAATCTCTCCTTTGTTGTGATTGAGATTAGTACTTAGTAATACCTCTTGATTTGCAACTGATTTCGTATCACATTCAACAAAGCTAATTGAATCAAATGAAAGTCAAATGAAGTCAAACAAAACTTATTGAATCAAATGAATCTTAAATGCATTCAATAAAGCTAATTGAATCAAATTAATCTCAAATGCATTCAACAAATCTAATTGAATTAAATTAAACTCAAATGCATTCAACAAAGTTAATTGAATCAAATTAAAGTAAAATGAAGTCAAATAAAGCTTGAATCAAATGAAAGTCAAACAAAGTCAAACATAGCAAATAGAATCAAATGAAACTCAAATGCATTCAACAAAGGTAATTGAAATAAATGAAACTCAAATGCATTCAACAAAGCTAATTGAACCAAATTAAAGTAAAATGAAGTCAAACAAATATCATTGAATCAAATGAAAGTCAAACAAAGTCAAACATAGCTAATATAATCAAATGAAACTCAAATGCATTCAACAAAGCTAATTGAATCAAATGATGCTCAAATGCATTCAACAAAGCTAATTGAATCAATTGAAAGTCAAATGAAGTCAAACATAGCTAATTGAATCAAATGGAACTCAAATGCATTCAACAAAGCTAATTGAATCAAATGAAACTCAAATGAAGTCAAACATAGCTAATTGAATCAAATGGAACTCAAATGCGTTCAACAATGCTAATTGTATGAAATGAAGTCAAATAAAGCTAATTAAATCAAATGAAACTCAAATGCATTCAACAAAGCTAATTGAATCAAATAAAACTCAAATGCATTCAACAAAGCTAATTGAATCAAATGAAACTCAAATGCATTATCAATAAAGCTAATTGAATCAAATTAAAGTAAAATCAAGTCAAACAATGCTAATTGAATTAAATGAAGTCCAACAAAGATAATTATATCAAATGAAAGTCAAATGAAGTCCAATAAAGCTAATTGAATCAAATGAAACTGATGCGAAATGAGAATCCTCTCACGTGTGTTTAGGAGACCCACTAACAGCGGAAACAAACGAACAATGGATATAGACTTTTAGTCGAAAGAATCACTCTTAAAACTAAAAGAATTGTGTTTACTTAAGCTTGATAAGCTTCACTCACTTACTTCCACTTAAGGGTTCTAAATCTGATTAGAGGCTTCACTCACCTAGAAACTGATTTAGGAGGGTTTTGAGAGTAATTCAATTAGCTTCACTCACTAATTATCCTAACTCTCTCTTAGGTTAAGTTTACTCACTTAACTCAAGGATTTCAAGATTAAGATCACTTCTTAATCACAAGAGGAAATTTCGGGTTTGCACTCCAAAAGTTCGAATAAGCACAATGCTCAAGTTTAACAACCAAATCTCTTTCTATTTATGATCACCATTACATATATATAGCAAAGAGCTAAAAGGCTTAACAAATCAATCCCAAAAGATCTAAGTACTTAATAGATTAAACAAAGCAATAAACAACAAATATCTCTAATTCCAACCAAGGTGTAAGAGGAATAGTGTTGTTGTGTGTTTTGTTGACTAAAAGGGAAGGAGGGCCGGTTTTCCACACCCAAGTGGAAGGCTTCCCTTAGCTTGCAACACAAGCTCCACAAATATCTCCAAGAACCCCTTTCACACGTCCCTAGGGTGATTCGCATCCCCAAGTATGGTTCGTCCAATATTACAACTTACGCTAAGCAAAATAATTCCGGTTTACAAAACCGTAAATTACAAAAACTGTAATTAAACTAAGTAGCTTAATTAACTTCCTTTCCTTCGTTGCTTAGCAAGATTATATTAGTACTAATCTTTAGTTAAGCTTACAACAAAACCGGTCCATCGTTCAAAATACATATAACAGTTTAAAAGGGTGGTTAATGTTGGTTAACCCTTTTAATGACATTTTTAATCTCAATACCAACCATAACCAATAGTTAAACAAACTGATTAGAGATAGCTTGGTTAGGTTGAGGTAGCTTGATGCATATTGGATGAAGTAGCTTGGCGTATTCGCATCATACTCTCCTTGTTCGGAGAAAATTCGACCTCGAATTTTGTTGTTGGAGCTTGAAAGCCGTGGATGGTCTTTCTTCTTCAACTCTATGCATTTTTGAATTGATGCTGCTTCATTTTGTAATGGTAGTTGTTCTATCGAAACAACCTCCAATGAGGCTACCTTTACTCCCTCGTTTGTTTTTGCATCCAATTCATACACACTTGTCTGCTCTTCTTCTTCTTCAGCACTAACTTCACTCTCTCCTTCTTGGGATTGAAGCTTCTCTACTGATAGAGACACTTTCTTCTTGTGAAGTTTTTTGCTTCTTATCTTCTTGCATTTGTTGCCTCAAGAATCGAACCTTTTGATTAGCTTCTTGCATCCGTGCAAAAACTTCAACTAGTTCATCCATATTAACAACAATACACTTATAGAAGTTCAAGATGAACTACTATTACAATGAATACAAACAGAAGAAAAAAAAAAATATTCTGCCTAGAAACTGCCCAGAATTTTCACCCAAAATTCGAGCTTCAAACCCTAATCAAATCAACTTGAAATTGAATGAAATTTTGTCACAACGTAGCCCTAGGTGTTATAAGCACTCGACCAAAATTTCATAAAAAAATAACAAACCAATTGATTGCAGTTTTTATTTTTCTAAAGCTGGTCCAGATTAATCCGGTTTTAGACCACTTAAGAAAAACACGCTGATTATGCTAGCAAATGACAACCAAAAGTTATGAAATTTTACAGGCCAAAACTAGACATAAAAATAACCACTTTCAACAAAAGAATCACCCAAAAACACGATCTGAGATGTGAGAACCTCGCGTTCAAAGTTACCTCAAAAAACTGTCTTTTACGGGTTGCTTCCTTTTGCTTCTTTTTTGTGGTTTTCCTTCTTCTCCAAGAACGTCTAAGTGCCAAGAGGACTTAGAGGGCTGGAGCTCTGATACCACTTGATGCGAAATGAGAATCCTCTCACGTGTGTTTAGGAGACCCACTAACAGCGGAAACAAACGAACAATGGATATAGACTTTTAGTCGAAAGAATCACTCTTAAAACTAAAAGAATTGTGTTTACTTAAGCTTGATAAGCTTCACTCACTTACTTCCACTTAAGGGTTCTAAATCTGATTAGAGGCTTCACTCACCTAGAAACTGATTTAGGAGGGTTTTGAGAGTAATTCAATTAGCTTCACTCACTAATTATCCTAACTCTCTCTTAGGTTAAGTTTACTCACTTAACTCAAGGATTTCAAGATTAAGATCACTTCTTAATCACAAGAGGAAATTTCGGGTTTGCACTCCAAAAGTTCGAATAAGCACAATGCTCAAGTTTAACAACCAAATCTCTTTCTATTTATGATCACCATTACATATATATAGCAAAGAGCTAAAAAGGCTTAACAAATCAATCCCAAAAGATCTAAGTACTTAAAAGATTAAACAAAGCAATAAACAACAAATATCTCTAATTCCAACCAAGGTGTAAGAGGAATAGTGTTGTTGTGTGTTTTGTTGACTAAAAGGTAAGGAGGGCCGGTTTTCCACACCCAAGTGGAAGGCTTCCCTTAGCTTGCAACACAAGCTCCACAAATATCTCCAAGAACCCCTTTCACACGTCCCTAGGGTGATTCGCATCCCCAAGTATGGTTCGTCCAATATTACAACTTACGCTAAGCAAAATAATTCCGGTTTACAAAACCGTAAATTACAAAAACTGTAATTAAACTAAGTAGCTTAATTAACTTCCTTTCCTTCGTTGCTTAGCAAGATTATATTAGTACTAATCTTTAGTTAAGCTTACAACAAAACCGGTCCATCGTTCAAAATACATATAACAGTTTAAAAGGGTGGTTAATGTTGGTTAACCCTTTTAATGACATTTTTAATCTCAATACCAACCATAACCAATAGTTAAACAAACTGATTAGAGATAGCTTGGTTAGGTTGAGGTAGCTTGATGCATATTGGATGAAGTAGCTTGGCGTATTCGCATCAGAAACTCAAATGCATTCAACAAAGCTAATTGAATCAAATAAACTCAAATGCATTCAACAAAGCTAATTCAATCAAATGAAACTCAAATGCATTAAACAAAGCTAATTGATTCAAATTAAAGTCAAACGAAGTCAATCATAACTAATTGAATCAAATGAAACTCAAATGCGTTCAACAAAGCTAATTGTATCAAATGAAAGTCAAATAATGCTAATTGAATCAAATGAAACTCAAATGCTTTCAACAAAGCTAATTGAATCAAATAAAACTCAAATGCATTCAACCAAGCTAATTGAATCAAATGAAACTCAAATGCATTCAACAAAGCTAATTGAATCAAATGAAACTCAAATGCATTAAACAAAGCTAATTGATTCAAATTAAAGTCAAACGAAGTCAAACAAAACTTATTGAATCAAATGAAACTCAAATGCATTCAGTAAAGCTAATTGAATCAAATGATGCTCAAATGCATTCAACAAAGCTAATTGAATCAAATGAAAGTCAAATGAAGTCAAACATAGCTAATTGAATCAAATGGAACTCAAATGCGTTCAACAAAGCTAATTGTATCAAACGAAAGTCAAATGCAGTCAAATAAAGCTAATTGAATCAAATGAAACTTAAATGCATTCAACAAAACTAATTGAATCAAATTAAACTCAAATGCATTCAACAAAGATAATTGAATCAAATGAAACTCAAATGCATTAAACAAAGCTAATTGAATCAAATTAAACTCAAATGCATTATCAACAAAGCTAATTGAATCAAATTAAAGTAAAATGAAGTCAAACAAAGCTAATTGAATCAAATGAAGTCAAACAAAGATAATTATATCAAATGAAAGTCAAATGAAGTCCAATAAAGCTAATTGAGTCAAATGAAACTCAAATGCATTCAACAAAGCTAATTGAATCAAATAAAACTCAAATGCATTCAACAAAGCTAATTGAATCAAATGAAACTCAAATGCATTATCAACAAAGCTAATTGAATCAAATTAAAGTAAAATAAAGTCAAACAAAGCTAATTGAATCAAATGAAGTCAAACAAAGATAATTGTATCAAATGAAAGTCAAATGAAGTCCAATAAAGCTAATTGAATCAAATGAAACTCAAATGCATTCAACAAAGCTAATTGAATCAAATAAACTCAAATGCATTCAACAAAGCTAATTGAATCAAATTAAAGTAAAATGATGTCAAACGAAGCTAATTGAATCAAATCAAAGTCAAACATAGCTAATAAAATCAAATGAAACTCAAATGCATTCAACAAAGCTAATTGAATCAAATGAAAGTCAAATGAAGTCAAACAGAACTTATTGTATCAAATGAATCTCTAATGCATTCAATAAAGCTAATTGAATCAATGGAAACTCTAATGCATTCAACAAAGCTAATTGAATCAAATGAAAGTCAAATGAAGTCAAACAAAACTTATTGAATCAAATGAATCTTAAATGCATTCAATAAAGCTAATTGAATCAAATGAAACTCAAATGCATTAAACAAAGCTAATTGATTCAAATTAAAGTCAAACGAAGTCAAACAAAACTTATTGAATCAAATGAAACTCAAATGCATTCAAGAAAGCTAATTAAATCAAATGATGCTCAAATGCATTCAACAAAGCTAATTGAATCAAATGAAAGTCAAATGAAGTGAAACATAGCTAATTGAATCAAATGGAACTCAAATGCGTTCAACAAAGCTAATTGTATCAAACGAAAGTCAAATAAAGCTAATTGAATCAAATGAAACTCAAATGCTTTCAACTAAGCTAATTGAATCAAATAAAACTCAAATGCATTCAAAAAAGCTAAATGAATCAAATGAAACTCAAATGCATTCAACAAAGCTAATTGAATCAAATGAAACTCAAATGCATTAAACAAAGCAAATTGATTCAAATTAAAGTCAAACGAAGTCAAACAAAACTTATTGAATCAAATGAAACTCAAATGCATTCAGTAAAGCTAATTGAATCAAATGATGCTCAAATGCATTCAACAAAGCTAATTGAATCAAATGAAAGTCAAATGACGTCAAACATAGCTAATTGAATCAAATGGAAGTCAAATGCGTTCAACAAAACTAATTGTATCAGACGAAAGTCAAATGCAGTCAAATAAAGCTAATTGAATCAAATGAAACTCAAATGCATTCAACAAAGCTAATTGAATCAAATAAAACTCAAATGCATTCAACAAAGCTAATTGAATCAAATGAAACTCAAATGCATTATCAACAAAGCTAATTGAATCAAATTAAAGTAAAATGAAGTCAAACAAAGCTAATTGAATCAAATGAAGTCAAACAAAGATAATTGTATCAAATGAAAGTCAAATGAAGTCCAATAAAGCTAATTGAATCAAATGAAACTCAAATGCATTCAACAAAGCTAATTGAATCAAATAAACTCAAATGCATTCAACAAAGCTAATTGAATCAAATTAAAGTAAAATGATGTCAAACGATGCTAATTGAATCAAATGAAACTCAAATGCATTCAACAAAGCTAATTGTATCAAATAAACTCAAATGCATTCAACAAAGCTAATTGAATCAAATTAAAGTAAAATGATGTCAAACGATGCTAATTGAATCAAATTAAAGTCAAACATAGCTAATAAAATCAAATGAAACTCAAATGCATTCAACAAAGCTAATTGAATCAAATGAAAGTCAAATGAAGTCAAACAAAACTTGTTGAATCAAATGAATCTTAAATGCATTCAATAAAGCAAATTGAATCAAATTAATCTCAAATTCATTCAACAAATCTAATTGAATCAAATTAAACTCAAATGCATTCAACAAAGTCAATTGAATCAAATTAAATTAAAATGAAGTCAAATAAAGCTAATTGAATCAAATGAAAGTCAAACAAAGGCAAACATAGCTAATAGAATCAAATGAAACTCAAATGCATTCAACAAAGGTAATTGAAATAAATGAAACTCAAATGCATTCAACAAAGCTAATTGAACCAAATTAAAGTAAAATGAAGTCAAACAAATCTAATTGAATAAAATGAAAGTCAAACCAAGTCAAACATAGCTAATATAATCAAATGAAACTCAAATGCATTCAACAAAGCTAATTGAATCAAATGAAAGTCAAATGAAGTCAAACATAGCTAATTGAATCAAATGGAACTCAAATGCGTTCAACAAAGCTAATTGTATGAAATGAAGTCAAATAAAGCTAATTAAATCAAATGAAACTCAAATGTATTCAACAAAGCTAATTGAATCAAATAAAACTCAAATGCATTCAACAAAGCTAATTGAATCAAATGAAACTCAAATGCATTATCAATAAAGCTAATTGAATCAAATTAAAGTAAAATGAAGTCAAACAAAGCTAATTGAATTAAATGAAGTCCAACAAAGATAATTGTATCAAATGAAGTCCAATAAAGCTAATTGAATCAAATGAAACTCAAATGCATTCAACAAAGCTAATTGAATCAAATGAAACTCAAATGTATTCAACAAAGCTAATTGAATCAAATGAAACTCAAATGCATTCAACAAAGCTAATTGATTCAAATTAAAGTCAAACGAAGTCAATCATAGCTAATTGAATCAAATGGAACTCAAATGCGTTCAACAAAGCTAATTGTATCAAATGATGTCAAATAAAGCTAATTGAATCAAATGAAACTCAAATGCATTCAACAAAGCTAATTGAATCAAATGAAACTCAAATGAAGTCAAACATAGCTAATTGAATCAAATGGAACTCAAATGCGTTCAACAATGCTAATTGTATGAAATGAAGTCAAATAAAGCTAATTAAATCAAATGAAACTCAAATGCATTCAACAAAGCTAATTGAATCAAATAAAACTCAAATGCATTCAACAAAGCTAATTGAATCAAATGAAACTCAAATGCATTATCAATAAAGCTAATTGAATCAAATTAAAGTAAAATGAAGTCAAACAAAGCTAATTGAATTAAATGAAGTCCAACAAAGATAATTGTATCAAATGAAAGTCAAATGAAGTCCAATAAAGCTAATTTAATCAAATGAAACTCAAATGCATTCAACAAAGCTAATTGAATCAAATGAAACTCAAATTGATACGAAATCAGTTGCAAATCAAGAGGTATTACTAAGTACTAATCTCAATCACAACAAAGGAGAGATTCATGGCCTAAAGATTAGTACTAACGTAATCATGCTAAGCAATAATGGAAGAGAAGCTAAGTAAGCTAGCAGCTGCCCATGGGTGTTGGGGAGGTGTGTGCTTGAGGTGCTTGATATTAGTTAGTGTTAGTTTAGTCTTAAACATGCTTAACTCTCACTAAACATGCTTTGAAATCACTTAGCACCAAAGAAAGAAAAATCAGTCATTTTGTGTTAGAATGAAGCTACGGTTTTCATGATGGTTTTTTGTGATGCAATGGATGATCTAATGAAGCTAGTAGGTGAAGCACCTTGCTTATTCATGCTTACCAAGAGGCCTGCAGCAAGGGGTCCAATTACAACCTTTCCTAAGCAAGGAGGAAAGAACATGAATGGAGGAAAGAAAAAGGGGCTGCTATGCAGCGTTTTTCTGTCCCTTCTTTCTTCTGATTTGGGCAGCAACATTTCATGCTCTAATGATGATGATTCACACATGGATGGAAGCTACTTCAAGTATAGGTTTTCTTTTCATTGGTTTGCAGCCATGTTAAAGTATCCAATAGGAGTAGAAAGCTAGGAAAATAGAGTATGCTGATTTCAGCTAGCTTTAGAAGATATTTTGTACTTTAAATGCTTTGTTTAAATCTCCTTAGTGTATTAAATGTAATAGCTGGTGTTTTAAGTTTTTAACTCTTGTACTATAAGTATGTAATCCTGATTATCAATGAAAATCAGATTTGGTTGTTGAAAAACATTGTTATAAACCGTTGAGTTTAAAGATTAAGAACCGAGTGTTTTTAACTCTAATTTGCACGAATTCCTTGGGAGGTAAAACTACAAGAGTTCAAACCCAATTAACAAGATTTGAGAGTGATTCACTTATTTTGTTAATTAAAATCCTTTTAGTTTTAAGGTCGAGAGTGATTCACTTCCTTAACTAAAAACCGAATTACTAGCTTTAAGAGTGATTCTTTTAGCTTGTGTTCAATTCTATCCTAAACACTATTCTTAGTTGAGTTGTGTTTGTTTCAAGTGGTATCAAGAGCTCAGTTCTGAAATGGGAGACGAGATAAGTGATAATGCTAGGAGAGACGCCATGTTAGAAGCACTAGCTAGGCAAAACGAAGCATTACAAGAGATGATGACCCAATTAACCTTAGAAATGTTCAAGAAGAAATCTAATGAGGAAGAGAGGAGTTCTAAGGCTGATGATAGAGGGTTAAAGATTGAAGTTCATGAATTTGATGGAACTAGTGATCCAGAAGTGTATTTTGAATGGGAACGGTCTTTAGAACGTTTCTTTGAATACAAAGACACTCCGAATGAGAAGAAGTACAAGGTAGCTGTTTTGAAGTTAACCAAATATGCATCCATTTGGTTAGAAGGTATGAAGAGACAAAGGGTGAAGGAGAACCAATCCAAGATTGCTACATGGGAGAAATTGAAGAAGCAATTGAGGAAGCGTTTTGTTCCAACTAACTACAAGCAAAATCGATACGTTAGATGGTCTACCCTCAAGCAAGGCGCCATGTCCATGGAAGAGTACATCAAGGAATTTGAGAAGCTTTCCATTGTTTGTGAAATAGAAGAGATGGAGGAGCAAAAACTAGGCCGGTTCTTAGGAGGCCTAAACGAAGATGTACGAGAGAAAGTCGAGGTATATCCATACCTTACTTTCGATGAAGCTTGCAAAGTGGCTCTCAAAATCGATAGCCAAAAGAAGAAAGCAGTTACAAGTAAGTCTTATTCAAAGCCATTTAGTACTTTTAAAGCTAATTCTAGTACTAGTAACTTTGATAAGAACAAGAAACCGATTTCACTAAGAAAGATAAGGAGAAAGTTTCGAGATGATAAAACTTTGAAAGTGAAATGTTTTAAGTGTCAAGGTTATGGTCATTTCCAAGCTAATTGTCCTACTAAAAGAATCATGACTATAAGGGATATAGAGGAGATAGACGAGTTGGAAAAAGAATCTCTTTTGGAGATAGAACATGATAAAAGTGAAAGTGAGGAGGAGGACGTGTGTAATCCGGAAATGGAAGGTGAAATGTTGGTTCTTAGGAGGTCCTTATATTGTAGTGTCGTGGCAAAAAATGAGGAACAAAGAGAAACCATTTTTCATTCGAAATGCTTAGTGAATAAGAAGCTATGCACGTTAATCATAGATGGGGGTAGTTGTACTAATGTAGCTTCAACTGAACTTGTAGAGAAGTTAGCATTACCTACTACTAAACATCCACATCCTTATAAACTGAAATGGTTAGATGATAATAGTGAAGTGAGGGTGAAAAATAGAGTTTTAGTTACGTTGTCAATTGGAAATTATGAAGATGAAATTCTATGTGATGTAATCCCTATGACTGCTTGTCACGTATTACTTGGTAGACCTTGGCAATTTGATCGAAAAGTTATTCATGATGGTTCTACTAATGTGTATAAGGTGAATAAGGATGGCAAAATCAAAACCTTACTACCATTACCCCCTTCAAAAATCCGAAACACAAAACCCAAACCAAAAGAAAACCTAGTGTGTGGAAGTGTGTTTTTAGGGAGAAAAGGATTCGAGAGGGAGTTGGAAGCTAATCAGGTTGTATACATTCTGGTTGCTAAGGAGGTGAACGAGGGAGGGGAGGTTGAAGATTCGGACTTGAGAGAGTTGTTAGAGGAGTTTGGAGATGTGTTTCCTAGCGACCTACCACCTGGCCTACCCCCTAACCGTGGAATTGAGCACCAAATTGATCTCATTCCCGGAGCACCAATTCCAAATAAACCTTCCTATAGATGTAATCCTAAGGAAAGTGAAGAATTACAAAGCCAAATCAGTGAGTTGATGAAGAAAGGCTACGTGAGGGAGAGTAAAAGTCCATGTGTCGTTCGGCTTTACTTGTGCCAAAAAAAGACGGAACTTGGAGGATGTGTATTGATAGCCGTGCTTGTGAATAACATAACCATAAAATACAGATTTCCTATCCCTAGATTAGATGACATGCTAGATGAATTGAGTGGGTCCAAAGTGTTTTCGAAAGTTGATTTGAGGAGTGGATATCACCAAATATGCATGAGAGAGGGAGATGAGTGGAAGACGGCTTTCAAAACGAAGTATGGGTTGTATGAATGGCTGGTTATGCCATTTGGTCTCACAAATGCCCCTAGTACGTTCATGAGATTGATGAATGAAGTACTTAGGCCATTTTTGGGAAAGTTCGTGGTTGTATATTTGGATGATATTCTTGTTTATAGTTCTAACAAGGATGATCATTTAAATCATTTGCAACAATTGTTCGAAGTTCTAAAGGAGCAAAAAGCGTACGGCAAGCTTGAAAAGTGCACGTTTATGCAAAGAGAGATTGGTTTTCTTGGCTTCATCATTTCGATGAGGGTGTGAAGGTGGATCCATCCAAAGTAGAGGCGATTTCTTCTTGGCTAGGTTCCTACAACTATCACCGAGGTGAGATCTTTTCATGGTTTAGCTTCATTTTATAGGAGATTTATAAATAATTTCAGCACTTTATTAGCTCCTATAACCCGAATGCACTAAACATGGAAAATTTGCATGGAGTGACGCAGCTCAAAAGGCGTTTGAACTTGTAAAAGAGAAAATGTGTAAAACGCCTATCCTAGCTTTGCCTGATTTCACTAAACCAAGTGGAACGGGTATTGGAGCTGTTTTGATTCAATGTGGCAAGCCTATTGCTTATTTTAGTGGGAAGCTTAATCATGCTAAATTGAATTATTCCACCTATGATAAAGAGTTTTATGCTATGGTTAGAGCTCTTAGTCATTGGAGTCACTATCTGCGACCACAAGCTTTTGTTCTTCATTCGATCATGAATCATTAAAATACATTCATGGACAACATAAGCTTAGTGCTCGTCATGCTAAATGGGTAGAATTCTTACAATCTTTCAATTTTGTTGCTAAGTACAAAGCTGGAAAATCTAACATTGTGGCAGATGCTTTATCTCGGAGGCACGTATTGCTGAATATGATAGACTCCAAGGTGCTTGGGTTTGAATTGATTAAAGAGTTCTATGTTCTTGATGATGAGACACGTGACCTGTTCGTGGCTACTAAAAATGGTCCAAAAGACCATTATCATCGAATGGAGGGGTTCTTATTCAAAGGGAACAAACTTTGTGTTCCTAAGTGTCCATTCGGGATTTGCTTGATTAGAGAAGCTCATGGAGGTGGTTTGACCGGCCATTTTGGCATTAGCAAAACCATGGGGTTATTACAGGAACATTTTTCATGGCCACATATGATTAAAGAAGTGCACGCTGTTTTGGCTCGTTGCGGTGTTTGTCAAAGAGCTAAGAGCACGTTTCATAAGGGGTTGTACACTCCTTTACCAGTACCGGAGAGACCATGGGAGGACATTAGTATGGATTTCATTGTGGCACTTCCTAGAACGCAAAGAGGGAAAGATTCGGTCATGGTGGTGGTGGACCGTTTCTCAAAAATGGCACACTTCGTGCCTTGCCATAAAAACAAGATGCTATTAACGTTTCTTGTTTATATTTGAGGGAAATTGTTCGTTTACATGGATTTGAGTCACTTTTGGAGGTCCCTATGGAGAATGATGGGTACTAAGTTCTTTGTTTAGTACTTCACATCACCCCCAAACAGATGGTCAAACTGAAGTGACCAATCGAACTCTAGGCACCTTGTTAAGGGGCTTAGTGAGCAAAACCGGGAAAAGATTGGGACGTCAAGCTATGCCATGCGGAGTTTGCTTACAACAGAACTCCAACTTGTGCAACGAAACATTCACCATTCGAAGTGGTTTATGGGGTGAATCCTTATGTACCTATTGATCTTATTTCATTGCCTAAAGATTCTTATGTCCATGGAGATGCTAGGCAACAAGCTGAAGTAATGGTGAAGATTCACAAAGAAATACGCACCAACATAGAGAAAGCAAATGAGATATACAAGAAGAAAGCAAACAAGAGCCGAAAACCAAGGGTGTTTGCTCCTGGAGATTTGGTGTGGATTCACTTAAGGAAGGAGAGATTTCCAAGCAAAAGGAAGCATAAACTCATGCCTCGAGCTGAAGGACCTTTCAAAGTTCTTGAACGTTATGGAGACAATGCTTACAAAATAGACCTTCCCGGAGAATATGGCGTGGCAGCAACCTTCAATATAGGTGATTTGTCCCCCTACTTAGAAGATGAAGATGTACAAGAATTGAGGACAATTCCTTTCGAAGAAGGAGAGGATGATACGAAATCAGTTGCAAATCAAGAGGTATTACTAAGTACTAATCTCAATCACAACAAAGGAGAGATTCATGGCCTAAAGATTAGTACTAACGTAATCATGCTAAGCAATAATGGAAGAGAAGCTAAGTAAGCTAGCAGCTGCCCATGGGTGTTGGGGAGGTGTGTGCTTGAGGTGCTTGATATTAGTTAGTGTTAGTTTAGTCTTAAACATGCTTAACTCTCACTAAACATGCTTTGAAATCACTTAGCACCAAAGAAAGAAAAATCAGTCATTTTGTGTTAGAATGAAGCTACGGTTTTCATGATGGTTTTTTGTGATGCAATGGATGATCTAATGAAGCTAGTAGGTGAAGCACCTTGCTTATTCATGCTTACCAAGAGGCCTGCAGCAAGGGGTCCAATTACAACCTTTCCTAAGCAAGGAGGAAAGAACATGAATGGAGGAAAGAAAAAGGGGCTGCTATGCAGCGTTTTTCTGTCCCTTCTTTCTTCTGATTTGGGCAGCAACATTTCATGCTCTAATGATGATGATTCACACATGGATGGAAGCTACTTCAAGTATAGGTTTTCTTTTCATTGGTTTGCAGCCATGTTAAAGTATCCAATAGGAGTAGAAAGCTAGGAAAATAGAGTATGCTGATTTCAGCTAGCTTTAGAAGATATTTTGTACTTTAAATGCTTTGTTTAAATCTCCTTAGTGTATTAAATGTAATAGCTGGTGTTTTAAGTTTTTAACTCTTGTACTATAAGTATGTAATCCTGATTATCAATGAAAATCAGATTTGGTTGTTGAAAAACATTGTTATAAACCGTTGAGTTTAAAGATTAAGAACCGAGTGTTTTTAACTCTAATTTGCACGAATTCCTTGGGAGGTAAAACTACAAGAGTTCAAACCCAATTAACAAGATTTGAGAGTGATTCACTTATTTTGTTAATTAAAATCCTTTTTAGTTTTAAGGTCGAGAGTGATTCACTTCCTTAACTAAAAACCGAATTACTAGCTTTAAGAGTGATTCTTTTAGCTTGTGTTCAATTCTATCCTAAACACTATTCTTAGTTGAGTTGTGTTTGTTTCACAAATGCATTCAACAAAGCTAATTGAATCAAATGAAACTCAAATGCATTCAACAAAGCAAATTGAATCAAATGAAACTCAAATGCATTAAACAAAGCTAATTGATTCAAATTAAAGTCAAACGAAGTCAATCATAGCTAATTGAATCAAATAGAACTCAAATGCGTTCAACAAAGCTAATTGTATCAAATGAAAGTCAAATAAAGCTAATTGAATCAAATGAAACTCAAATGCTTTCAACAAAGCTAATTGAATCAAATAAAGCTCAAATGCATTCAACAAAGCTAATTGAATCAAATGAAACTCAAATGCATTCAACAAAGCTAATTGAATCAAATGAAACTCAAATGCATTAAACAAAGCTAATTGATTCAAATTAAAGTCAAACGAAGTCAAACAAAACTTATTGAATCAAATGAAACTCAAATGCATTCAATAAAGCTAATTGAATCAAATGATGCTCAAATGCATTCAACAAAGCTAATTGAATCAAATGAAAGTCAAATGAAGTCAAACATAGCTAATTGAATCAAATGGAACTCAAATGCGTTCAACAAAGCTAATTGTATCAAACGAAAGTTAAACGCAGTCAAATAAAGCTAATCGAATCAAATGAAACTCAATTGCATTCAACAAAGCTAATTGAATCAAATAAAAATCAAATGCATTCAACAAAGCTAATTGAATTAAAATGAAACTCAAATGCATTATCAACAAAGCTAATTGAATCAAATTAAAGTTAAATGAAGTCAAACAAAGCTAATTGAATTAAATGAAGTCAAACAAAGATAAGTGTATCAAATGAAAGTCAAATGAAGTCCAATAAAGCTAATTGAATCAAATGAAACTCAAATGCATTCAAAAAAGCTAATTGAATCAAATAAACTCAAATGCATTCAACAAAGCTAATTCAATCAAATGAAACTCAAATGCATTCAACAAAGCTAATTGAATCAAATGAAACTCAAATGCATTAAACAAAGCTAATTGATTCAAATTAAAGTCAAACGAAGTCAAACAAAACTTATTGAATCAAATGAAACACAAATGCATTCAGTAAAGCTAATTGAATTAAATGAAACTCAAATGCATTCAACAAAGCTAAGTGAATCAAATGAAACTCAAGTGTATTCAACAAAGCTAATTGAATCAAATTAAAGTGAAATGAAGTCAAACAAAACTAATTGAATCAAATAAAACTCAAATGCATTCAACAAAGCTAATTGAATCAAATGAAACTCAAATGCATTATCAAGAAAGCTAATTGAATCAAATGATGCTCAAATGCATTCAACAAAGCTAATTGAATCAAATGAAAGTCAAATGAAGTCAAACATAGCTAATTGAATCAAATGGAACTCAAATGCGTTCAACAAAGCTAATTGTATCAAACAAAAGTCAAATGCAGTCAAATAAAGCTAATTGAATCAAATGAAACTCAAATGCATTCAACAAAGCTAATTGAATCAAATAAAACTCAAATGCATTCAACAAAGCTAATTGAATGAAATGAAACTCAAATGCATTATCAATAAAGCTAATTGAATCAAATTAAAGTAAAATGAAGTCAAACAAAGCTAATTGAATCAAATGAAGTCAAACAAAGATAATTGTAGCAAATGAAAGTCAAATGAAGTCTAATAAAGCTAATTGAATCAAATGAAACTCAAATGCATTCAACAAAGCTAATTGAATCAAATAAACTCAAATGCATTCCACAAAGCTAATTGAATCAAATTAAAGTAAAATGATGTCAAACGAAGCTAATTGAATCAAATCAAAGTCAAACATAGCTAATAAAATCAAATGAAACTCAAATGCATTCAACAAAGCTAATTGAATCAAATGAAAGTCAAATGAAGTCAAACAAAACTTATTGAATCAAATGAATCTCTAATGCATTCAATAAAGCTAATTGAATCAATGGAAACTCTAATGCATTCAACAAAGCTAATTGAATCAAATGAAAGTCAAATGAAGTCAAACAAAACTTATTGAATCAAATGAATCTTAAATGCATTCAATAAAGCTAATTGAATCAAATTAATCTCAAATGCATTCAACAAATCTAATTGAATCAAATTAAACTCAAATGCATTCAACAAAGCTAATTGAATCAAATTAAAGTAAAATGAAGTCAAATAAAGCTAATTGAATCAAATGAAAGTCAAACAAAGGCAAACATAGCTAATAGAATCAAATGAAACTCAAATGCATTCAACAAAGGTAATTGAAATAAATGAAACTCAAATGCATTCAACAAAGCTAATTGAACCAAATTAAAGTAAAATGAAGTCAAACTAATCTAATTGAATCAAATGAAAGTCAAACCAAGTCAAACATAGCTAATATAATCAAATGAAACTCAAATGCTGATGTGGATTCAAAGGCGTTTGTGCTATTGGAGCCAATTACCTTGGTATTGGATACTATGGGGTTCAACTTGTTTGCTTCTAGACAAGAATTTCTCACTTGTATTACTTGGGCAGTTTCGAGTGATCATGAGAAGTGAAGAAATGTGTGTGTGTGTGTGTGTGTGTGGCGTGTAGAAACATGCCTAGTTGAGTTCTAGTTCTACAAGAACTCTTCATATCTTTAAATGCTTTGTGTTTGGGTCATATTAGGAGTCTTATGAAGTTTCTTGTCTATCTTTTAGAGTTTCGTTGGTAGTATGACTTAGGGAATTGTCCTAAGCATAATAGGAGTTGGTTTTCTAGTCCTAGTAGGATTAGATATTTGTAATGCCTATATAAGGCTGGGTTTCGGTCATTATCAATACAGAATAGAGACAATTTTAATTTGTGAGTTAATTACTTACATGTGAGTTTAAGTGCTTACAAACCATTAACATTAATTCAGAGTGTTTTGAAGTTAGTGCTTGATTGATTAGGCCAGGAGTGACTTAATCGAATCAAAAACCTATTTGATAGTCCAGGAGTGTTCGATCAAATAGCCTATCCCTTTTGTTCTAGTAATTTGTGGGTTTGTTCATCAAAGATTCAACCAAGAAACCATCAAGAACCAATCTTTCTTTCAAGATTCTTGGGATTTTGAAAACTTCACTAAAGAGTAGAATCACGTCCACATCAAATTGGTATCAGAGCTGGTCGAAAGAGAGGCGGAGAAAGGTGCTTGATTTCGTTCCAGATTCATCCAGAATTTGGTACGTTTTGTTCTGCTTCGTTCTCCTACTTGGAAACGAATTTTTCGGATTTTCTTGATTCTAAATTGGACTATTTCAAGTCTAGTTTTATGCCCTAAAATTTCGTAAAATTTGAAGGTTGTTTGATTCCTTGTCGAGACGGTTTTTGTTAGTTGTGTCGGAATCGCTGGAATCTGGCGCGATTGACTTCTGTTGAAAACTGGGAACGTTGTAGATCGAATTTTTGAGTGATTCCAATTCTAGGGGTCTTAGAACATCTGGAAGATTGTTGTGTTAAAATTTCTTGGAGTTTCATCACGATTTGAGGGAATTGTGAACCAAGGAAGTCAGGGTTGCGCGAAGGAGTTTTTTTTTGGTTTTGAACAATAATTTGGGGTTCGAAATCATGGGGGATCAATCTGAAATCATGAGGGCTATTCAGGCACTCACTCTTAAGATGAACCAGGTGGATGTGATGAACACTAGACTCGATGCACTCGCGAGTATAGTGATGAAGAAAAAGAATAATATGTGGCCCGAGGGAGAGGAAGATTCGAGCGGACGAGTCAGGAGAGAGGAGTAGTAATAGCCGAATTTATGATGAGGATAGAGGGTTGAAGTTGGACCTTCCAGAGTTTAATGGTGATTCGGATCCTGAGGATTTTCTTGATTGGATTCGACAAATAGAGAAGGTGTTCGATTACAAGGGCTATGATGACCATAAAAGATACAAACTTGCTACAATGAAACTAACAAAGTATGCATCTTTATGGCTGGAGGGGTTTAAAGCTCAAAGAAGGAGAGATAACAAAGCACCTATAGATACTTGGTCGAGCTTGAAGAAGAAGTTAAAGGCTAAGTTTCTACCTAGGGACTATGAGCAGGAACAATACATCAAACTCACCACTTTGGTGCAAGGGAATATGAGCGTGACTGAGTATACAAGGGAGTTTGATAAACTTGGCTTGATTTGTGATGTACAAGAAAAGGAGCCCATGAAGGTGGCAAGATACATTAGGGGATTGGCAAAACACATTGCCAACCAGGTTGAAATCTCTCATTACATCACCTTCGACGATGTGTGCAAGCTAGCGTTGAAGTTTGAGAGTAGAGGTAAGGAGCACCAAAAACCGAACTTTGGTGGGGGATACAAGGCTGGTTCGAGTGGTACTTACAAGGGGAATTCTCTCCCCAACACTTACAAGAATCCTTCTTCCACGTTTGGAGGAGGAAACAAGGGCTCTAGTTCTAGTTCTCAAGCTAAGGAGGACTCGAGGGGAGAAAAACAAAAGGTGTTTATACCAAAAGAAGACTTTGAAAGTCGAAGGAAGTGCTTCAAGTGCCAAGGTAAGGGACATATTGCAAGTGAATGTCCAACAAAAAGAGCTCTTACCATGCGTCAATATGAAGAGATGCTGAGAGAGGAGGAAATTTACGAATTCCTTCAAGAAGAAACGAATGTTGATGAGGAGGAAGAGGATGCTTTTGTTGAGGATGAGGATAGAATACTGGGTGTGATTAGGAGAACTCTTCACCTTGAAAGTACTCCTACAACAGAACAAAGGGAGAACCTTTTCCACACAAGATGCAAGATTGGGGAGCATACATGCAATGTTATAGTGGATAGCGGTTCGTGCACCAATGTAGCCTCGTCAAATATGGTATGTAAACTGAAATTACCTACTAGAGATCATCCTAGACCCTATAAATTGAATTGGCTTGATGATAGTGCTGGAATTAGGGTTTTAAAACAAGCGCTTGTTGCGTTCTCTATTGGAAGCTACGTGGATGAGTTGTGGTGTGATGTAGTACCTATGAGTGCTTGTCACTTATTGTTGGGGAGGCCATGGTAGTTTGATAGGAAAGTGAGCCATGAAGGAGACACTAACGTGTACACGGTGACGAGCCATAACAAGAAAATTAGGCTTCACCCTTTACCTCCACAAATTACACCGAAGACACGTGAGGAGTCTAAGAGTAGTATGTTCTTGATCGCCAAGGAGATGGAGAAGGAGATCGAGGAAGAGGGAATAGGGTATGCTTTGTTTGTTCGGCATTCCCAAGCTTTTATTTCCATACCTACATCCACGCCTCTACAAGCACTTATGGAGGAGTTTAGGGACGTGTTTCCTGATGAGTTACCCCAAGGATTACCTCCATTGAGGGGCATTGAGCACGCCATAGACTTGATTCCTGGAGCCCCATTACCTAACAAACCTGCTTATAGGTGCAATCCCGAGGAGTCTAAGGAGCTTCAACGTCAAATTGAAGAGTTAATTGAGAGGGGTTATGTTAGGGAAAGTATGAGTCCTTGTGCGGTGCCTGCTTTACTTGTGCCTAAAAAGGATGGGACTTGGAGGATGTGCATAGATAGTAGGGCAGTCAATAACATCACCATCAAGTATAGGTTTCCTATGCCTAGGCTTGAGGACATGTTGGATGAATTGCATGGAGCCACGATTTTCTCCAAAATTGATTTGAGGAGTGGCTATCATCAGATGAGGATTAGGGATGGGGATGAATGGAAGACTGCGTTTAAGACCAAGCAAGGCCTCTATGAGTGGATGGTTATGCCTTTTGGCCTTTGCAATGCGCCTAGTTCATTCATGCGCCTAATGAATGAGGTATTACGCCCTTTCCTAAATAAGTTTATTGTTGTTTATCTTGATGATATACTTGTTTATAGTAAGAGTCAAGACGAGCATCTTTTGCATTTACGGGGATTGTTTGAAGTGTTAAGGAACCAAAAGTTGTTTGGCAAATTAGAAAAGTGCACGTTTATGTCTCCTAGCATTACTTTCCTTGGCTATATTGTTGCTGGAGATGGGGTTAGAGTGGATCCCGAAAAGGTAGTTGCTATTTCGCCTTGGGTGGTTCCTAGGAATGTTCATGAGGTTCGAGCTTTCATGGGTTGGCTTCATTCTATAGGAGATTCATTCGCAATTTTTCCTCTATTATGGCGCCAATAACGTAAATGATGAAGAAAGGTGAGTTTGAGTGGACCAAGGGTGCTCAAAGATCGTTTGAAGAAGTAAAATCCTTGTTATGTAGTGCTCCTGTTCTAGCCTTGCCTAACTTTGACAAATTGTTTGAGGTGGAGTGTGATGCTAGTGGGGTTGGAATAGGTGCGGTATTATTGCAAGAAAGGAGGCCCGTATCTTTCTTCAAGGAGAAGTTGAGTGGTCCAAAGCTTAACTACTCTAACTATGATCGAGAATTCTATGCTATTGTTCGAGCTCTCGATCATTGGTCTCATTATTTGCGTCCTAAACCTTTCATTCTTCATTCTGATCATGAGGCTCTAAAATACATTCATGGACAGCAAAAACTTAATCATAGACATGCTAAGTGGGTGGAGTTCCTTCAATCTTTTACTTTCTCTTCGAAGTATAAGGATGGCAAGAGCAATGTCGTGGTTGATGCATTGTCTAGGAGGAGCTACTTGTTAGCTATGGTTGATGCTAGGGTTCTTGGGTTTGAGCATGTCAAGGCTTTGTACAACGAAGATTCTGTGTTTGCAAAGGAGATGGTACAACCTAGTCATGACTATTCGGTCCAAGACGGGTTTTTGTTCAAAGGTAATAAGCTATGCATTCCCAGTTGTGGCGTACGGGAGTTACTTGTAAGGGAGGTGCATAGTGGAGGGTTGGCTGGGTCATTTTGGGGCTCACAAAACCGTAGATATTTTGAGTGAGCATTTTTATTGGCCATGTATGATCAAGGATGTTCAAGGGGTGGTTTCTAGGTGTGCTAGTTGTCAACGAGCCAAGAGTACCTTTCATAAGGGATTATACACGCCTTTGCCAGTCCCAAACATGCCTTGGGAGAGTGTGAGTTTGGATTTCATAGTTGGGTTGCCTAGAACGCAAAGAGGGAAGGATTCTATTAAGGTTGTGGTAGATCGATTCTCCAAAATGGCACATTTTGTTTCCATGCACAAAACTGATGATGCGCAACATGTAGCTGATTTGTATTTTCGAGAGATTGTGCGATTACATGGTGTTCCTAGGAGTATAGTCTCGATAGGGATTCCAAGTTTTTGAGTCATTTTTGGAAATCTCTTTGGAAGCATGTCAGACAAAGCTTCTTTTTAGCACTTCTCATCATCCGCAAACAGATGGGCGACGGAGGTGACTAATCGGACTTTAGGGACTTTGTTGCGTGGTTTGGTAAGTAAGACTCAAAAGGATTGGGATGTGAAGCTATGCCATGCCGAGTTTGCCTACAATCGTTCACATTCTACAACAACTACTCGGTCTCCATTTGAGGTAGTTTACGGTATCAATCCTTTTGTGCCTATTGATTTGTTACCTTTTCCTAGGGGTGATCTTGTTCACGTGGATTCAAAGAAGAGGCTTGAAGTTTTCCAGAAAACATGTGATCAAGTGAAGGCTAAAATCGAGAAGATGAATCAACAATACAAAGAAAGAGCAAACAAGCACCTAAACAAGCCGTGTTTCAACCGAGTGATTTAGTATGGGTTCATCTAAGAAAGGAAAGGTTCCCCGGGAAACGAAAGAATAAGTTGATGCCACGGGCTGATGGTCCATTCAAGGTGTTGGAACGTTTTGGTGACAATGCATACAAGATTGAATTACCGGGATGATTTTGGAGGAGTTATGATGCATGGCACGTGCAAAGATTACTT
Source organism: Beta corolliflora (assembly GCA_947648045.1). NCBI lineage: Eukaryota > Viridiplantae > Streptophyta > Magnoliopsida > Caryophyllales > Amaranthaceae > Beta > Beta corolliflora. The sequence continues at coordinate 256,718 of CANSZD010000123.1, read as the reverse complement.
CATCGACTATCTTTATTTGCTTTCGTAGAATTGTTACATGGTTTTACTTTACTCTTAAAGTAGAGGTTTTACATGTGACCAAAAATATGTCATTTATTATGTTAGTTAAGTTAGTTGAGTCATTTTAAAATCCGAAAAACACTTAGTAATATTTCGGTACTTTGTCATGGTTGTATTTTAGGAAAGTCTCTTGATGGATGAGTTGTAATAGGCGTGCAAAGGGGATGCCTTGCTGCTGCCTTATGGTTTTCTTATTTAAGGAAAGAGTTGCATCTCTTTCCTTAAAGCTTTTTGTTTCCTTAAAATAAGGCTAGATTCTAGGCTTAGGTTTAGGGGAAACTTTCCTAAATTACTACTAGTTGGGCGTGTGATGTAGAGTCTTGGAGGGCAAGGATTTCTTGCTTCTCTTAGCCTTATAAATAGGCGCCTAAATCAATAAAGAGATTTGAGTGATTTTGAGAAAAAGAATTCGAGTGCTTGTTGCATTGAATATTTGGTCGTCGTACCAAGAACATACAAATCGTGGTTTGTGTGCATCTCCTAATCGAGGTTGGTGAGAGATCCTCTAGTTCTCGAGGGAACAAGAGCCTATCTTTGTTTGTTTTACTCCTTATTTCTTAATTTTCAATCATAAAACACCATAAAAACGTCACTTAGATTCTAGGGTATACATTGTGAATTTTCGGACTTCAAATTCATATCGGTTTGGTATCAGAGCAGCAAGGTTGTAGAAGAGCGTGACGGCGCGTGCTAAGGCGGATTGTTGTGAAATTGTGGGTGGACAAACTAGACATCTTGATGTTTGTTGTGTCAAAATTTCAGCTTATTCCGATCAGTAACTAAGTCACAGCAAGCGGAAACTTTTGACGAAAATTCCTGGCAGTTTCAATCAACATGGGAGAATCCGAGGCACTTAAGGCTTGGATGACAACTATGATGGACAAGATGACTGCACAAGTGGCTGAACTTCTTGATGCACGACTCGAGGAGTATGAGAAGCGAGACTAATGATAATTCCGCACTCCTAGCTAAACTCACAAATGAACGGATAGGAGCAAAGAACACTAAGGAATCCGAATTGAAACTTGGAGATCTTCCGAATTCAATGGATTGAAGGACCCTCAAACTTACTTGAATTGGGAGAGAAGGGTTGAGAGAATGTTTGATCATAAAGGTATGGATGATACTCAACGTTTTAATCATGCTATACTTAAATTTAATGATTATGCATCTGATTGGTATGATTCTTTCCAAGTCCAAAGAGTGAGAGATGGGAAGGAAAAGATTAAAACTTGGAGTTCATTAAAACTGAAATTGAGAAAACGATTTGTTCCTAAGTCCTATAAGCAAGAGTTGTACCTTAGGTTAAGTTCTTTTCAACAAGATCATCTTTCCATTGCTGAATATGTGATTGAGTTTGAGAAATTATATTTGGCATGTGGATGTAAGGAAGAGGAGGAGCAAAAGATGGCCAAAATTCTGTTTGGTATGAACAAGCCTATTGCTAATCTTGTTGAATTGCAATCTTATAACACGTTTGATGAGTTGTGTCAATTAGCAAGTAAAGTGGAAAGGCAACAAAAAGAAGCTAAAGGCAGGAACTTTCGATCTTCTTCTACCCCTAAAACTGAAACTACATTCTCTTCAAAGATTGACACTTTAGAGAAAGGGAAGGCTGTGGAAACGTCGATGGTGACAGATTTTAAGGCAAAGTAAGGAGCTTGAAACCACTACCGCCTAAGCATGTTCCTATGATCAGTGAGGAGAGTGTTGGGGATGTGTTGTCTACGTCCTTGGATGCTGCTCCTAAGGGTGCTCATACTTGTTTAAGTTCATGTAGGAATGAAGTGCTAGAAGTGCCGACAACAAAGAAGGAGAGGCGCAACAACTTGCTGCATATGCGCCATGCTACTAGCTTGGATGTTGGAGACTATGTTTGGCTTTCGTTGGCTGCACAAAAGCTCCACATTAATCATAAGCATGATGAACCAATGGATGAGGGCCATTTGAAGTTGTTAACAAACTTGGGCATGAAACGTATAAGGTGTTGCTAGGAAATGGAATTTGTGCTACATTGGGTGCAAATGACCTTGTTCCTTGCCTTGACAAAACTTGAGGTCAAGTTTCTTTGAAGAAGGGGAGTATGATGCATGGCACGTGCAAAGATTACTTCATCGACTATCTTTATTTGCTTTCGTAGAATTGTTACATGGTTTTACTTTACTCTTAAAGTAGAGGTTTTACATGATCCGAAACTAGTTGCTAGTTCCGAAATTCTACTAAGTACTAATCTCAATCACAACAAGGGAGAAATTCACGGTTTAAGGATTAGTACTAGTTTAATCATGTTGAGCAACATAGGAAAGGAAGTTAATTAAGCGAGTTAGTTTAATTAACGTTTTTTTGTAATTTTCGGTTTTTGTAAAACCGGAATTATTTTGCGTAGCGTAAGTTGTAATATCCACGAAATATGCTTGGGGATGCGATCTACACTTGGGGCGTGCGAAAGGAGGTCCTTGAAGATATTTATGGAGCTTGTGTTGCAAGCTAAGGGAGGCCATCCACTTGGTGTGGAAAACCGGCCCTCCTTCCCTTTTTAGTCAACAAAACACACAACAACACTATTCCTCTTACACCTTTGTTGGAAGATTAGAGATATTTGTTGTTTATTGCTTTGTTTAATCTTTTAAGTCCTTAGATCTTTTGGGAGTGATTAGCTTGTAATATATATCAAATGGTGATCATAAATAAAAATCAGATTTGGATAATTGAAATTTAAGCTTTGTGCTTCAAATTAAAACACGTTGTGTTAGAGATTAAAAACCGAGGTTTTTATTCTATCTTTGAAACGATTTTCTTGGGAGGTCAAACTACGAGAAAGTCAACCTAATTGACATATTCGAGAGTGGAGATTCTCGTTCTTTGTTAATTAAAACCGTAATTGAGGAAGAGAGTGGAGATTCATTTCCTTAATTATAAACCGAATCGTAAACTTTAAGTGGAGGCTTGTAGTTTACCATTCAACTATCGTAAACGCAATTCATTTTGAAGTGTGTTTGTATCAAGTGGTATTAAGAGCTGAGTTCTGAAATGGACGATGAAATGAATGATAATGCTAGACGAGATGCGATGCTAGAAGCTTTAGCTAAGCAAAACGAAGCATTACACGACATGATGGCAAAGATAACCTTAGAATTGTTTAAGAAGAAACCCAATGAGGAAGAAAGGAGTTCTAGGGCCGATGATAGGGGTTTGAAAATCGAAGTTCCGGATTTTGATGGAGCTAGTGATCCGGAATTATACATTGAATGGGAACGTTCTTTGGAGCGTTTTTTTGATTACAAAGACACTCCGAATGACAAGAAATACAAGGTGGCTGTATTGAAGCTAACCAAATATGCATCCATTTGGTTAGAAGGATTGAAGAGGCAAAGGGTGAAGGAGAACAAATCCAAGATTGCTACTTGGGAAAAATTGAAGAAGCAATTGAGGAAACGTTTTGTTCCAACTAACTACAAACAAAATCGTATGTTAGATGGTCCACACTCAAGCAAGGCGCCATGCCTATGGAGGAGTACATCAAGGAATTTGAGAAACTTTCCATTGTTTGTGAAATCGAAGAAATGGAGGAGCAAAAGTTAGGCCTGGTTCTTAGGAGGCCTAAATGAAGAGGTGCGTGAGAAAGTAGAGGTGTTCCCCCCCATACCTCACATTCGATGAAGCTTGCAAAGTGGCTCTCAAAATGGATAGCCAAAAGAAGAAACCAGTAGCAAGTAAGTCTTATTCCAAGCCATTTAGTACTTTCAAAGTTAATCCTAGTACTAGTAATCTTGATAAGAACAAAAACCCGATTTCACTAGGAAAGACAAGGAGAAAGTCGGAGATGACAAAACCTTAAAAGTAAAATGTTTTAAGTGTCAAGGCTATGGCCATTACCAAGCTAATTGTCCGACTAAAAGAATCATGACCATAAGAGATATAACGAAATAGACGAGTTGGAAAGACAATCTCTTTTAGAGATGGAACATGATAAAAATGGAAGTGAGGATGAGGAGGACGTGTGCAATCCCGAAATTGAGGGTGAAACCTTAGTGATTAGGAGGTCCTTATACTCAAATGTGGTGGCCGAAAATGAGGAACAAAGGGAGACCATTTTTCATTCGAAATGCCTAGTGAAAAAAAAACTATGCAATTTGATCATAGATGGTGGAAGTTGTACTAATGTAGCTTCAACTGAACTTGTAGAGAAGTTAGCATTACCTATGACTAAACATCCAATTCCTTATAAACTGAAATGGCTAGATGATGATAGTGAAGTAAGGGTAAAAAATAGAGTTTTAATCACATTCTCAATTGGAAATTATGAAGATGAAATTCTATGTGATGTAATCCCTATGACTGCGTGCCATATACTACTTGGTAGACCGTGGCAATTTGATCGCAAGGTGATGCATGATGGTTTTAAGAATGTGTATAAGGTGAACAAGAATGGCAAAATCAAAACCTTACTACCATTACCTCCTTCAAAAATCCGAAACACAAAACCAACACCAAAAGAAAACCCGATGTGTAGTGGCGTGTTCTTAGGGAGAAAACGATTTGAGAGGGAGTTGGAGGAGAATCGGTTGGTGTATATTCCGGTTGCCAAGGAGGTGAATGAGGGAGTGAACGTTGAGGATCCGCATTTGAGGGAGTTGTTGGAGGAGTTTGGAGATGTGTTCCCTAATGACCTACCAAATGGCCTACCCCCAAAACGTGGAATTGAACATCAAATTGATCTCATTCCCGGAGCACCAATTCCAAATAAGCCTTCCTATAGATGTAATCCCAAAGAGAGTGAGGAATTACAAAGCCAAATCAGTGAGTTGATGGGCAAGGGTTACGTGAGGGAGAGCAAGAGTCCGTGTGCCGCTCCGGCTTTGCTTGTGCCAAAAAAAAGACGGTTCATGGAGGATGTGTATTGATAGCCGTCTTGTGTGAACAACATCACCATAAAGTACGATTTCCCATCCCTAGATTAGATGACATGCTAGATGAGTTGAGTGGATCCAAGTTGTTTTCGAAAATTGATTAGAGAAGTGGATACCACCAAATATGCATGAAGGAGGGAGATGAGTGGAAGACGGCTTTCAAGACGAAGTATGGGTTGTATGAATGGCTGGTTATGCCATTTGGTCTCACGAATGCCCCTAGTACTTTCATGAGATTAATGAATGAAGTACTTAGGCCATTTTTGGGAAAGTTCGTAGTTGTATATTTGGATGATATTCTTGTTTTCGGTCTAACAAGGATGATCATTTAAATCATTTGCAACAAGTGTTCGAAGTTTTGAGAGAACAAAAACTGTATGGGAAGCTTGAAAAGTGCACGTTCATGCAACGAGAGATTGGCTTCCTTGGGTTCATCATTTCGGATGAAGGGGTGAAAGTGGATCCATCCAAAGTTGAAGCAATTTCTTCTTGGCCTAGTTCCTACAACTATCACCGAGGTGAGGTCTTTTCATGGTTTAGCTTCGTTTTATAGGAGGTTTATAAACAATTTCAAGACCTTATTAGCTCCTATAACGGAATGCACTAAACATGGATAATTTGAATGGAGTGACGCAGCTCAAAAGGCGTTTGAGCTTGTAAAGGAGAGAATGTGTAAAAACGCCTATCCTAGCTTTAGGATTTTGCAAAACCATTTGAAGTTGAGTGTGATGCAAGTGGAACGGGTATTGGGGCTTGTTTTGATTCAATGTGGCAAGCCTATTGCGTATTTTAGCGAAAAATTAAATCAGGCTAAGTTGAATTATTCCACTTATGATAAAGAGTTTTACGCCATGGTTAGATCTCTTAATCATTGGAGTCACTATTTACGACCACAAGCTTTTGTTCTTCATTCCGATCATGAATCACTGAAATATATTCATGGACAACATAAGCTTAGTGCTCGGCATGCTAAATGGGTAGAGTTCTTACAATCGTTCAACTTTGTTGCCAAGTACAAGGCCGGGAAAGCTAACGTGGTAGCTGATGCTTTATCTCGGAGACACGTATTGCTTAATATGGTGGATTCCAAGGTACTTGGGTTTGAACTAATTAAAGAATTTTATGTTCTTGATGAGGGGACACGAGATCTGTTCGAGGCTACCAAAGATGGTCCAAAAGACCATTATCATCAAATGGAGGGGTTCTTGTTCAAATGATACAAGTCAAGGTCAAGGTCAAGCTCCAAATGATCCGATTTGTTTAGTCCTTGAAGTGTTCGGGTTCAAGTTAAATTCAAACTCCTCATTTGTGTCATTTCTTAAGTGGGACGATGATTCCATTGATGAAGCTTGAAGATGACACCATTTCTAGAGTCTTAGTTATTTTAATTAAGTCTTTAATTTTCAGCAAATAAGGTCCGAAAATATCTTGTGATATTTCGACCAAGCTAGGCGTGTCATTAGGCGTGTGAGTTGGTCCTTGTGCTCCAAGTTTGCAAGTTGTCATTGAGTTGTAATACTTTCCTTATTTCTTGGTTTCCTTATGTATTTAGGCGTGTGAAGGGGGATTGGGGGCTGATTTGGTTGTTTCCTTATTTACTCCTTTATTCTCTCCTAGAATCAAGGGATTAAGATGTAAGGAATTAAGGAATGTTTCCTTAATTCTTATGGCTGATTTTCGGCCCTTGCTTGGTCCTTGGAGGACAAGTTTATTCTATTATAAATAATAGTTCCATGCTATCATTCAAGGCATGTGAGATTTACCTAAAAACTTTGTTATTGAATTTAATTGTGTGATCAATTACTTTCGGCCATTGAGTAATTTTCAGGAGTGATTATTTACTTAGTGTTTAATCTACTTTATTCCAGGAGTGGTGTAAGTGAGATTAAGAGTTAATTAAAATATTCAGGAGTGTTTATTTTAATTATCATATCCGGTGACTTAATCATAATTTTCGGACTTCATTATTCATTCAAGTTCGAACCTTTGCTCGGAATTCTTGGTTGCTCTTTCAACTTGGACGTGCAATCATATCAGTTGGTATCAAGATTTTTCCAGGAGGGTGAGGATAGAAGGGATTCTCCTTTCATTGGTAAGTGCTTCTACTTTGTTCGATCCTTTGTTGGGGTTTTGTGTGGTTGTGGCTTGCTATTTGAGTTATAATGTCTGAATTTGCTGAAATAAAAGCTCTTATTGAGAAAATTCATAACACTCAATTAGAGGAAAAGGAGAAAACGGCAAGATTAACAGTAGCTCATAACATTCTTGCGGGTAAAGTGAACAATAAAAACGACCCTAATCACATTGACTATGAATCTGATGTTGAGGAGGTTAAAATTGTTAAACCGACTTATGATAATGATAGGGGGATTAAACTAGATGATTTTACTAGTGATTCTAGTCCCGAGGATTTACTTGAATGGATTCGTCAACTTGAGAAAATTTGTGATTATAAGGGATTTGATGATGAGAAACGTTTTAAAATTGCCACCATTAGACTAACTAAGTATGCTGGAATTTGGTTAGAGAGTCTAAAGGCAAAAAGGGCGAGACTTGGGAAACCTAAGCTTAAAAGTTGGACTAAGCTTAAAAGGAAATTGCATGAGAAGTTTGTTCCAAGTGATTTTATTCAAAGGCAATATATGAGAAAGAATTCTTTGACTCAAGATGTGTCAAGCGTGCATGATTATATGATTGAATTTGACAAGTTATGTTTGATTTGTGATGTTGATGAAGTCGAACAAGAAAAAATTGCTAGGTTTGTTAATGGACTTAATAAATCTATTGCTAGAAAGGTTGATGTGTCGAATTATAGCACTTTTGATGATGTGTGTCGATTGGCTTTAAAATTTGAAAGGCATGAATTGGATGAAAAGAAATCATATGGGGGAAATTCGGCCATAATAAACCCAATTCTTCTTCTTCTTTCGTCCCTTCTTCGTCTAATTCTTCTAAACCCTTTGAAAAGAAAGATAATCCTTCTAAAGGGGAACCAAAGGGAGAACGACCTAAGTTGGTGATTTCTACGGAAAAGTGGGAAGAAACCCGAAAGTGTTTTAAGTGTCAAGGAAGGGGTCATATTGCTAGTAGTTGTCCATCTAGAAAAACCCTAACTTTGAGACAATACATGACCATAGAAGAGGAGGAGAGAACTTATGACTATGTGTATGAAGAGGAGGAATGTGAAAGTGTTGATAATGAGATTGCATATGCCGAAGATGAGTCTAGGATGCTTGGGGTTATTAGGAGAACTTTGCATGTTGATCATTCTCCTAACCATGATCAAAGAGAAAACTTGTTTCATACTAGATGTCGAATTGGTGAGTTTACATGTAATGTGATTATTGACAGTGGTTCATGTACGAATGTGGTTGCTTCTAATGTGGTTTCTAAGTTGAATTTGATTGTTAGAGACCATCCACATCCTTATAAGTTGAGTTGGTTGGATGACAAAACGGGTTTGTTGGTGAAAAAGTAAACTCTTGTGTCGTTTTCTATTGGGGGTTACAAAGATGAGTTGTGGGGTGATGTTCTACCCATGAGTGCTTGTCATCTTCTTCTTGGTAGACCTTGGCAATATGATCGAAAAGTTGTTCATGAAGGTGAAACCAATGTGTACACGGTTTTGATGGGTTCTAAAAAGATTCGGTTGGTTCCTTTGTCTCCTAGTTCCATGGCACCCAAGAAGGTGGTTGAAACGAAACAAAACTTGTTTCTTTCGGCCAAAGAATTCGAGAAAGAGGTAGAATTGGAAGGACATTGTTATGCTTTATGTGTTAAACTTGCTTTGACTAATGATGTTTCTTCTAGTAATCCGAAACTTGCAGCTCTATTGGACGAATTTTGTGATGTTTTTCCGGAGGAATTGCCTCAAGGATTACCACCATTGAGAGGCATTGAGCATGCCATTGATCTTGTACCAGGCGCACCTTTGCCAAATAAGCCGGCATATAGATGTGATCCCGTAGCTTCTAAGGAGCTACAAAAGCAAATTGAAGAGTTGATTGACCGAGGCTAGTAAGAGAAAGCATGAGTCCATGTGTCGTTCCCGCTTTGCTTGTTCCTAAGAAAGATGGTACTTGGAGGATGTGTATTGATAGTAGAGCCGTCAACAACATAACAATCAAGTATCGTTTTCCTATGCCTAGATTAGAGGACATGTTTGATGAGCTACATGGAGCTTCGATTTTTCGAAGATTGATTTGAGGAGTGGTTATCATCAAATGAGAATTCGGGAAGGAGATGAATGGAAAACCGCTTTCAAGACCAAACAAGGTCTATATGAGTGGATGGTGATGCCCTTTGGTCTTTGCAATGCTCCTAGTTCATTTATGAGACTTATGAATGAGGTACTACGTCCCTTTCTTAACAAGTTTATTGTTGTCTATTTAGATGATATTCTTGTATATAGTACTAGTGTTGAGTCTCATTTACTTGACTTGAGAGCTTTATTTGAAAAATTAAGAGAGCAAAAGTTGTATGGAAAAATGGAAAAATATGATTTTCTTGTTCCTAGTATTGCTTTTCTTGGTTACATTGTGTCTAGGGATGGAGTTCATGTGGATCCGGAAAAGTCAAGGCCATGTCTTCATGGTTTGCGCCTACAAGGGCTCATGAATGTCGAAGCTTTCATGGTCTAGCTTCCTTTTATAGAAGATTCATCCGAAATTTCTCAACTATCATGGCACCAATCACGGATTTGATGAAGAAAGGGGAGTTTTCATGGAACTCTCATGCTCAAAAGGCGTTTGATGAAGTCAAGGAGATGCTATGCAACGCTCCTATCCTTGCCTTGCTTGGATTTCAACAAGTTGTTCGAAGTTGAATGTGATGCTAGTGGACTTGGAGTTGGGGCGGTTTTGCTTCAAGAAAGGAGGCCCATTGCCTACTTTAGTGAGAAGTTAAGTGGCGCCAAACTCAACTACTCCAACTATGATCGTGAATTCTATGCAATTGTGAGAGCCTTGGATCATTGGTCTCATTACTTGAGGCCCAAGCCTTTCATTCTTTATTCGGATCATGAAGCACTCAAATACATCCATGGACAAAGCAAAAGCTCAACCATAGGCATGCTAAGTGGGTTGAATTCCTACAAACCTTCACTTTTTCGTCTAAGTATAAGGAAGGTAAGAATAATATTGTTGCGGATGCCCTTTCAAGGCGTTCTTATCTTTTAGCCATGGTTGATGCAAGGGTGTTGGGGTTTGAACACTTAAAGGATTTTATATGATGATGATGATGATTTTCGTGAGTCTTTTAAGAGCCCTAATGGTTTATTTGTGTTACAAGAGGGATTTACATTTAAAGGAAACAAGCTATGCATTCCTAAGAGTGGCGTGAGGGAGTTGCTTGTGAGGGAAGTTCATAGTGGAGGGGTGGCTGGTCATTTCGGTGTTCAAAAGACATTAGACACTTTGAATGAGAGTTTTTATTGGCCTAACATGATGAGGGATGTTCATATGGTGGTTAGTAAGTGTGCTACTTGTCAAAGGTCGAAGAGTACCTTCCATAAAGGCCTTTATACTCCATTACCCGTACCTGATACACCTTGGGATAGTGTGAGTATGGATTTCATTGTAGGATTACCAAGAACTCAAAGGGGAAAAGACGCAATTATGGTGGTGGTGGATCGTTTTTCGAAAATGGCTCACTTTGTTCCTATGCATAAAACGATGATGCTTTGCATGTGGCGGATTTGTACTTCAAGGAGATCATTCATTTGCATGGTATTCCTAGAAGTATTGTTAGTGATCGTGATACAAAGTTCCTTAGTCACTTTTGGAGGAGCTTATGGAAGATGGTGGGAACTAAGTTACTCTTTAGCACAAGTCATCATCCTCAAACGGATGGTCAAACCTGAAGTAACTAATAGAACCCTTGGAGCTTTGCTACGTGGCTTGGTGAGTAAGACACAAAAGGATTGGGATATAAAGCTAGCTCACGCCGAGTTTGCTTATAATCGAGCTCATTCTTCTACTACTTCTAAGTCTCCATTTGAGGTGGTCTATGGTATCAATCCTTTCCTTCCTATTGATTTTGTGTCACTAACTAAATCCGAAATTCATGTTGATTCAAAGAAGAGGTTGGAAGCCTTTAAGAAGACTTGTGAACAAGTGAAAGCACGAATTGAGAAGATGAATACTCAATACAAAGAACGAGCCAACAAGCATAGAAGACAACCGAAATTTCAGATTGGCGATTTGGTTTGGATTCATTTGAGGAAGGAACGATTTCCAAGTAGAAGGAAGAACAAGCTTATGCCTAGAGCTGATGGTCCATTCAAAGTTATTGATGTGATTAATGAAAGTGCTTATAAGATCGAGCTTCCAAGTGATTATGGAGGTGTGAGTGCAACCTTCAATGTTGGTGATCTTAGTCCTTATTTAGATGATGAAAATTTGAGGACAAATTCTTTTGAAGAGGGGGAGAATGATACAAGTCAAGGTCAAGGTCAAGCTCCAAATGATCCGATTTGTTTAGTCCTTGAAGTGTTCGGGTTCAAGTTAAATTCAAACTCCTCATTTGTGTCATTTCTTAAGTGGGACGATGATTCCATTGATGAAGCTTGAAGGTGACACCATTTCTAGAGTCTTAGTTATTTTAATTAAGTCTTTAATTTTCAGCAAATAAGGTCCGAAAATATCTTGTGATATTTCGACCAAGCTAGGCGTGTCATTAGGCGTGTGAGTTGGTCCTTGTGCTCCAAGTTTGCAAGTTGTCATTGAGTTGTAATACTTTCCTTATTTCTTGGTTTCCTTATGTATTTAGGCGTGTGAAGGGGGATTGGGGGCTGATTTGGTTGTTTCCTTATTTACTCCTTTATTCTCTCCTAGAATCAAGGGATTAAGATGTAAGGAATTAAGGAATGTTTCCTTAATTCTTATGGCTGATTTTCGGCCCTTGCTTGGTCCTTGGAGGACAAGTTTATTCTATTATAAATAATAGTTCCATGCTATCATTCAAGGCATGTGAGATTTACCTAAAAACTTTGTTATTGAATTTAATTGTGTGATCAATTACTTTCGGCCATTGAGTAATTTTCAGGAGTGATTATTTACTTAGTGTTTAATCTACATTATTCCAGGAGTGGTGTAAGTGAGATTAAGAGTTAATTAAAATATTCAGGAGTGTTTATTTTAATTATCATATCTGGTGACTTAATCATAATTTTCGGACTTCATTATTCATTCAAGTTCGAACCTTTGCTCGGAATTCTTGGTTGCTCTTTCAACTTGGACGTGCAATCATATCAAAAAGGAAGTCAAACAAAGCTAATTGAATCAAATGAAAGTCAAACAAAGTCAAACATATCTAATAGAATCAAATGAAACTCAAATGCATTCAACAAAGCTAATTAAATCAAATGAAAGTCAAATGAAGTCAAACAAAACTTATTGAATCAAATGAATCTCAAATGCGTTCAATTAAAGCTAATTGAATCAAATTAAACACAAATGCATTCAACAAAACTAACTGAATCAAATTATAGTAAAATAAAGTCAAACAAAGCTAAATAAATCAAATGAAAGTCAAATGAAGTCAAACATAGCTAATAGAATAAAATGAAACACAAATGCATTCAACAAAGGTAATTGAATTAAATGAAACTCAAATGCATTCAAAAAGCTAATTGAACCATATTAATGTGAAATGAAGTCAAACAAAGCTAATTGAATCAAATGAAAGTCAAACGAAGTCAAACAAAGCTAATTGAATCAAATGAAAGTCAAACAAAGTTAAACATAGCTAATATAATCAAATGAAACTCAAATGCATTCAACAAAGCTAATTGAATCAAATGATACTCAAATGCATTCAACAAATTAAGCAAATTGAATCAAATGAAAGTCAAATGAAGTCAAACATAGCTAATTGAATCAAATGGAACTCAAATGCGTTCAACAAAGCTAATTGTATCAAATGAAGTCAAATAAAGCTAATTGAATCAAATGAAACTCAAATGCTTTCAACAAAGCTAATTGAATCAAATGAAACTCAAATGCATTCAACAAAGCTAATTAAACCAAATGAAACTCAAATGCATTATCAACAAAGCTAATTGAATCAAATGAAAGTAAAATTAAGTCAAACAAAGCTATTTGAATCAAATGAAGTCAAACAAAGATAATTGTATCAAATGAAAGTCAAATGAAGTCCAATAAAGCTAATTGAATCACATGAAACTCAAATGCATTCAACAAGGCTAATTGAATCAAATAAACTCAAATGCATTCAACAAAGCAAATTGAATCAAATGAAACTCAAATGCATTCATCAAAGCTAATTGAATCAAATGAAACTCAAATGCATTAAACAAAGCTAATTGAATCAAATGAAACTCAAATGCATTAAACAAAGCTAATTGATTCAAATTAAAGTCAAACGAAGTCAAACAAAACTTATTGAATCAAATGAAACTCAAATGCATTCATATTGAATCAAATGAAACTCAAATGCATTCAACAAAGCTAAGTGAATCAAATGAAACTCAAGTGCATTCAACAAAGCTAATTAAATCAAATCAAAGTAAAATGAAGTCAAACAAAGCTAATTGAATCAAATGAAGTCAAACAAAGCTAATCGTATCAAATGAAAGTCAAATGAAGTCCAATAAAGCTAATTGAATCAAATAAAACTCAAATGCATTCAACAAAGATAATTGAATCTAATAAACTCAAATGCATTCAACAAAGCGAATAAAATCAAATGAAACTCAAATGCATTCAACAAAGTTAATTGAATAAAATTAAAGTAAAATGAAGTTAAACAAAGCTAATTGAATCAAATGAAAGTCAAACAAACTCAAGCATAGCTAATTGAATCAAATGAAAGTAAAATGAAGTCAAACAAAGCTAATTGAATCAAATGAAGTCAAGCAAAGATAATTGTATCAAATGAAAGTCAAATGAAGTCCAATAAAGCTAATTGAATCAAATGAAACTCAAATGTATTCAACAAAGCTAATTGAATCAAATTAAAGTAAAATAAAGTCAAACAAAGCGAATTGAATCTAATGAAGTCAAACATAGCTAATTGAATCAAATGAAAGTCAAATGAAGTCAAACATAGCTAATAGAATAAAATGAAACACATATGCATTCAACAAAGGTAATTGAATTAAATGAAACTCAAATGCATTCAAAAAGCTAATTGAACCATATTAATGTAAAATGAAGTCAAACAAAGCTAATTGAATCAAATGAAAGTCAAACGAAGTCAAACAAAGCTAATTGAATCAAATGAAAGTCAAACAAAGTTAAACATAGCTAATATAATCAAATGAAACTCAAATGCATTCAACAAAGCTAATTGAATCAAATTAAAGTAAAATTAAGTCAAACAAAGCTAATTGAATCAAATGAAGTCAAGCAAAGATAATTGTATCAAATGAAAGTCAAATGAAGTCCAATAAAGCTAATTGAATCAAATGAAACTCAAATGCATTCAACAAGGCTAATTGAATCAAATAAACTCAAATGCATTCAACAAAGCAAATTGAGTCAAATGAAACTCAAATGCATTCATCAAAGCTAATTGAATCAAATGAAACTCAAATGCATTAAACAAAGCTAATTGAATCAAATGAAACTCAAATGCATTAAACAAAGCTAATTGATTCAAATTAAAGTCAAACGAAGTCAAACAAAACTTATTGAATCAAATGAAACTCAAATGCATTCAGTAAAGCTAATTGAATCAAATGAAACTCAAATGCATTCAACAAAGCTAAGTTAATCAAATGAAACTCAAGTGCATTCAACAAAGCTAATTAAATCAAATCAAAGTAAAATGAAGTCAAACAAAGCTAATTGAATCAAATGAAGTCAAACAAAGCTAATCGTATCAAATGAAAGTCAAATGAAGTCCAATAAAGCTAATTGAATCAAATAAAACTCAAATGCATTCAACAAAGATAATTGAATTTAATAAACTCAAATGCATTCAACAAAGCGAATAAAATCAAATGAAACTCAAATGCATTCAACAAAGTTAATTGAATAAAATTAAAGTAAAATGAAGTTAAACAAAGCTAATTGAATCAAATGAAAGTCAAACAAACTCAAACATAGCTAATTGAATCAAATGAAAGTAAAATGAAGTCAAACAAAGCTAATTGAATCAAATGAAGTCAAACAAAGATAATTGTATCAAATGAAAGTCAAATGAAGTCCAATAAAGCTAATTGAATCAAATGAAACTCAAATGCATTCAACAAAGCTAAGTGAATCAAATGAAACACAAGTGCATTCAACAAAGCTAATTAAATCAAATCAAAGTAAAATGAAGTCAAACAAAGCTAATTGAATCAAATGAAGTCAAACAAAGCTAATCGTATCAAATGAAAGTCAAATGAAGTCCAATAAAGCTAATTGAATCAAATAAAACTCAAATGCATTCCACAAAGATAATTGAATCTAATAAACTCAAATGCATTCAACAAAGCGAATAAAATCAAATGAAACTCAAATGCATTCAACAAAGTTAATTGAATAAAATTAAAGTAAAATGAAGTTAAACAAAGCTAATTGAATCAAATGAAAGTCAAACAAACTCAAACATAGCTAATTGAATCAAATGAAAGTAAAATGAAGTCAAACAAAGATAATTGTATCAAATGAAAGTCAAATGAAGTCCAATAAAGCTAATTGAATCAAATGAAACTCAAATGTATTCAACAAAGCTAATTGAATCAAATTAAAGTAAAATAAAGTCAAACAAAGCTAATTGAATCAAATGAAGTCAAACAAAGCTAATTGAATCAAATGAAAGTCAAATGAAGTCAAACATAGCTAATAGAATAAAATGAAACACAAATGCATTCAACAAAGGTAATTGAATTAAATGAAACTCAAATGCATTCAAAAAGCTAATTGAACCATATTAATGTAAAATGAAGTCAAACAAAGCTAATTGAATCAAATGAAAGTCAAACGAAGTCAAACAAAGCTAATTGAATCAAATGAAAGTCAAACAAAGTTAAACATAGCTAATATAATCAAATGAAACTCAAATGCATTCAACAAACCTAATTGAATCAAATGATACTCAAATGCATTCAACAAATTAAGCTAATTGAATAAAATGAAAGTCAAATGAAGTCAAACATAGCTAATTGAATCAAATGGAACTCAAATGCGTTCAACAAAGCTAATTGTATCAAATGAAGTCAAATAAAGCTAATTGAATCAAATGAAACTCAAATGCTTTCAACAAAGCTAATTGAATCAAATGAAACTCAAATGCATTTAACAAAGCTAATTAAACCAAATGAAACTCAAATGCATTATCAACAAAGCTAATTGAATCAAATTAAAGTAAAATTAAGTCAAACAAAGCTAATTGAATCAAATGAAGTCAAACAAAGATAATTGTATCAAATGAAAGTCAAATGAAGTCCAATAAAGCTAATTGAATCAAATGAAACTCAAATGCATTCAACAAGGCTATTTTAATCAAATAAACTCAAATGCATTCAACAAAGCAAATTGAATCAAATGAAACTCAAATGCATTCATCAAAGCTAATTGAATCAAATGAAACTCAAATGCATTAAACAAAGCTAATTGAATCAAATGAAACTCAAATGCATTAAACAAAGCTAATTGATTCAAATTAAAGTCAAACGAAGTCAAACAAAACTTATTGAATCAAATGAAACTCAAATGCATTCACTAAAGCTAATTGAATCAAATGAAACTCAAATGCATTCAACAAAGCTAAGTGAATCAAATGAAACTCAAGTGCATTCAACAAAGCTAATTAAATCAAATCAAAGTAAAATGAAGTCAAACAAAGCTAATTGAATCAAATGAAGTCAAACAAAGCTAATCGTATCAAATTAAAGTCAAATGAAGTCCAATAAAGCTAATTGAATCAAATAAAACTCAAATGCATTCAACAAAGATAATTGAATCTAATAAACTCAAATGCATTCAACAAAGCGAATAAAATCAAATGAAACTCAAATGCATTCAACAAAGTTAATTGAATAAAATTAAAGTAAAATGAAGTTAAACAAAGCTAATTGAATCAAATGAAAGTCAAACAAACTCAAACATAGCTAATTGAATCAAATGAAAGTAAAATGAAGTCAAACAAAGCTAATTGAATCAAATGAAGTCAAACAAAGATAATTGTATCAAATGAAAGTCAAATGAAGTCCAATAAAGCTAATTGAATCAAATGAAACTCAAATGTATTCAACAAAGCTAATTGAATCAAATTAAAGAAAAATAAAGTCAAACAAAGCTAATTGAATCAAATGAAGTCAAACAAAGCTAATTGAATCAAATGAAAGTCAAATGAATCAAACATAGCTAATAGAATAAAATGAAACACAAATGCATTCAACAAAGGTAATTGAATTAAATGAAACTCAAGTGCATTCAACAAAGCTAATTAAATCAAATCAAAGTAAAATGAAGTCAAACAAAGCTAATTGAATCAAATGAAGTCAAACAAAGCTAATCGTATCAAATGAAAGTCAAATGAAGTCCAATAAAGCTAATTGAATCAAATAAAACTCAAATGCATTCAACAAAGATAATTGAATCTAATAAACTCAAATGCATTCAACAAAGCGAATAAAATCAAATGAAACTCAAATGCATTCAACAAAGTTAATTGAATAAAATTAAAGTAAAATGAAGTTAAACAAAGCTAATTGAATCAAATGAAAGTCAAACAAACTCAAACATAGCTAATTGAATCAAATGAAAGTAAAATGAAGTCAAACAAAGCTAATTGAATCAAATGAAGTCAAACAAAGATAATTGTATCAAATGAAAGTCAAATGAATTCCAATAAAGCTAATTGAATCAAATGAAACTCAAATGTATTCAACAAAGCTAATTGAATCAAATTAAAGTACAATAAAGTCAAACAAAGCTAATTGAATCAAATGAAGTCAAACAAAGCTAATTGAATCAAATGAAAGTCAAATGAAGTCAAACATAGCTAATAGAATAAAATGAAACACAAATGCATTCAACAAAGGTAATTGAATTAAATGAAACTCAAATGCATTCAAAAAGCTAATTGAAACATATTAATGTAAAATGAAGTCAAACAAAGCTAATTGAATCAAATGAAAGTCAAACGAAGTCAAACAAAGCTAATTGAATCAAATGAAAGTCAAACAAAGTTAAACATAGCTAATATAATCAAATGAAACTCAAATGCATTCAACAAAGCTAATTTAATCAAATTAAAGTAAAATTAAGTCAAACAAAGCTAATTGAATCAAATGAAGTCAAACAAAGATAATTGTATCAAATGAAAGTCAAATGAAGTCCAATAAAGCTAATTGAATCAAATGAAACTCAAATGCATTCAACAAGGCTAATTGAATCAAATAAACTCAAATGCATTCAACAAAGCAAATTGAATCAAATGAAACTCAAATGCATTCATCAAAGCTAATTGAATCAAATGAAACTCAAATGCATTAAACAAAGCTAATTGAATCAAATGAAACTCAAATGCATTAAACAAAGCTAATTGATTCAAATTAAAGTCAAACGAAGTCAAACAAAACTTATTGAATCAAATGAAACTCAAATGCATTCAAGAAAGCTAATTGAATCAAATGAAACTCAAATGCATTCAACAAAGCTAAGTGAATCAAATGAAACTCAAGTGCATTCAACAAAGCTAATTAAATCAAATCAAAGTAAAATGAAGTCAAACAAAGCTAATTGAATCAAATGAAGTCAAACAAAGCTAATCGTATCAAATGAAAGTCAAATGAAGTCCAATAAAGCTAATTGAATCAAATAAAACTCAAATGCATTCAACAAAGATAATTGAATCTAATAAACTCAAATGCATTCAACAAAGCGAATAAAATCAAATGAAACTCAAATGCATTCAACAAAGTTAATTGAATAAAATTAAAGTAAAATGAAGTTAAACAAAGCTAATTGAATCAAATGAAAGTCAAACAAACTCAAACATAGCTAATTGAATCAAATGAAAGTAAAATGAA
Source organism: Beta corolliflora (assembly GCA_947648045.1). Lineage (NCBI taxonomy): Eukaryota > Viridiplantae > Streptophyta > Magnoliopsida > Caryophyllales > Amaranthaceae > Beta > Beta corolliflora. The sequence goes on along the minus strand of CANSZD010000123.1, from coordinate 237,761 downwards.
GTCAAACAAAGCTAATTGAATCAAATGAAGTCAAACAAAGATAATTGTATCAAATGAAAGTCAAATGAAGTCCAATAAAGCTAATTGAATCAAATGAAACTCAAATGTATTCAACAAAGCTAATTGAATCAAATTAAAGTAAAATAAAGTCAAACAAAGCTAATTGAATCAAATGAAGTCAAACAAAGCTAATTGAATCAAATGAAAGTCAAATGAAGTCAAACATAGCTAATAGAATAAAATGAAACACAAATGCATTCAACAAAGGTAATTGAATTAAATGAAACTCTAATGCATTCAAAAAGCTAATTGAACCATATTAATGTAAAATGAAGTCAAACAAAGCTAATTGAATCAAATGAAAGTCAAACGAAGTCAAACAAAGCTAATTGAATCAAATGAAAGTCAAACAAAGTTAAACATAGCTAATATAATCAAATGAAACTCAAATGCATTCAACAAAGCTAATTGAATCAAATTAAAGTAAAATTAAGTCAAACAAAGCTAATTGAATCAAATGAAGTCAAACAAAGATAATTGTATCAAATGAAAGTCAAATGAAGTCCAATAAAGCTAATTGAATCAAATGAAACTCAAATGCATTCAACAAGGCTAATTGAATCAAATAAACTCAAATGCATTCAACAAAGCAAATTGAATCAAATGAAACTCAAATGCATTCAACAAAGCTAATTGAATCAAATGAAACTCAAATGCATTCAACAAAGCTAATTGAATCAAATGAAACTCAAATGCATTCAACAAAGCTAATTGATTCAAATTAAAGTCAAACGAAGTCAAACAAAACTTATTGAATCAAATGAAACTCAAATGCATTCAGAAAAGCTAATTGAATCAAATGAAACTCAAATGCATTCAACAAAGCTAAGTGAATCAAATGAAACTCAAGTGCATTCAACAAAGCTAATTAAATCAAATCAAAGTAAAATGAAGTCAAACAAAGCTAATTGAATCAAATGAAGTCAAACAAAGCTAATCGTATCAAATTAAAGTCAAATGAAGTCCAATAAAGCTAATTGAATCAAATAAAACTCAAATGCATTCAACAAAGATAATTGAATCTAATAAACTCAAATGCATTCAACAAAGCGAATAAAATCAAATGAAACTCAAATGCATTCAACAAAGTTAATTGAATAAAATTAAAGTAAAATGAAGTTAAACAAAGCTAATTGAATCAAATGAAAGTCAAACAAACTCAAACATAGCTAATTGAATCAAATGAAAGTAAAATGAAGTCAAACAAAGCTAATTGAATCAAATGAAGTCAAACAAAGATAATTGTATCAAATGAAAGTCAAATGAAGTCCAATAAAGCTAATTGAATCAAATGAAACTCAAATGTATTCACCAAAGCTAATTGAATCAAATTAAAGAAAAATAAAGTCAAACAAAGCTAATTGAATCAAATGAAGTCAAACAAAGCTAATTGAATCAAATGAAAGTCAAATGAATCAAACATAGCTAATAGAATAAAATGAAACACAAATGCATTCAACAAAGGTAATTGAATTAAATGAAACTCAAAGTGCATTCAACAAAGCTAATTAAATCAAATCAAAGTAAAATGAAGTCAAACAAAGCTAATTGAATCAAATGAAGTCAAACAAAGCTAATCGTATCAAATGAAAGTCAAATGAAGTCCAATAAAGCTAATTGAATCAAATAAAACTCAAATGCATTCAACAAAGATAATTGAATCTAATAAACTCAAATGCATTCAACAAAGCGAATAAAATCAAATGAAACTCAAATGCATTCAACAAAGTTAATTGAATAAAATTAAAGTAAAATGAAGTTAAACAAAGCTAATTGAATCAAATGAAAGTCAAACAAACTCAAACATAGCTAATTGAATCAAATGAAAGTAAAATGAAGTCAAACAAAGCTAATTGAATCAAATGAAGTCAAACAAAGATAATTGTATCAAATGAAAGTCAAATGAATTCCAATAAAGCTAATTGAATCAAATGAAACTCAAATGTATTCAACAAAGCTAATTGAATCAAATTAAAGTACAATAAAGTCAAACAAAGCTAATTGAATCAAATGAAGTCAAACAAAGCTAATTGAATCAAATGAAAGTCAAATGAAGTCAAACATAGCTAATAGAATAAAATGAAACACAAATGCATTCAACAAAGGTAATTGAATTAAATGAAACTCAAATGCATTCAAAAAGCTAATTGAACCATATTAATGTAAAATGAAGTCAAACAAAGCTAATTGAATCAAATGAAAGTCAAACGAAGTCAAACAAAGCTAATTGAATCAAATGAAAGTCAAACAAAGTTAAACATAGCTAATATAATCAAATGAAACTCAAATGCATTCAACAAAGCTAATTGAATCAAATTAAAGTAAAATTAAGTCAAACAAAGCTAATTGAATCAAATGAAGTCAAACAAAGATAATTGTATCAAATGAAAGTCAAATGAAGTCCAATAAAGCTAATTGAATCAAATGAAACTCAAATGCATTCAACAAGGCTAATTGAATCAAATAAACTCAAATGCATTCAACAAAGCAAATTGAATCAAATGAAACTCAAATGCATTCATCAAAGCTAATTGAATCAAATGAAACTCAAATGCATTAAACAAAGCTAATTGAATCAAATGAAACTCAAATGCATTAAACAAAGCTAATTGATTCAAATTAAAGTCAAACGAAGTCAAACAAAACTTATTGAATCAAATGAAACTCAAATGCATTCAGTAAAGCTAATTGAATCAAATGAAACTCAAATGCATTCAACAAAGCTAAGTGAATCAAATGAAACTCAAGTGCATTCAACAAAGCTAATTAAATCAAATCAAAGTAAAATGAAGTCAAACAAAGCTAATTGAATCAAATGAAGTCAAACAAAGCTAATCGTATCAAATGAAAGTCAAATGAAGTCCAATAAAGCTAATTGAATCAAATAAAACTCAAATGCATTCAACAAAGATAATTGAATCTAATAAACTCAAATGCATTCAACAAAGCGAATAAAATCAAATGAAACTCAAATGCATTCAACAAAGTTAATTGAATAAAATTAAAGTAAAATGAAGTTAAACAAAGCTAATTGAATCAAATGAAAGTCAAACAAACTCAAACATAGCTAATTGAATCAAATGAAAGTAAAATGAAGTCAAACAAAGCTAATTGAATCAAATGAAGTCAAACAAAGATAATTGTATCAAATGAAAGTCAAATGAAGTCCAATAAAGCTAATTGAATCAAATGAAACTCAAATGTATTCAACAAAGCTAATTGAATCAAATTAAAGTAAAATAAAGTCAAACAAAGCTAATTGAATCAAATGAAGTCAAACAAAGCTAATTGAATCAAATGAAAGTCAAATGAAGTCAAACATAGCTAATAGAATAAAATGAAACACAAATGCATTCAACAAAGGTAATTGAATTAAATGAAACTCTAATGCATTCAAAAAGCTAATTGAACCATATTAATGTAAAATGAAGTCAAACAAAGCTAATTGAATCAAATGAAAGTCAAACGAAGTCAAACAAAGCTAATTGAATCAAATGAAAGTCAAACAAAGTTAAACATAGCTAATATAATCAAATGAAACTCAAATGCATTCAACAAAGCTAATTGAATCAAATTAAAGTAAAATTAAGTCAAACAAAGCTAATTGAATCAAATGAAGTCAAACAAAGATAATTGTATCAAATGAAAGTCAAATGAAGTCCAATAAAGCTAATTGAATCAAATGAAACTCAAATGCATTCAACAAGGCTAATTGAATCAAATAAACTCAAATGCATTCAACAAAGCAAATTGAATCAAATGAAACTCAAATGCATTCATCAAAGCTAATTGAATCAAATGAAACTCAAATGCATTAAACAAAGCTAATTGAATCAAATGAAACTCAAATGCATTAAACAAAGCTAATTGATTCAAATTAAAGTCAAACGAAGTCAAACAAAACTTATTGAATCAAATGAAACTCAAATGCATTCAGTAAAGCTAATTGAATCAAATGAAACTCAAATGCATTCAACAAAGCTAAGTGAATCAAATGAAACTCAAGTGCATTCAACAAAGCTAATTAAATCAAATCAAAGTAAAATGAAGTCAAACAAAGCTAATTGAATCAAATGAAGTCAAACAAAGCTAATCGTATCAAATGAAAGTCAAATGAAGTCCAATAATGCTAATAGAATCAAATAAAACTCAAATGCATTCAACAAAGATAATTGAATCTAATAAACTCAAATGCATTCAACAAAGCGAATAAAATCAAATGAAACTCAAATGCATTCAACAAAGTTAATTGAATAAAATTAAAGTAAAATGAAGTTAAACAAAGCTAATTGAATCAAATGAAAGTCAAACAAACTCAAACATAGCTAATTGAATCAAATGAAAGTAAAATGAAGTCAAACAAAGCTAATTGAATCAAATGAAGTCAAACAAAGATAATTGTATCAAATGAAAGTCAAATGAAGTCCAATAAAGCTAATTGAATCAAATGAAACTCAAATGTATTCAACAAAGCTAATTGAATCAAATTAAAGAAAAAATAAAGTCAAACAAAGCTAATTGAATCAAATGAAGTCAAACAAAGCTAATTGAATCAAATGAATTTCAAATGAATCAAACATAGCTAATAGAATAAAATGAAACACAAATGCATTCAACAAAGGTAATTGAATTAAATGAAACTCAAATGCATTCAAAAACTAATTGAACCATATTAATGTAAAATGAAGTCAAACAAAGCTAATTGAATCAAATGAAAGTCAAACGAAGTCAAACAAAGCTAATTGAATCAAATGAAAGTCAAACAAAGTTAAACATAGCTAATATAATCAAATGAAACTCAAATGCATTCAACAAAGCTAATTGAATCAAATTAAAGTAAAATTAAGTCAAACAAAGCTAATTGAATCAAATGAAGTCAAACAAAGATAATTGTATCAAATGAAAGTCAAATGAAGTCCAATAAAGCTAATTGAATCAAATGAAACTCAAATGCATTCAACAAGGCTAATTGAATCAAATAAACTCAAATGCATTCAACAAAGCAAATTGAATCAAATGAAACTCAAATGCATTCATCAAAGCTAATTGAATCAAATGAAACTCAAATGCATTAAACAAAGCTAATTGAATCAAATGAAACTCAAATGCATTAAACAAAGCTAATTGATTCAAATTAAAGTCAAACGAAGTCAAACAAAACGTATTGAATCAAATGAAACTCAAATGCATTCAGTAAAAGCTAATTGAATCAAATGAAACTCAAATGCATTCAACAAAGCTAAGTGAATCAAATGAAACTCAAGTGCATTCAACAAAGCTAATTAAATCAAATCAAAGTAAAATGAAGTCAAACAAAGCTAATTGAATCAAATGAAGTCAAACAAAGCTAATCGTATCAAATGAAAGTCAAATGAAGTCCAATAAAGCTAATTGAATCAAATAAAACTCAAATGCATTCAACAAAGATAATTGAATCTAATAAACTCAAATGCATTCAACAAAGCGAATAAAATCAAATGAAACTCAAATGCATTCAACAAAGTTAATTGAATAAAATTAAAGTAAAATGAAGTTAAACAAAGCTAATTGAATCAAATGAAAGTCAAACAAACTCAAACATAGCTAATTGAATCAAATGAAAGTAAAATGAAGTCAAACAAAGCTAATTGAATCAAATGAAGTCAAACAAAGATAATTGTATCAAATGAAAGTCAAATGAAGTCCAATAAAGCTAATTGAATCAAATGAAACTCAAATGTATTCAACAAAGCTAATTGAATCAAATTAAAGAAAAATAAAGTCAAACAAAGCTAATTGAATCAAATGAAGTCAAACAAAGCTAATTGAATCAAATGAATGTCAAATGAATCAAACATAGCTAATAGAATAAAATGAAACACAAATGCATTCAACAAAGGTAATTGAATTAAATGAAACTCAAATGCATTCAAAAAACTAATTGAACCATATTAATGTAAAATGAAGTCAAACAAAGCTAATTGAATCAAATGAAAGTCAAACGAAGTCAAACAAAGCTAATTGAATCAAATGAAAGTCAAACAAAGTTAAACATAGCTAATATAATCAAATGAAACTCAAATGCATTCAACAAAGCTAATTGAATCAAATTAAAGTAAAATTAAGTCAAACAAAGCTAATTGAATCAAATGAAGTCAAACAAAGATAATTGTATCAAATGAAAGTCAAATGAAGTCCAATAAAGCTAATTGAATCAAATGAAACTCAAATGCATTCAACAAGGCTAATTGAATCAAATAAACTCAAATGCATTCAACAAAGCAAATTGAATCAAATGAAACTCAAATGCATTCATCAAAGCTAATTGAATCAAATGAAACTCAAATGCATTAAACAAAGCTAATTGAATCAAATGAAACTCAAATGCATTAAACAAAGCTAATTGATTCAAATTAAAGTCAAACGAAGTCAAACAAAACTTATTGAATCAAATGAAACTCAAATGCATTCAGTAAAGCTAATTGAATCAAATGAAACTCAAATGCATTCAACAAAGCTAAGTGAATCAAATGAAACTCAAGTGCATTCAACAAAGCTAATTAAATCAAATCAAAGTAAAATGAAGTCAAACAAAGCTAATTGAATCAAATGAAGTCAAACAAAGCTAATCGTATCAAATGAAAGTCAAATGAAGTCCAATAAAGCTAATTGAATCAAATAAAACTCAAATGCATTCAACAAAGATAATTGAATCTAATAAACTCAAATGCATTCAACAAAGCGAATAAAATCAAATGAAACTCAAATGCATTCAACAAAGTTAATTGAATAAAATTAAAGTAAAATGAAGTTAAACAAAGCTAATTGAATCAAATGAAAGTCAAACAAACTCAAACATAGCTAATTGAATCAAATGAAAGTAAAATGAAGTCAAACAAAGCTAATTGAATCAAATGAAGTCAAACAAAGATAATTGTATCAAATGAAAGTCAAATGAAGTCCAATAAAGCTAATTGAATCAAATGAAACTCAAATGTATTCAACAAAGCTAAATGAATCAAATTAGAAAGTCAAGCAAAGCTAATTGAATCAAATGAAAGTCAAATGAAGTCAAACATGGCTAATAGAATAAAATGAAACACAAATGCATTCAACAAAGCTAATTGAATTAAATGAAACTCAAATGCATTCAAAAAGCTAATTGAACCATATTAATGTAAAATGAAGTCAAACAAAGCTAATTGAATCAAATGAAAGTCAAACGAAGTCAAACAAAGCTAATTGAATCAAATGAAAGTCAAACAAAAATAAACATAGCTAATATAATCAAATGAAACTCAAATGCATTCAACAAAGCTAATTGAATCAAATGAAACTCAAATGCATTCAACAAATTAAGCTAATTGAATAAAATGAAAGTCAAATGAAGTCAAACAAAGCTAATTGAATCAAATGGAACTCAAATGCGTTCAACAAAGCTAATTGTAATCAAATGAAGTCAAATAAAGCTAATTGAATCAAATGAAACTCAAATGCTTTCAACAAAGCTAATTGAATCAAATGAAACTCAAATGCATTCAACAAAGCTAATTAAACCAAATGAAACTCAAATGCATTATCAACAAAGCTAATTGAATCAAATTAAAGTAAAATTAAGTCAAACAAAGCTAATTGAATCAAATGAAGTCAAACAAAGATAATTGTATCAAATGAAAGTCAAATGAAGTCCAATAAAGCTAATTGAATCAAATGAAACTCAAATGCATTCAACAAGGCTAATTGAATCAAATAAACTCAAATGCATTCAACAAAGCAAATTGAATCAAATGAAACTCAAATGCATTCATCAAAGCTAATTGAATCAAATGAAACTCAAATGCATTAAACAAAGCTAATTGATTCAAATTAAAGTCAAACGAAGTCAAACAAAACTTATTGAATCAAATGAAACTCAAATGCATTCAGTAAAGCTAATTGAATCAAATGAAACTCAAATGCATTCAACAAAGCTAAATGAATCAAATGAAACTCAAGTGCATTCAACAAAGCTAATTGAATCAAATTAAAGTAAAATAAAGTCAAACAAAGCTAATTGAATCAAATGAAGTCAAACAAAGCTAATTGAATCAAATGAAAGTCAAATGAAGTCAAACATAGCTAATAGAATAAAATGAAACACAAATGCATTCAACAAAGGTAATTGAATTAAATGAAACTCAAATGCATTCAAAAAGCTAATTGAACCATATTAATGTAAAATAAAGTCAAACAAAGCTAATTGAATCAAATGAAAGTCAAACGAAGTCAAAGAAAGCTAATTGAATCAAATGAAAGTCAAACAAAGTTAAACATAGCTAATATAATCAAATGAAACTCAAATGCATTCAACAAAGATAATTGAATCAAATGATACTCAAATGCATTCAACAAATTAAGCTAATTGAATAAAATGAAAGTCAAATGAAGTCAAACATAGCTAATTGAATCAAATGGAACTCAAATGCGTTCAACAAAGCTAATTGTATCAAATGAAGTCAAATAAAGCTAATTGAATCAAATGAAACTCAAATGCTTTCAACAAAGCTAATTGAATCAAATGAAACTCAAATGCATTCAACAAAGCTAATTAAACCAAATGAAACTCAAATGCATTATCAACAAAGCTAATTGAATCAAATTAAAGTAAAATTATGTCAAACAAAGCTAATTGAATCAAATGAAGTCAAACAAAGATAATTGTATCAAATGAAAGTCAAATGAAGTCCAATAAAGCTAATTGAATCAAATGAAACTCAAATGCATTCAACAAGGCTAATTGAATCAAATAAACTCAAATGCATTCAACAAAGCAAATTGAATCAAATGAAACTCAAATGCATTCATCAAAGCTAATTGAATCAAATGAAACTCAAATGCATTAAACAAAGCTAATTGAATCAAATGAAACTCCAATGCATTAAACAAAGCTAATTGATTCAAATTAAAGTCAAACGAAGTCAAACAAAACTTATTGAATCAAATGAAACTCAAATGCATTCAGTAAAGCTAATTGAATCAAATGAAACTCATATGCATTCAACAAAGCTAAGTGAATCAAATGAAACTCAAGTGCATTCAACAAAGCTAATTAAATCAAATCAAAGTAAAATGAAGTCAAACAAAGCTAATTGACTCAAATGAAGTCAACCAAAGCTAATCGTATCAAATGAAAGTCAAATGAAGTCCAATAAAGCTAATTGAATCAAATAAAACTCAAATGCATTCAACAAAGCTAATTGAATCAAATAAACTCAAATGCATTCAACAAAGCGAATTAAATCAAATGAAACTCAAATGCATTCAACAAATTTAATTGAATAAAATTAAAGTAAAATGAAGTTAAACAAAGCTAATTGAATCAAATGAAAGTAAAAAAAAATCAAACATAGCTAATTGAATCAAATGAAAGTAAAATGAAGTCAAACAAAGCTAATTGAATCAAATGAAGTCAAACAAAGATAATTGTATCAAATGAAAGTCAAATGAAGTCCAATAAAGCTAATTGAATCAAATAAAACTCAAATGCATTCAACAAAGATAATTGAATCAAATTAAAGTCAAATGAAGTCAAACTTAGCTAATTGAATCAAATGGAACTCAAATGCGTTCAACAAAGCGAATTGTATCAAATGAAAGTCAAATGAAGTCAAATAAAGCTAATTGAATCAAATGAAACTCAAATGCATGCAACAAAGCTAATTGAATTAAATAAAACTCAAATGCATTCAACAAAGCTAATTGAATCAAATGAAACTCAAATGCATTATCAACAAAGCTGATTGAAACAAATTAAATTAAAATGAAGTCAAACAAAGCTAATTGAATTAAATGAAGTCAAACAATGATAATTGTATCAAATGAAAGTCAAATGAAGTCCAATAAAGCTAATTGAATCAAATGAAACTCAAATGCATTCAACAAAGCTAATTGAATCAAATTAAAGTAAAATGAAGTCAAACAAAGCTAATTGAATCAAATGAAGTCAAACAAAGATAATTGTATCCAATGAAAGTCAAATGAAGTCCAATAAAGCTAATTGAATCAAATTAAAGTAAAATGATGTCAAACAAAGCTAATTGAATCAAATGAAAGTCAAACATAGCTAATAAAATCAAATGAAACTCAAAATGCATTCAACAAAGCTAATTGAATCAAATGAAAGTCAAATGAAGTCAAACAAAACTTATTGAATCAAATGAATCTCTAATGCATTCAATAAAGCTAATTGAATCAATTGAAACTCAAATGCATTCAACAAAACTAATTGAATCAAATGAAAGACAAATGAAGTCAAACAAAACTTATTGAATAAAATGAATCTCAAATGCATTCAATAAAGCTAATTGAATCAAATTAATCTCAAATGCATTCAACAAAACTAATTTAATCAAAGAAACTCAAATGCATTCAAACATAGGTAATAAAATCAAATGAAACCGAAATGCATTCAACAAAGCTAATTGAATCAAATGAAAGTCAAATGAAGTCAAACAAAACTTATTGAATCAAATGAATCTCCAATGCATTCAATAAAGCTAATTGAATCAATTGAAACTCAAATGCATTCAACAAAGCTAATTGAATCAAATGAAAGACAAATGAAGTCAAACAAAACTTATTGAATCAAATGAATCTCAAATGCATTCAATAAAGCTAATTGAATCAAATTAATCTCAAATGCATTCAACAAATCTAATTTAATCAAAGAAACTCAAATGCATTCACACAATGCTAATTGAATCAAATGAAACTCAATGCATTCAATAAAGGAATCAAAGCTAATTGCATCAAAGGAAAGTCAAACAAAGTCAAACATAGCTAATATAATCAAATGAAACTCAAATGCATTCAATAAAGGTAATAGAAATAAATGAAACTCAAATGCATTCAACAAAGCTAATTGAATCAAATGAAACTCAAATGAAGTCAAACAAAGCTAATTGAATCAAATGAAAGTCAAACGAAGTCAAACAAAGCTAATTGAATCAAATGAAAGTCAAACAAAAGTTAAACATAGCTAATATAATCAAATGAAACTCAAATGCATTCAACAAAGCTAATTGAATCAAATTAAAGTAAAATTAAGTCAAACAAAGCTAATTGAATCAAATGAAGTCAAACAAAGATAATTGTATCAAATGAAAGTCAAATGAAGTCCAATAAAGCTAATTGAATCAAATGAAACTCAAATGCATTCAACAAGGATAATTGAATCAATTAAACTCAAATGCATTCAACAAAGCAAATTGAATCAAATGAAACTCAAATGCATTCATCAAAGCTAATTGAATCAAATGAAACTCAAATGCATTAAACAAAGCTAATTGAATCAAATGAAACTCAAATGCATTAAACAAAGCTAATTGATTCAAATTAAAGTCAAACGAAGTCAAACAAAACTTATTGAATCAAATGAAACTCAAATGCATTCAGTAAAGCTAATTGAATCAAATGAAACTCAAATGCATTCAACAAAGCTAAGTGAATCAAATGAAACTCAAGTGCATTCAACAAAGCTAATTAAATCAAATCAAAGTAAAATGAAGTCAAACAAAGCTAATTGAATCAAATGAAGTCAAACAAAGCTAATCGTATCAAATGAAAGTCAAATGAAGTCCAATAATGCTAATAGAATCAAATAAAACTCAAATGCATTCAACAAAGATAATTGAATCTAATAAACTCAAATGCATTCAACAAAGCGAATAAAATCAAATGAAACTCAAATGCATTCAACAAAGTTAATTGAATAAAATTAAAGTAAAATGAAGTTAAACAAAGCTAATTGAATCAAATGAAAGTCAAACAAACTCAAACATAGCTAATTGAATCAAATGAAAGTAAAATGAAGTCAAACAAAGCTAATTGAATCAAATGAAGTCAAACAAAGATAATTGTATCAAATGAAAGTCAAATGAAGTCCAATAAAGCTAATTGAATCAAATGAAACTCAAATGTATTCAACAAAGCTAATTGAATCAAATTAAAGAAAAATAAAGTCAAACAAAGCTAATTGAATCAAATGAAGTCAAACAAAGCTAATTGAATCAAATGAATTTCAAATGAATCAAACATAGCTAATAGAATAAAATGAAACACAAATGCATTCAACAAAGGTAATTGAATTAAATGAAACTCAAATGCATTCAAAAAACTAATTGAACCATATTAATGTAAAATGAAGTCAAACAAAGCTAATTGAATCAAATGAAAGTCAAACGAAGTCAAACAAAGCTAATTGAATCAAATGAAAGTCAAACAAAGTTAAACATAGCTAATATAATCAAATGAAACTCAAATGCATTCAACAAAGCTAATTGAATCAAATTAAAGTAAAATTAAGTCAAACAAAGCTAATTGAATCAAATGAAGTCAAACAAAGATAATTGTATCAAATGAAAGTCAAATGAAGTCCAATAAAGCTAATTGAATCAAATGAAACTCAAATGCATTCAACAAGGCTAATTGAATCAAATAAACTCAAATGCATTCAACAAAGCAAATTGAATCAAATGAAACTCAAATGCATTCATCAAAGCTAATTGAATCAAATGAAACTCAAATGCATTAAACAAAGCTAATTGAATCAAATGAAACTCAAATGCATTAAACAAAGCTAATTGATTCAAATTAAAGTCAAACGAAGTCAAACAAAACTTATTGAATCAAATGAAACTCAAATGCATTCAGTAAAGCTAATTGAATCAAATGAAACTCAAATGCATTCAACAAAGCTAAGTGAATCAAATGAAACTCAAGTGCATTCAACAAAGCTAATTAAATCAAATCAAAGTAAAATGAAGTCAAACAAAGCTAATTGAATCAAATGAAGTCAAACAAAGCTAATCGTATCAAATTAAAGTCAAATGAAGTCCAATAAAGCTAATTGAATCAAATAAAACTCAAATGCATTCAACAAAGATAATTGAATCTAATAAACTCAAATGCATTCAACAAAGCGAATAAAATCAAATGAAACTCAAATGCATTCAACAAAGTTAATTGAATAAAATTAAAGTAAAATGAAGTTAAACAAAGCTAATTGAATCAAATGAAAGTCAAACAAACTCAAACATAGCTAATTGAATCAAATGAAAGTAAAATGAAGTCAAACAAAGCTAATTGAACCAAATGAAGTCAAACAAAGATAATTGTATCAAATGAAAGTCAAATGAAGTCCAATAAAGCTTATTGAATCAAATGAAACTCAAATGTATTCAACAAAGCTAATTGAATCAAATTAAAGAAAAATAAAGTCAAACAAAGCTAATTGAATCAAATGAAGTTAAACAAAGCTAATTGAATCAAATGAAAGTCAAATGAATCAAACATAGCTAATAGAATAAAATGAAACACAAATGCATTCAACAAAGGTAATTGAATTAAATGAAACTCAAATGCATTCAAAAAGCTAATTGATGCGTGTGTGAAGCATCAAGTTCGACAATCCTAGTTCTGTTAGGATTCTTATGATGTTTCCTAGTTCTCGTTAGGAAACTAAGTGTTTTATTTGTTTTATAACTCTTTTAAGTAGGTGTTAGAGTGATAAAGGAATCCTATTATGCTTAGGAGTCTAATTACCTTTGTCATAGAGTCTTGTTAGGAGTCTTCGTAGTTTCCTAATTCTAGTAGGAATAGGACTCTTGAAATCCTAGTCCTAGTAGGATTAGAACTCCTAGTTCTGTTGGGAGTCTTTAAGTTGTAATCCTAGTTGGGTTAGAATTCCAAATCCTTGTTGGATTAGGATTCTAATTGGAGTAGAATTATAGTAGCATTAGGACTTTGTGTTGATTAGAGTTTGATTGGCACAAGGATTCTAATCACATAGCCGTGTGATTAGAGATAGATTAGTTTGTTATTGTTTTTATTTATCTTTTATGCTTTGCTAGTTCTAATAGGTTTAGGTTATTATGTTTTAATAGTTCTAATCAGATTAGGATAATTTGTTACTTATAAATAGGCTATTCGGCCATTAATAAGAGGAGTAGTTGATTTTGAGTTTAAGAAAATTCGAGTGCTTGCTTGGCATTGAATGTTGGTCGTCGTACCACAAACATACAAATCGAGGTTTGTGTGCATCTCCTAGTTGCGGTTAGTGAGAGATCCTCTAGTTCTCGAGGGAACATATAGAGCCTATCCTTATAAAGATCCAATCTTTATATTCTATTTGTTACAAAGTTCGAACCTTTCATCCATTAAACGTAAGAGTAGAGTGTTCTTTACATTATTCGTGTTTAAGCTTCCGCAAACACATCAAGTGGTATCAGAGCTACTCCGGTAAAACGGAGCGTGAGGGCGCGTTTGAAGTCGGAATTTGGATTTGTTTGTTGCGCTGGAAAGCTAACAAGTAGATCTATTTTGTGTCAAAATTTCAGCCTGTTCCGATCAGTAATGAAGTCACAGTGAGCGTAAACATTTGATGCAGATTTCTGTTCTTCCGGGCAGATTACATACTGTTAGTAAAATAAAAACTGCATTCGATTGGTTTGTTATTTTTTGATGAAATTTTGGTCGAGTGTTGTAAACACATAGGGCTACCGGGGTAAAAATTTTCATAAATTTTCGAGGTGTTTTGATTGCGTTTTGGAGTACATATTTCAGATGTATTTTCTGGGCAGTTTTTTTTAGTTTATGAATTATGGACATGAGTGGATGGCCGCCTGAGATCTTAGAGGCTTATAAACGAATGCAACAGGCTACGAAAGTTGTTCAAGATTTGCTTCAACAACTTAAAGAGAAACAACATGAAGAAAAACAGCAACTTCCGATTGTTGAAGATGAAGAAAAGTTTGAAACTTTTTCTTGTTCTAAGGATAAAGATTTGATCTTTGAAGTTTCTCATGAGGAAGCGGTGGTACCTAATGTTGATTTGCAGAAATATGAGCCTTTAGTTAATATTACTTTTGCTTTGGTTCCTAGGGTTGATGATGAAATTGTTCCAAACGTTATAAATCTACATCTAATGTTGACATGGGGTTTGGAAAGATTAAATTTTCGTGGAACAAAGGATGACTTTGATCGAATGAACATGATAGTTGAGTATATTGCAGTCCGCTTGATTTGGATGATTTCATGGATTACTTTGATGATCAAACTTGAGGACAAGTTTTTTTTCTAAGGAGGAGAGTATGATGCGTGTGTGAAGCATCAAGTTCGACAATCCTAGTTCTGTTAGGATTCTTATGATGTTTCCTAGTTACGTTAGGAAACTAAGTGTTTTATTTGTTTTATAACTCTTTTAAGTAGGTGTTAGAGTGATAAAGGAATCCTATTATGCTTAGGAGTCTAATTACCTTTGTCATAGAGTCTTGTTAGGAGTCTTCGTAGTTTCCTAATTCTAGTAGGAATAGGACTCTTGAAATCCTAGTCCTAGTAGGATTAGAACTCCTAGTTCTCGTTGGGAGTCTTTAAGTTGTAATCCTAGTTGGGTTAGAATTCCAAATCCTTGTTGGATTAGGATTCTAATTGGAGTAGAATTATAGTAGCATTAGGACTTTGTGTTGATTAGAGTTTGATTGGCACAAGGATTCTAATCACATAGCCGTGTGATTAGAGATAGATTAGTTTGTTATTGTTTTTATTTATCTTTTATGCTTTGCTAGTTCTAATAGGTTTAGGTTATTATGTTTTAATAGTTCTAATCAGATTAGGATAATTTGTTACTTATAAATAGGCTATTCGGCCATTAATAAGAGGAGTAGTTGATTTTGAGTTTAAGAAAATTCGAGTGCTTGCTTGGCATTGAATGTTGGTCGTCGTACCACAAACATACAAATCGAGGTTTGTGTGCATCTCCTAGTTGCGGTTAGTGAGAGATCCTCTAGTTCTCGAGGGAACATATAGAGCCTATCCTTATAAAGATCCAATCTTTATATTCTATTTGTTACAAAGTTCGAACCTTTCATCCATTAAACGTAAGAGTAGAGTGTTCTTTACATTATTCGTGTTTAAGCTTCCGCAAACACATCACTAATTGAACCATATTAATGTAAAATGAAGTCAAACAAAGCTAATTGAATCAAATGAAAGTCAAACGAAGTCAAACAAAGCTAATTGAATCAAATGAAAGTCAAACAAAGTTAAACATAGCTAATATAATCAAATGAAACTCAAATGCATTCAACAAAGCTAATTGAATCAAATTAAAGTAAAATTAAGTCAAACAAAGCTAATTGAATCAAATGAAGTCAAACAAAGATAATTGTATCAAATGAAAGTCAAATGAAGTCCAATAAAGCTAATTGAATCAAATGAAACTCAAATGCATTCAACAAGGCTAATTGAATCAAATAAACTCAAATGCATTCAACAAAGCAAATTGAATCAAATGAAACTCAAATGCATTCATCAAAGCTAATTGAATCAAATGAAACTCAAATGCATTAAACAAAGCTAATTGAATCAAATGAAACTCAAATGCATTAAACAAAGCTAATTGATTCAAATTAAAGTCAAACGAAGTCAAACAAAACTTATTGAATCAAATGAAACTCAAATGCATTCAGTAAAGCTAATTGAATCAAATGAAACTCAAATGCATTCAACAAAGCTAAGTGAATCAAATGAAACTCAAGTGCATTCAACAAAGCTAATTAAATCAAATCAAAGTAAAATGAAGTCAAACAAAGCTAATTGAATCAAATGAAGTCAAACAAAGCTAATCGTATCAAATGAAAGTCAAATGAAGTCCAATAAAGCTAATTGAATCAAATAAAATTCAAATGCATTCAACAAAGATAATTGAATCTAATAAACTCAAATGCATTCAACAAAGCGAATAAAATCAAATGAAACTCAAATGCATTCAACAAAGTTAATTGAATAAAATTAAAGTAAAATGAAGTTAAACAAATCTAATTGAATCAAATGAAAGTCAAACAAACTCAAACATAGCTAATTGAATCAAATGAAAGTAAAATGAAGTCAAACAAAGCTAATTGAATCAAATGAAGTCAAACAAAGATAATTGTATCAAATGAAAGTCAAATGAAGTCCAATAAAGCTAATTGAATCAAATGAAACTCAAATGTATTCAACAAAGCTAAATGAATCAAATGAAGTCAAACAAAGCTAATTGAATCAAATGAAAGTCAAATGAAGTCAAACATAGCTAATAGAATAAAATGAAACACAAATGCATTCAACAAAGCTAATTGAATTAAATGAAACTCAAATGCATTCAAAAAGCTAATTGAACCATATTAATGTAAAATGAAGTCAAACAAAGCTAATTGAATCAAATGAAAGTCAAACGAAGTCAAACAAAGCTAATTGAATCAAATAAAAGTCAAACAAAGTTAAACATAGCTAATATAATCAAATGAAACTCAAATGCATTCAACAAAGCTAATTGAATCAAATGATACTCAAATGCATTCAACAAATTAAGCTAATTGAATAAAATGAAAGTCAAATGCGAGTCAAACATAGCTAATTGAATCAAATGGAACTCAAATGCGTTCAACAAAGCTAATTGTATCAAATGAAGTCAAATAAAGCTAATTGAATCAAATGAAACTCAAATGCTTTCAACAAAGCTAATTGAATCAAATGAAACTCAAATGCATTCAACAAAGCTAATTAAACCAAATGAAACTCAAATGCATTATCAACAAAGCTAATTGAATCAAATTAAAGTAAAATTAAGTCAAACAAAGCTAATTGAATCAAATGAAGTCAAACAAAGATAATTGTATCAAATGAAAGTCAAATGAAGTCCAATAAAGCTAATTGAATCAAATGAAACTCAAATGCATTCAACAAGGCTAATTGAATCAAATAAACTCAAATGCATTCAACAAAGCAAATTGAATCAAATGAAACTCAAATGCATTCATCAAAGCTAATTGAATCAAATGAAACTCAAATGCATTAAACAAAAGCTAATTGAATCAAATGAAACTCAATGCATTAAACAAAGCTAATTGATTCAAATTAAAGTCAAACGAAGTCAAACAAAACTTATTGAATCAAATGAAACTCAAATGCATTCAGTAAAGCTAATTGAATCAAATGAAACTCAAATGCATTCAACAAAGCTAATTAAACCAAATGAAACTCAAATGCATTATCAACAAAGCTAATTGAATCAAATTAAAGTAAAATTATGTCAAACAAAGCTAATTGAATCAAATGAAGTCAAACAAAGATAATTGTATCAAATGAAAGTCAAATGAAGTCCAATAAAGCTAATTGAATCAAATGAAACTCAAATGCATTCAACAAGGCTAATTGAATCAAATAAACTCAAATGCATTCAACAAAGCAAATTGAATCAAATGAAACTCAAATGCATTCATCAAAGCTAATTGAATCAAATGAAACTCAAATGCATTAAACAAAAGCTAATTGAATCAAATGAAACTCAATGCATTAAACAAAGCTAATTGATTCAAATTAAAGTCAAACGAAGTCAAACAAAACTTATTGAATCAAATGAAACTCAAATGCATTCAGTAAAGCTAATTGAATCAAATGAAACTCATATGCATTCAACAAAGCTAAGTGAATCAAATGAAACTCAAGTGCATTCAACAAAGCTAATTAAATCAAATCAAAGTAAAATGAAGTCAAACAAAGCTAATTGACTCAAATGAAGTCAACCAAAGCTAATCGTATCAAATGAAAGTCAAATGAAGTCCAATAAAGCTAATTGAATCAAATAAAACTCAAATGCATTCAACAAAGCTAATTGAATCAAATAAACTCAAATGCATTCAACAAAGCGAATTAAATCAAATGAAACTCAAATGCATTCAACAAATTTAATTGAATAAAATTAAAGTAAAATGAAGTTAAACAAAGCTAATTGAATCAAATGAAAGTCAAAAAAAAATCAAACATAGCTAATTGAATCAAATGAAAGTAAAATGAAGTCAAACAAAGCTAATTGAATCAAATGAAGTCAAACAAAGATAATTGTATCAAATGAAAGTCAAATGAAGTCCAATAAAGCTAATTGAATCAAATAAAACTCAAATGCATTCAACAAAGATAATTGAATCAAATGAAAGTCAAATGAAGTCAAACTTAGCTAATTGAATCAAATGGAACTCAAATGCGTTCAACAAAGCGAATTGTATCAAATGAAAGTCAAATGAAGTCAAATAAAGCTAATTGAATCAAATGAAACTCAAATGCATGCAACAAAGCTAATTGAATTAAATAAAACTCAAATGCATTCAACAAAGCTAATTGAATCAAATGAAACTCAAATGCATTATCAACAAAGCTGATTGAAACAAATTAAATTAAAATGAAGTCAAACAAAGCTAATTGAATTAAATGAAGTCAAACAATGATAATTGTATCAAATGAAAGTCAAATGAAGTCCAATAAAGCTAATTGAATCAAATGAAACTCAAATGCATTCAACAAAGCTAATTGAATCAAATTAAAGTAAAATGAAGTCAAACAAAGCTAATTGAATCAAATGAAGTCAAACAAAGATAATTGTATCCAATGAAAGTCAAATGAAGTCCAATAAAGCTAATTGAATCAAATTAAAGTAAAATGATGTCAAACAAAGCTAATTGAATCAAATGAAAGTCAAACATAGCTAATAAAATCAAATGAAACTGAAATGCATTCAACAAAGCTAATTGAATAAAATGAAAGTCAAATGAAGTCAAACAAAACTTATTGAATCAAATGAATCTCTAATGCATTCAATAAAGCTAATTGAATCAATTGAAACTCAAATGCATTCAACAAAACTAATTGAATCAAATGAAAGACAAATGAAGTCAAACAAAACTTATTGAATAAAATGAATCTCAAATGCATTCAATAAAGCTAATTGAATCAAATTAATCTCAAATGCATTCAACAAAACTAATTTAATCAAAGAAACTCAAATGCATTCAAACATAGCTAATAAAATCAAATGAAACTGAAATGCATTCAACAAAGCTAATTGAATCAAATGAAAGTCAAATGAAGTCAAACAAAACTTATTGAATCAAATGAATCTCTAATGCATTCAATAAAGCTAATTGAATCAATTGAAACTCAAATGCATTCAACAAAGCTAATTGAATCAAATGAAAGACAAATGAAGTCAAACAAAACTTATTCAATCAAATGAATCTCAAATGCATTCAATAAAGCTAATTGAATCAAATTAATCTCAAATGCATTCAACAAATCTAATTTAATCAAAGAAACTCAAATGCATTCACACAATGCTAATTGAATCAAATGAAACTCAATGCATTCAATAAAGGAATCAAAGCTAATTGCATCAAAGGAAAGTCAAACAAAGTCAAACATAGCTAATATAATCAAATGAAACTCAAATGCATTCAATAAAGGTAATAGAAATAAATGAAACTCAAATGCATTCAACAAAGCTAATTGAATCAAATGAAACTCAAATGAAGTCAAACAAAGCTAATTGAATCAAATGAAAGTCAAACAAAGTCAAACATAGCTAATATAATCAAATTGATACGAAATCAGTTGCTAATTCCGAAATTCTACTAAGTACTAATCTCAATCACAATAAAGGAGAGATTCACGGTTTAAAGATTAGTACTAGTTTAATCATGTTGAGCAACGAAGGAAAGGAAGTTAATTAAGCTAGTTAGTTTAATTAACGTTTTTGTAATTTTCGGTTTTTGTAAACCCGGAATTATTTTGTTTAGCGTAAGTGTAAAGTGGTCGAACCATGCTTGGGGTTGCGAACCATACTTGGGACGTGTGAAAAGGGGTTCTTGAAGATATCTTGAAGCTTTCCTTGCAAGCTAAGACAAGCCCCCCCACTTGGTGATGAAAACCGTCCCACCTAGCCCCAAAGTCAACAAAACACACAACAACACTATTCCTCCTTACATCCTTGTTGGATTAAGAGATATTTGTTGTTTAATTGCTTTGTTTAATTACTTTGGTGCTTAGATTTTTTTGGCTAATGTTTTAAGCCTTCTTTAGCTTGTACTTGATATATGTAATGGATGGAGTAATGGAAAATCAGTTTTAGTTTTGATTTAAACATTGTGTTTATTCGGTTTTTTTGGAGATTGAAAAATCCGAAATTCCTCTTGCGATTAAGAAGTGATCTTAATTTCGAAACCCTTGAGTTAAGTGAGTTAAACTTAATTTAAGAGAGAGTTAATATAATTAGTGAGTTTAAACTAATTAAATCCACTCTCAAAAACCTCCTAAATCAGTTTCTAAGTAAGATAAACTTCAAAACCGATTTAGAATCCTTAAGCATAAATAAGTGAGTAAAGCTTATCGAGCTTAGGTTACATTTTCATATACGATTTCGTATCAAGTGGTATCAAGAGCTAAGTTCTGAAATGGACGAGGAAATAGATGATAATGCTAGAAGAGATGCGATGCTAGAAGCTCTAGCTAAGCAAAACGAAGCATTACACGACATGATGGCAAAGATAACCTTAGAATTGTTTAAGAAGAAACCCAATGAGGAAGAAAGGAGTTCTAGGGCTGATGATAGGGGTTTGAAAATCGAAGTTCCAGATTTTGACGGAGCTAGTGATCCGGAATTATACATTGAATGGGAACGTTCTTTGGAGCGTTTTTTTGATTACAAAGTGATACGAACACACTTCAAAAATAAGAATTGCGTTTACGAAAGTTGAACCATAAACTAAAAGCCTCCACTTCAAGTTTACAATTCGGTTATAACTAAGGAAATGAATCTCCACTCTCTTCCTCAATTACGGTTTTTAATTAACAAAGAACGAGAATCTCCACTCTCGAATATGTCAATTAGTTTGACTTTCTCGTAGTTTGACCTCCCAAGAAAATCGGTTCAAAGTTAGAATAAAAACCTCGGTTTTTAATCTTTAACACAACGTGTTTTAATTTGAAGCACAAAGCTTAAATTTCAATAATCAAAACTAATCCTCATTTATGATCAACATTACATATATATATTACAAGCTAATCACTCCCAAAAGATCTAAGTACTCAAAATATTAAACAAAGCAATAAACAACAAATATCTCTAATTTCCAACAAGGATGTAAGAGGAATAGTGTTGTTGTGTGTTTTGTTGACTAAAAGGGAAGGAGGGCCGGTTTTCCACACCAAGTGGATGGCCTCCCTTAGCTTGCAAGACAAGCTCCACAAATATCTTCAAGGACCTCCTTTCACACATCCCAAGTGTAGTTCGCATCCCTAAGCATATTTCGTGGATAATACAACTTACGCTACGCAAAATATTTCCGGTGTTTACACAAACCGAAAATTACAAAAACAGATTAATTAAACTAACTCGCCTAATTAACTACCTTTCCGATGTTGCTCAACATAATTAAACTAGTACTAATCCTTAAACCGTGAATTTCTCCCTTGTTGTGATTGAGATTAGTACTTAGTAGAATTTCGTCGGAACTAGCAACTAGTTTCGGATCATCCTCTCCTTCTTCAAAAGGAATTGTCCTCAATTCTTGCACATCGTTATCTTCAAAATAGGGGGATAAGTCCCCTACGTTGAATGTGGCTGCCACGCCATAGTCTCCGGGGAGGTCTATTTTGTAAGCATTATTTCCGTAGCGTTCAAGAACCTTGAAAGGTCCTTCAGCTCGGGGCATGAGTTTATGCTTTCTTTTACTTGGAAATCTTTCCTTCCTCAAGTGTATCCATACCAAATCTCCCGGAGCAAACAACCTCGCTTTTCGGCCCTTGTTTGATTTTTTCTTGTACATTTCATTGGCCTTTTCGATGTTGGCGCGTATTTCTTTGTGAACCTTCACCATTGTTTCAGCTTGTTGCCTAGCATCCCCGTGGACATAAGAGTCCTTAGGCAACGAAATGAGATCAATCGGTACATACGGGTTTACCCCATATACCACTTCAAACGGTGAATGTCTTGTTGCAAAAGTGGGAGTCCTATTGTAAGCAAATTCTGCGTGGCATAGCTTGACATCCCAATCCTTCCCGGTCTTGCTCACTAAGCCCCTTAACAAGGTGCCTAGAGTTCGATTTGTCACTTCGTTTGACCGTCGCTTTGGGGGTGATGTAAAGTACTAAACAAAGCAACTTAGTACCCATCATCCTCCACAGGGACCTCCAAAAATGACTCAAAAACTTGCTATCTCGATCCGAGACAATAGTTTTTGGGATTCCATGTAGTCGGACAATTTCCCGAAATATAAACAAGAAACGTTAATAGCATCTTCGTTTTTATGGCAAGGCACAAAGTGTGCCATTTTTGAGAAACGGTCCACTACCACCATGACCGAATCCTTCCCTCTTTGCGTTCTCGGAAGTGCAACGATGAAATCCATACTAACATCCTCCCAAGGCCTCTCCGGTACTGGCAAAGGAGTATACAACCCCTTATGGAACGTGCTTTTGGCTCTTTGACAGACTCCGCAACGAGCCAAAACAGCGTGCACTTCCTTGATCATATGAGGCCAAGAAAAATGTTCTTGTAATAATTCCATGGTTTTGGCGACGCCAAAATGGCCAGCCAAACCGCCACCATGAGCCTCCCTTATGAGCAAATCACGAACGGGACATTTGGGAACGCAAAGTTTGTTCCCTTTAAACAAGAACCCCTCCATTTGATGATAATGGTCTTTTGGATCATCTTTGGTAGCCTCGAACAGATCTCGTGTCCCCTCATCAAGAACATAAAATTCTTTAATCAGTTCAAACCCAAGTACCTTGGAATCCACCATATTAAGCAATACGTGTCTCCGAGATAAAGCATCAGCTACCACGTTAGCTTTCCCGGCCTTGTACTTAGCAACAAAGTTGAACGATTGTAAGAACTCTACCCATTTAGCATGCCGAGCACTAAGCTTATGTTGTCCATGAATATATTTCAGTGATTCATGATCGGAATGAAGAACAAAAGCTTGTGGTCGTAAATAGTGACTCCAATGATTAAGAGATCTAACCATGGCGTAAAACTCTTTATCATAAGTGGAATAGTTCAACTTAGCCTGATTTAATTTTTCGCTAAAATATGCAATAGGCTTGCCACATTGAATCAAAACAGCCCCAATACCCGTGCCACTTGCATCACACTCAACTTCAAATGGTTTTGCAAAATCTGGTAAAGCTAGGATAGGCGTTTTACACATTCTCTCTTTTACAAGTTCAAACGCCTTTTGAGCTGCGTCACTCCATTCAAATTTTCCATGTTTAGTGCATTCCGTTATAGGAGCTAATAATGTGCTGAAATGGTTTATAAACCTCCTATAAAACGAAGCTAAACCATGAAAAGACCTCACCTCGGTGATAGTTGTAGGAACCGGCCAAGAAGAAATTGCTTCAACTTTGGATGGATCCACCTTCACCCCTTCATCCGAAATGATGAACCCAAGGAAGCCAATCTCTCGTTGCATGAACGTGCACTTTTCAAGCTTCCCATACAATTTTTGTTCTCTCAAAACTTCGAACACTTGTTGCAAATGATTTAAATGATCATCCTTGTTAGTACTAAAAACAAGAATATCATCCAAATATACAACTACGAACTTTCCCAAAAATGGCCTAAGTACTTCATTCATTAATCTCATGAAGGTACTAGGGGCATTTGTGAGACCAAATGGCATAACCAGCCATTCATACAACCCATATTTCGTCTTGAAAGCCGTCTTCCACTCATCTCCCTCCTTCATGCATATTTGGTGGTACCCACTTCTCAAATCGATTTTCGAAAACAACTTGGATCCACTCAACTCATCTAGCATGTCATCTAATCTAGGGATGGGAAATCTGTACTTTATGGTGATGTTATTCACAAAGACGGCTATCAATACACATCCTCCATGAACCGTCTTTTTTTGGCACAAGCAAAGCCGGAACGGCACACGGACTCTTGCTCTCCCTCACGTAACCCTTGCCAATCAACTCACGGATTTGGCTCTGTAATTCCTCACTCTCTTTGGGATTACATCTATAGGAAGGCTTATTTGGAATTGGTGCTCCGGGAATGAGATCAATTTGATGTTCAATTCCACGTTTAGGGGGTAGGCCATTTGGTAGATCATTAGGGAACACATCTCCAAACTCCTCCAACAACTCCCTCAAATGCGGATCCTCAACGTTCACTCCCTCATTGACCTCCTTGGCAACCAGAATATACACCAACTGATTTTCCTCCAACTCCCTCTCAAATCGTTTTCTCCCTAAGAACACGCCACTACACATCGGGTTTTCTTTTGGTGTTGGTTTTGTGTTTCGGATTTTTGAAGGAGGTAATGGTAGTAAGGTTTTGATTTTGCCATTCTTGTTCACCTTATACACATTCTTAAAACCATCATGCATCACTTTGCGATCAAATTGCCACGGTCTACCAAGTAGTATATGGCACGCAACATAGGGATTACATCACATAGAATTTCATCTTCATAATTTCCAATTGAGAATGTGATTAAAACTCTATTTTTTACCCTTACTTCACTATCATCATCTAGCCATTTCAGTTTATAAGGAATCGGATGTTTAGTCATAGGTAATGCTAACTTCTCTACAAGTTCAGTTGAAGCTACATTAGTACAACTTCCACCATCTATGATCAAATTGCATAGTTTTTTTTTCACTAGGCATTTTGAATGAAAAATGGTCTCCCTTTGTTCCTCATTTTCGGCCACCACATTTGAGTATAAGGACCTCCTAATCACTAAGGTTTCACCCTCCATTTCAGGATTGCACACGTCCTCCTCATCCTCACTTCCATTTTTATCATGTTCCATCTCTAAAAGAGATTGTCTTTCCAACTCGTCTATTTCTATTATGTCTCTTATGGTCATGATTCTTTTAGTCGGACAATTAGCTTGGTAATGGCCATAGCCTTGACACTTAAAACATTTTACTTTTTAAGGTTTTGTCATCTCCGACTTTCTCCTTGTCTTTCCTAGTGAAATCAGTTTTTTTGTTCTTATCAAGATTACTAGTACTAGGATTAACTTTGAAAGTACTAAATGGCTTGGAATAAGACTTACTTACTACTGATTTCTTCTTTTGGCTATCCATTTTGAGAGCCACTTTGCAAGCTTCATCGAATGTGAGGTATGGAAACACCTCTACTTTCTCACGCACCTCTTCGTTTAGGCCTCCTAAGAATCGGCCTAGCTTTTGCTCCTCCATTTCTTCGATTTCACAAACAATGGAAAGCTTCTCAAATTCCTTGATGTACTCCTCCATAGGCATGGTGCCTTGCTTGAGTGTGGACCATCTAACATACTGATTTTGTTTGTAGTTAGTTGGAACAAAACGCTTCCTCAATTGCTTCTTCAATTTTTCCCAAGTAGCAATCTTGGATTTGTTCTCCTTCACCCTTTGCCTCTTCAATCCTTCTAACCAAATGGATGCATATTTGGTTAGTTTCAAAACAGCTATCTTGTATTTCTTATCATTCGGAGTGTCTTTGTAATCAAAAAAACGCTCCAAAGAACGTTCCCATTCAATGTATAATTCCGGATCACTAGCTCCGTCAAAATCCGGAACTTCGATTTTCAAACCCCCGTCATCGGCCCTAGAACTCCTTTCTTCCTCATTGGGTTTCTTCTTAAACAATTCTAAGGTTATCTTTGCCATCATGTCGTGTAATGCTTCGTTTTGCTTAGCTAAAGCTTCTAGCATCGCATCTCGTCTAGCATTATCATCCCTTTCATCGTCCATTTCAGAACTTAGCTCTTGATACCACTTGATACGAACACACTTCAAAAATAAGAATTGCGTTTACGAAAGTTGAACCATAAACTAAAAGCCTCCACTTCAAGTTTACAATTCGGTTATAACTAAGGAAATGAATCTCCACTCTCTTCCTCAATTACGGTTTTTAATTAACAAAGAACGAGAATCTCCACTCTCGAATATGTCAATTAGTTTGACTTTCTCGTAGTTTGACCTCCCAAGAAAATCGGTTCAAAGTTAGAATAAAAACCTCGGTTTTTAATCTTTAACACAACGTGTTTTAATTTGAAGCACAAAGCTTAAATTTCAATAATCAAAACTAATCCTCATTTATGATCAACATTACATATATATATTACAAGCTAATCACTCCCAAAAGATCTAAGTACTCAAAATATTAGACAAAGCAATAAACAACAAATATCTCTAATTTCCAACAAGGATGTAAGAGGAATAGTGTTGTTGTGTGTTTTGTTGACTAAAAGGGAAGGAGGGCCGGTTTTCCACACCAAGTGGATGGCCTCCCTTAGCTTGCAAGACAAGCTCCACAAATATCTTCAAGGACCTCCTTTCACACATCCCAAGTGTAGTTCGCATCCCTAAGCATATTTCGTGGATAATACAACTTACGCTACGCAAAATATTTCCGGTTTTACACAAACCGAAAATTACAAAAACAGTTAATTAAACTAACTCGCCTAATTAACTACCTTTCCGATGTTGCTCAACATAATTAAACTAGTACTAATCCTTAAACCGTGAATTTCTCCCTTGTTGTGATTGAGATTAGTACTTAGTAGAATTTCGTCGGAACTAGCAACTAGTTTCGGATCACAAAGACACTCCGAATGATAAGAAATACAAGGTTGCTGTTTTGAAACTAACCAAATATGCATCCATTTGGTTAGAAGGCTTGAAGAGGCAAAGGGTGAAGGAGAACAAATCCAAGATTGCTACTTGGGAGAAATTAAAGAAGCAATTACGGAAGCGTTTTGTTCCAACTAACTACAAGCAAAATCAGTATGTTAGATGGTCCACACTCAAACAAGGCACCACGTCCATGGATGAGTACATCAAGGAATTCGAAAAGCTTTCCATTGTTTGTGAAATAGAAGAAATGGAGGAGCAAAAATTGGGCAGATTCTTAGGAGGCCTAAATGAGGATGTGCGTGAGAAAGTGGAGGTGTACCCATACCTTTCTTTCGACGAGGCTTGCAAAGTGGCTCTCAAAATTGACAGCCAAAAGAAGAAAGCAACAACAAGTAAGTCTTATTCAAAGCCTTTTAGTACTTTTAAAGCTAATACTAGTACTAGCAACTTTGATAAGAACAAAAAATCAGATTTCATTCCGAAAGAGAAGGAAAAAGTGGTAGATGACAAAGCCTTTAAAGTTAAATGTTTTAAGTGTCAAGGTTATGGTCATTACCAATCGACTTGTCCTACGAAAAGAGTCATGACTATAAGGGACATAGAGGAGATAGACGAATTGGAGAGGATATACCTCTTAGAAAAGCAACATGATAAATCTGATTTGGGTAACGAAAGTGATGAGGACGTGTGTAATCCAGAAATGGAGGGTGAAATGTTGGTTCTTAGGAGATCCTTGTACTCTAATGTCGTGGCTGAAAATGAGGAACAAAGAGAAACCATTTTTCATTCGAAATGCTTAGTGAATAAGAAGCTATGCACGTTAATCATTGATGGTGGTAGTTGTACAAATGTAGCTTCAACTGAACTTGTAGAGAAGTTAGCATTACCTACTACTAAACATCCACATCCTTATAAACTGAAATGGTTAGATGATGATAGTGAAGTAAGGGTGAAGAATAGAGTTTTAATCACGTTTTCCATTGGAAATTATGAAGATGAAATTCTATGTGATGTAATTCCTATGACTCACGTGCCATATTCTACTTGGTAGACCGTGGCAATTTGATCGAAAAGTAATGCATGATGGTTGTTCGAATGTGTATAAGGTAAACAAGAATGGCAAAACCAAAACCTTATTACCATTGCCCCCTTCAAAAATACGAGACACAACACCTAAGCCAAAAAAGAACCTCGTGAGTGGTAGTGTGTTTTTAGGGAGAAAAAGATTCGAGAGGGAGTTGGGAACAAATCGATCGTGTATGTTCTAGTTGCTAAGGAGGTGAACGAAGGAATGGAAGTTGAAGATTCAGATTTGAGGGAGTTATTGGAGGGATTTGGAGACGTGTTTCCTAATGACCTACCAAATGGCCTACCCCCTAAACGTGGAATTGAGCATCAAATTGATCTCATTCCCGAGCACCACTTCCAAATAAACCTTCCTATAGATGCAATCCCAAAGAAAGTGAGGAGTTACAAAGCCAAATCGGTGAATTGATGAAGAAAGGCTACGTGAGAGAGAGTAAAAGTCCGTGTCGCTCCGGCTTTACTTGTGCCAAAAAAAGACTGAACATGGAGGATGTGTATTGATAGCCGTGCTGTGAACAATATAACCATCAAATACGATTTCCCATCCCTAGGTTAGATGACATGTTAGATGAGCTAAGTGGATCCAATTTGTTTTCGAAAATTGATTTGAGAAGTGGATACCACCAAATATGCATGAGAGAGGGAGATGAGTGGAAGACGGCTTTCAAAACGAAGTATGGGTTGTATGAATGGCTGGTTATGCCATTTGGTCTCACAAATGCCCCTAGTACGTTCATGAGATTGATGAATGAAGTACTTAGGCCGTTTTTGGGAAAGTTCGTGGTTGTGGTATTTGGATGATATTCTTGTCTATAGTGCTAACAAGGAGGATCATTTAGATCATTTGCAACAATTGTTCGAAGTTCTAAAAGAGCAAAAACCGTATGGAAAGCTTGAAAAGTGCACGTTTAAGCAAAGGGAGATTGGCTTCCTTGTTTTCATCATTTCTGATGAAGGGGTGAAGGTGGATCCATCCAAAGTAGAAGCAATTTCTTCTTGGCCGGTTCCCACAACTATCACCGAGGTGAGATCTTTTCATGGTTTAGCTTCTTTTTATAGGAGATTTATAAATAATTTCAGCACTTTATTAGCTCCTATAACTGAATGCACTAAACATGGAAAATTTGTATGGAGTGACGCAGCTCAAAAGGCGTTTGAACTTGTAAAGAAGAAAATGTGTAAAACGCCTATCCTAGCTTTACCTGATTTTGCAAAACCATTTGAAGTTGAGTGTGATGCAAGTGGAACGGGTATTGGGGCTGTTTTAATTCAATGTGGCAAACCTATTGCTTATTTTAGCGAGAAACTAAATCGAAGCCAAGTTGAATTATTCCACGTATGATAAAGAGTTTTATGCCATGGTTAGAGCTCTTAATCATTGGAGTCACTATTTGCGACCACAAGCTTTTGTTCTCCA
Organism: Beta corolliflora; assembly: GCA_947648045.1. NCBI lineage: Eukaryota > Viridiplantae > Streptophyta > Magnoliopsida > Caryophyllales > Amaranthaceae > Beta > Beta corolliflora. The sequence continues at coordinate 207,730 of CANSZD010000123.1, read as the reverse complement.
CTCTGATCATGAATCGTTGAAATATATTCATGGCCAACATAAGCTTAGTGCTCGTCATGCTAAATGGGTAGAATTCTTACAATCTTTCAATTTTGTTGCCAAGTATAAGGCTGGAAAAGCCAACATTGTAGCTGATGCTTTATCACGGAGACACGTATTGCTTAACATGGTGGATTCCAAGGTACTTGGGTTTGAGTTGATTAAGGAATTCTATGCTCTTGATGAGGAGACACGTGACCTGTTCGTGGCTACCAAGGATGGTCCAAAAGACCATTATCATCAAATGTAAGGGTTTTTGTTTAAGGGAAACAAACTTTGTGTTCCTAAATGTCCCGTTCGTGATTTGCTAATTAGAGAAGCTCATGGAGGTGGGTTGGCTGGCCATTTTGGCGTTAGCAAGACTATGGAGTTGTTACAAGAACATTTTTCGTGGCCTCATATGATCAAGGAAGTACATGCTGTTTTGGCTCGTTGTGGTGTTTGTCAAAGGGCTAAAAGCACGTTCCATAAGGGGTTGTACACTCCTTTACCAACACCGGAGAGACCATGGGAGGATGTCAAGATGGATTTCATTGTGGCTCTTCCTAGGACACAAAGAGGGAAGGATTCGGTCATGGTGGTAGTGGACCGTTTCTCAAAAATGGCACACTTCGTGCCTTGTCACAAAACGGAAGATGCTATTAATGTTTCTTGTTTATATTTCAGGGAAATTGTTCGCTTGCATGGAGTGCCAAGAACTATTGTCTCGGATCGAGATAGTAAGTTTTTGAGTCATTTTTGGAGGTCCCTATGGAGGATGATGGGTACTAAGTTGCTGTTTAGTACTTCACATCACCCCCAAACAGATGGTCAAACCGAAGTGACCAATCGAACTCTAGGCACCTTGTTAAGGGGCTTAGTGAGCAAGACGGGAAAGGATTGGGATGTCAAGTTATGCCATGCGGAGTTTGCTTACAATAGAACTCCAACTTTTGCAACAAAACATTCACCGTTCGAAGTGGTATATGGGGTAAATCCGTATGTACCTATTGATCTTATTTCGTTGCCTAAAGACTCTTATGTCCATGGAGATGCTAGGCAACAAGCTGAAACAATGGTGAAAGTTCACAAAGAAATACGCACCAATATCGAGAAGACAAATGAGATGTACAAAAAGAAAGCAAACAAAATGATGCGAAATGAGACTCCTCTCACGTGTGTGTTTAGAAGACCCAAGAACACAATGCAACGGAAAACGAACGAACAATGGATATAGACTTTTAGTCGAAAGAATCACTCTTAAAACTAAAAGAATTGTGTTTACTTAAGCTTGATAAGCTTTACTCACTTATTTATGCTTAAGGATTCTAAATCGGTTTTGAAGTTTATCTTACTTAGAAACTGATTTAGGAGGGTTTTGAGAGTAATTCAATTAGCTTCACTCACTAATTATCCTAACTCTCTCTTAGGTTAAGCTTTACTCACTTAACTCAAGGATTTCAAGATTAAGATCACTTCTTAATCACAAGAGGAATTTTCGGATTTAGCTATCCAAATTTTCGAATAAGCACAAAGCTCAATTTCAACATTCAAAATCTTTTTTTTTTATTTTTTTTTTTTCAACATTCAAAATCTTTTTTTTCATTCATGATTAGCTTGTAATATATATATGTAATGTTGATCAAAAAAAAAAAAGATTTGGTTGTTAAACTTGAGCATTGTGCTTATTCGAACTTTTGGAGTGCAAACCCGAAATTTCCTCTTGTGATTAAGAAGTGATCTTAATCTTGAAATCCTTGAGTTAAGTGAGTAAACTTAACCTAAGAGAGAGTTAGGATAATTAGTGAGTGAAGCTAATTGAATTACTCTCAAAACCCTCCTAAATCAGTTTCTAGGTGAGTAAAGCCTCTAATCGATTTAGAACCCTTAAGTGGAAGTAAGTGAGTGAAGCTGATGCGAAATGAGACTCCTCTCACGTGTGTTTAGGAGACCCACTAACAGCGGAAACAATCGAACAATGGATATAGACTTTTAGTCGAAAGAATCACTCTTAAAACTAAAAGAATTGTGTTTACTTAAGCTTGATAAGCTTCACTCACTTACTTCCACTTAAGGGTTCTAAATCGATTAGAGGCTTCACTCACCTAGAAACCGATTTAGGAGGGTTTTGAGAGTAATTCAATTAGCTTCACTCACTAATTATCCTAACTCTCTCTTAGGTTAAGCTTTACTCACTTAACTCAAGGATTTCAAGATTAAGATCACTTCTTAATCACAAGAGGAAATTTCGGGTTTGCACTCCAAAAGTTCGAATAAGCACAATGCTCAAGTTTAACAACCAAATCTCTGTTCATTGATGAACCATATTACATATATATAGCAAAGAGCTAAAAAGGCTTAACAAATCAGCCATAAATATCTAATACACTAAGGTAATAAACAAAGCATTAAGCTACAAATATCCCACAAAACAAGTTGATCAACAAGTGGGGTGAATAGTGCTTTGCATAGTGTTCTTGTGTGTATTGTTGACCGGTTTTCTTCAAGCAAGTGGGAGGCTTCTCTTAGCTTGCAAGGAAAGCTTCAACTGATCTCCAAGAGTCCACATTAGCTGCTGCCCCATGCCTCACACGTCCAAATACAACTTAAACTAAGCAAAATATACTCGGTTTTACAAAACCGCAAAACTGATCCAAAATTGACGTCTCAGTTGAAAGGCTACTGCAACTTCGTTTCTTCATGAAATCTCACCAAATTTTGTAGGATGAAACTTCAAGATGTTAGTGAACCAATGCAATTGGAATCACTCGAAAATTCCAAGTAACTTGTTCGGAATCATCAAAATGATTCTACCGCGCCACAGACCAAACGTACAAAACAGTTTCTACTTAAAACAACTTCTAAACATAATTAGTGAAAGTAAAGCATGTTTAGAACTCAACTAACACTAAACTTGCTAATTAAGCCTAATTAATTATTACAAAAATGAGAGCATCAAAAAGCTAACTGATTTCACTTCATTTAACAAAGCTAATTGAATCAAATGAAAGTCAAACAAACTCAAACATAGCTAATTGAATCAAATGAAAGTAAAATGAAGTTAAACAAAGCTAATTGAATCAAATGAAGTCAAACAAAGATAATTGTATCAAATGAAAGTCAAATGAAGTCCAATAAAGCTAATTGAATCAAATGAAACTCAAATGTATTCAACAAAGTTAATTGAATCAAATTAAACACAAATGCATTCAACAAAGCTAATTAAATCAAATGAAAGTCAAATGCATTCAACAAAGCTAATTGAACCATATTAAAGTAAAATGAAGTCAAACAAAGTCAAACATAGCTAATATAATAAATGAAACTCAAATGCATTCAACAAAGCTAATTGAATCTAATGATACTCAAATGCATTCAACAAATTCAGCTAATTGAATCAAATGAACGTCAAATGAAGTCAAACATAGCTAATTGAATCAAATGGAACTCAAATGCGTTCAACAAAGCTAATTGTATCAAATGAAGTCAAATAAAGCTAATTGAATCAAATGAAACTCAAATGTTTTCAATAAAGCTAATTAAACCAAATGAAACTCAAATGCATTATCAACAAAGCTAATTGAATCAAATTAAAGTAAAATTAAATCAAACAAAGCTAATTGAATCAAATGAAGTCAAACAAAGCTAATCGTATCAAATGAAGGTAAAATGAAGTCCAATAAAGCTAATTGAATCAAATGAAACTCAAATGCATTCAACAAAGCTAATTGAATAAAATAAACTCAAATGCATTAAAAAAGTGAATTAAATCAAATGAAACTCAAATGCATTCACCAAAGTTAATTGAATAAAATTAAAGTAAAATGAAGTCAAACAAAGCAAATTTAATCAAATTAAAGTAAAACAAAGTCAAACATAGCTAATTGAATCAAATGAAGGTCAAATGAAGCCAAACAAAACTTTTTGAATCAAATGAATCTCAAATGCGTTCAACAAAGCTAACTGAATCAAATTAAATTAAACTCAAATGCATTCAACAAAGCTAACTGAATCAAATTAAAGTAAAATGAAGTCAAACAAAGCTAATTAAATCAAATGAAAGTCAAATGAAGTCAAACATAGCTAATAGAATAAAATGAAACTCAAATGCATTCAACAAATTCAGCTAATTGAATCAAATGAACGTCAAATGAAGTCAAACATAGCTAATTGAATCAAATGGAACTCAAATGCGTTCAACAAAGCTAATTGTATCAAATGAAGTCAAATAAAGCTAATTGAATCAAATGAAACTCAAATGTTTTCAATAAAGCTAATTAAACCAAATGAAACTCAAATGCATTATCAACAAAGCTAATTGAATCAAATTAAAGTCAAATTAAATCAAACAAAGCTAATTGAATCAAATGAAGTCAAACAAAGATAATTGTATCAAATGAAAGTCAAATGAAGTCCAATAAAGCAAATTGAATCAAATTAAACTCAAATGCATTCAACAAAGCTAATTGAATCAAATAAACTCAAATGCATTCAACAAAGCTAATTGAATCAAATGAAACTCAAATGCATTCAACAAAGCTAATTGAATTAAATTAAAGTAAAATGAAGTCAAACAAAGCTAATTGAATCAAATGAAAGTCAAACAAAGTCAAACATAGCTAATAAAATCAAATGAAACTCAAATGCATTCAACAAAGTTAATTGAATTAAATGAAAGTCAAATGAAGTCAAACAAAACTTATTGAATCAAATGAATCTCTAATGCATTCAATAAAGCTAATTGAATCAATTGAAACTCAAATGCATTCAACAAAGCTAATTGAATCAAATGAAAGTCAAATGAAGTCAATCAAAACTTATTGAATCAAATGAATCTCAAATGCATTCAATAAAGCTAATTGAATCAAATTAATCTCAAATGCGTTCAACAAATCTAATTGAATCAAATAAACTCAAATGCATTCAACAAAGCTAATTGAATCAAATTAAACTCCAATGCATTCAACAAAGCTAATTGAATTAAATTAAAGTAAAAGGAAGTCAAAGAAAGCTAATTGAATCAAATGAAAGTCAAACATAGCTTATAGAATCAAATGAAACTCAAATGCATTCAACAAAGCTAATTGAATCAAATGAAAGTCAAATGAAGTCAAACAAAACTTATTGAATCAAATGAATCTCAAATGCATTCAATAAAGCTAATTGAATCAAATTAATCTCAAATGCATTCAACAAAGCTAATTGAATCAAATTAAAGTATAATTAAAGTCAAACAAAGCTAATTGAATCAAATGAAAGTCAAATGAAGTCAAATATAGGTAATAGAATCAAATGAAACTCAAATGTATTCAACAAAGCTAATTGAGTCAAATGATACGCAAATGCATTCTACAAAGCTAATTGAATCAAATTAAAATCAAATGAAGTCAAACAAAGCTAATTGAATCAAATGAAAGTAAAATAAAGTCAAACATAGCTAAATGAATCAAATGAAAATCAAATGCATTCAACAAAACTAATTGAATCAAATGAAACTCAAATGCATTAAACAAAGCTAATTGATTCAAATTAATGTCAAACGAAGTCAAACAAAACTTATTGAATCAAATGAAACTCAAATGCATTCACTAAAGCTAATTCAATCAAATGAAACTCAAATGCATTCAACAAAGCTAAATGAATCAAATGAAACTCATGTGCATTCAACAAAGCTAATTGAATCAAATAATAGTAAAATGAAGTCAAACAAAGCTAATTGAATCAAATGAAAGTCAAATGAAGTCAAACATAGCTAATAAAATCAAATGAAACTCAAATGAAGTCAAACATAGCTAATAGAATCAAATGAAACTCAAATGCATTCAACAAAGCTAATTGAACCAAATTAAAGTAAAATGAAGTCAAACAAAGCTAATTGAATCAAATGAAAGTCAAATGAAGTCATACAAAGCTAATTGAATCAAATGAAAGTCAAACAAAGTCAAACATAGCTAATATAATCAAATGAAACTCAAATGCATTCAACAAAGCTAATTGAATCTAATGATACTCAAATGCATTCAACAAATTCAGCTAATTGAATCAAATGAACGTCAAATGAAGTCAAACATAGCTAATTGAATCAAATGGAACTCAAATGCGTTCAACAAAGCTAATTGTATCAAATGAAGTCAAATAAAGCTAATTGAATCAAATGAAACTCAAATGTTTTCAATAAAGCTAATCCAAATGAAACTCAAATGCATTATCAACAAAGCTAATTGAATCAAATTAAAGTCAAATTAAATCAAACAAAGCTAATTGAATCAAATGAAGTCAAACAAAGATAATTGTATCAAATGAAAGTCAAATGAAGTCCAATAAAGCAAATTGAATCAAATTAAACTCAAATGCATTCAACAAAGCTAATTGAATCAAATAAACTCAAATGCATTCAACAAAGCTAATTGAATCAAATGAAACTCAAATGCATTCAACAAAGCTAATTGAATTAAATTAAAGTAAAATGAAGTCAAACAAAGCTAATTGAATCAAATGAAAGTCAAACAAAGTCAAACATAGCTAATAAAATCAAATGAAACTCAAATGCATTCAACAAAGTTAATTGAATTAAATGAAAGTCAAATGAAGTCAAACAAAACTTATTGAATCAAATGAATCTCTAATGCATTCAATAAAGCTAATTGAGTCAATTGAAACTCAAATGCATTCAACAAAGCTAATTGAATCAAATGAAAGTCAAATGAAGTCAATCAAAACTTATTGAATCAAATGAATCTCAAATGCATTCAATAAAGCTAATTGAATCAAATTAATCTCAATTGCGTTCAACAAATCTAATTGAATCAAATAAACTCAAATGCATTCAACAAAGCTAATTGAATCAAATTAAACTCCAATGCATTCAACAAAGCTAATTGAATTAAATTAAAGTAAAAGGAAGTCAAAGAAAGCTAATTGAATCAAATGAAAGTCAAACATAGCTTATAGAATCAAATGAAACTCAAATGCATTCAACAAAGCTAATTGAATCAAATGAAAGTCAAATGAAGTCAAACAAAACTTATTGAATCAAATGAATCTCAAATGCATTCAATAAAGCTAATTGAATCAAATTAATCTCAAATGCATTCAACAAAGCTAATTGAATCAAATTAAAGTATAATTAAAGTCAAACAAAGCTAATTGAATCAAATGAAAGTCAAATGAAGTCAAATATAGGTAATAGAATCAAATGAAACTCAAATGTATTCAACAAAGCTAATTGAGTCAAATGATACGCAAATGCATTCTACAAAGCTAATTGAATCAAATTAAAATCAAATGAAGTCAAACAAAGCTAATTGAATTAAATGAAAGTAAAATAAAGTCAAACATAGCTAAATGAATCAAATGAAAATCAAATGCATTCAACAAAACTAATTGAATCAAATGAAACTCAAATGCATTAAACAAAGCTAATTGATTCAAATTAATGTCAAACGAAGTCAAACAAAACTTATTGAATCAAATGAAACTCAAATGCATTCACTAAAGCTAATTCAATCAAATGAAACTCAAATGCATTCAACAAAGCTAAATGAATCAAATGAAACTCATGTGCATTCAACAAAGCTAATTGAATCAAATAATAGTAAAATGAAGTCAAACAAAGCTAATTGAATCAAAAGAAAGTCAAATGAAGTCAAACATAGCTAATAAAATCAAATGAAACTCAAATGAAGTCAAACATAGCTAATAGAATCAAATGAAACTCAAATGCATTCAACAAAGCTAATTGAACCAAATTAAAGTAAAATGAAGTCAAACAAAGCTAATTGAATCAAATGAAAGTCAAATGAAGTCATACAAAGCTAATTGAATCAAATGAAAGTCAAACAAAGTCAAACATAGCTAATATAATCAAATGAAACTCAAATGCATTCAACAAAGCTAATTGAATCTAATGATACTCAAATGCATTCAACAAATTCAGCTAATTGAATCAAATGAACGTCAAATGAAGTCAAACATAGCTAATTGAGTCAAATGGAACTCAAATGCGTTCAACAAAGCTAATTGTATCAAATGAAGTCAAATAAAGCTAATTGAATCAAATGAAACTCAAATGCATTCACTAAAGCTAATTCAATCAAATGAAACTCAAATGCATTCAACAAAGCTAAGTGAATCAAATGAAGCTCAAGTGCATTCAACAAAGCTAATTAAAGCAAACTAAAGTAAAATGAAGTCAAACAAAGCTAATTGAATCAAATGAAGTCAAACAAAGATAATTGTATCAAATGAAAGTCAAATGAAGTCCAATAAAGCAAATTGAATCAAATTAAACTCAAATGCATTCAACAAAGCTAATTGAATCAAATAAACTCAAATGCATTCAACAAAGCTAATTGAATCAAATGAAACTCAAATGCATTCAACAAAGCTAATTGAATCAAATTAAAGTAAAAGGAAGTCAAACAAAGCTAATTGAATCAAATGAAAGTCAAACAAAGTCAAACATATCTAATAGAATCAAATGAAACTCAAATGCATTCAACAAAGCTAATTAAATCAAATGAAAGTCAAATGAAGTCAAACAAAACTTATTGAATCAAATGAATCTCAAATGCATTCAATTAAAGCTAATTGAATCAAATTAAACTCAAAGAAATTTAACAAAGCTAATTGAATCAAATAATAGTAAAATGAAGTCAAACAAAGGTAATTGAATCAAATGAAAGTCAAACAAAGTCAAACATAGCTAATAAAATCAAATGAAACTCAAATGCATTCAACAAAGTTAATTGAATCATATGAAAGTCAAATGAAGTCAAATAAAACTTATTGAATCAAATGAATCTCTAATGCATTCAATAAAGCTAATTGAATCAATTGAAACTCAAATGCATTCAACAAAGCTAATTGAATCAAATGAAAGTCAAATGAAGTCAATCAAAACTTATTGAATCAAATGAATCTCAAATGCATTCAATAAAGCTAATTGAATCAAATTAATCTCAAATGCATTCAACAAATCTAATTGAATCAAAGAAACTCAAATGCATTCAACAAAGCTAATTGAATCAAATTAAACTCAAATGCATTCAACAAAGCTAATTGAATTAAATTAAAGTAAAATGAAGTCAAAGAAAGCTAATTGAATCAAATGAAAGTCAAACATAGCTTATAGAATCAAATGAATCTCAAATGCATTCAATAAAGCTAATTGAATCAAATTAATCTCAAATGCATTCAACAAAGCTAATTGAATCAAATTAAAGTATAATTAAAGTCTAACAAAGCTAATTGAATCAAATGAAAGTCAAATGAAGTCACATATAGATAACAGAATCAAATGAAACTCAAATGTATTCAACAAAGCTAATTGAGTCAAATGATACGCAAATGCATTCTACAAAGCTAATTGAATCAAATTAAAATCAAATGATGTCAAACAAAGGTAATTGAATCAAATGAAAGTAAAATAAAGTCAAACAAAGCTAAATGAATCAAATGAAAATCAAATGCATTCAACAAAACTAATTGAATCAAATAAAACTCAAATGCATTAAACAAAGCTAATTGATTCAAATTAAAGTCAAACGAAGTCAAACAAAACTTATTGAATCAAATGAAACTCAAATGCATTCACTAAAGCTAATTCAATCAAATGAAACTCAAATGCATTCAACAAAGCTAATTGAATCAAATGAAACTCAAGTGCATTGAACAAAGGTAATTGAATCAAATTAAAGTAAAATGAAGTCAAACAAAGCTAATTGAATCAAATAAAGTCAAACAAAGCTAATCGTATCAAATGAAAGTCAAATGAAGTCCAATAAAGCTAATTGAATCAAATGAAACTCAAATGCATCAACAAAGCTAATTGAATCAAATAAACTCAAATGCATTCAACAAAGCGAATTAAATCAAATGAAACTCAAATGCATTCAACAAAGCTAATTGAATCAAATTAAAGTAAAAGGAAGTCAAACAAAGCTAATTGAATCAAATGAAAGTCAAACAAAGTCAAACATATCTAATAGAATCAAATGAAACTCAAATGCATTCAACAAAGCTAATTGAATCAAATGAAAGTCAAATGAAGTCAAACAAAACTTATTGAATCAAATGAATCTCAAATGCATCCAATTAAAGCTAATTGAATCAAATTTAACTCAAATGCATTCAACAAAGCTAATTGAACCATATTAAAGTAAAATGAAGTCAAACAAAGCTAATTGAATCAAATGAAAGTCAAACGAAGTCAAACAAAGCTAATTGAATCAAATGAAAGTCAAACAAAGTCAAACATAGCTAATATAATAAATGAAACTCAAATGCATTCAACAAAGCTAATTGAATCTAATGATACTCAAATGCATTCAACAAATTCAGCTAATTGAATCAAATGAACGTCAAATGAAGTCAAACATAGCTAATTGAATCTAATGGAACTCAAATGCGTTCAACAAAGCTAATTGTATCAAATGAAGTCAAATAAAGCTAATTAAATCAAATGAAACTCAAATGCTTTCAATAAAGCTAATTAAACCAAATGAAACTCGAATGCATTATCAACAAAGCTAATTGAATCAAATTAAAGTAAAATTAAATCAAACAAAGCTAATTGAATCAAATGAAGTCAAACAAAGATAATTGTATCAAATGAAAGTCAAATAAAGTCCAATAAAGCAAATTGAATCAAATTAAACTCAAATGCATTCAATAAAGCTAATTGAATCAAATAAACTCAAATGCATTCAACAAAGCTAATTGAATCAAATGAAACTCAAATGCATTCAACAAAGCTAATTGAATTAAATTAAAGTAAAATGAAGTCAAACAAAGGTAATTGAATCAAATGAAAGTCAAACAAAGTCAAACATAGCTAATAAAATCAAATGAAACTCAAATGCATTCAACAAAGTTAATTGAATCATATGAAAGTCAAATGAAGTCAAATAAAACTTATTGAATCAAATGAATCTCTAATGCATTCAATAAAGCTAATTGAATCAATTGAAACTCAAATGCATTCAACAAAGCTAATTGAATCAAATGAAAGTCAAATGAAGTCAATCAAAACTTATTGAATCAAATGAATCTCAAATGCATTCAATAAAGCTAATTGAATCAAATTAATCTCAAATGCATTCAACAAATCTAATTGAATCAAAGAAACTCAAATGCATTCAACAAAGCTAATTGAATCAAATTAAACTCAAATGCATTCAACAAAGCTAATTGAATTAAATTAAAGTAAAATGAAGTCAAAGAAAGCTAATTGAATCAAATGAAAGTCAAACATAGCTTATAGAATCAAATGAAACTCAAATGCATTCAACAAATCTAATTGAATCAAATGAAAGTCAAATGAAGTTAAACAAAACTTATTGAATCAAATGAATCTCAAATGCATTCAATAAAGCTAATTGAATCAAATTAATCTCTAATGCATTCAACAAAGCTAATTGAATCAAATTAAAGTATAATTAAAGTCTAACAAAGCTAATTGAATCAAATGAAAGTCAAATGAAGTCAAATATAGATAACAGAATCAAATGAAACTCAAATGTATTCAACAAAGCTAATTGAGTCAAATGATACGCAAATGCATTCTACAAAGGTAATTGAATCAAATTAAAATCAAATGATGTCAAACGAAGGTAATTGAATCAAATGAAAGTAAAATAAAGTCAAACAAAGCTAAATGAATCAAATGAAAATCAAATGCATTCAACAAAACTAATTGAATCAAATAAAACTCAAATGCATTAAACAAAGCTAATTGATTCAAATTAAAGTCAAACGAAGTCAAACAAAACTTATTGAATCAAATGAAACTCAAATGCATTCACTAAAGCTAATTCAATCAAATGAAACTCAAATGCATTCAACAAAGCTAATTGAATCAAATGAAACTCAAGTGCATTGAACAAAGCTAATTGAATCAAATTAAAGTAAAATGAAGTCAAACAAAGCTAATTGAATCAAATAAAGTCAAACAAAGCTAATCGTATCAAATGAAAGTCAAATGAAGTCCAATAAAGCTAATTGAATCAAATGAAACTCAAATGCATCAACAAAGCTAATTGAATCAAATAAACTCAAATGCATTCAACAAAGCGAATTAAATCAAATGAAACTCAAATGCATTCAACAAAGCTAATTGAATCAAATTAAAGTAAAAGGAAGTCAAACAAAGCTAATTGAATCAAATGAAAGTCAAACAAAGTCAAACATATCTAATAGAATCAAATGAAACTCAAATGCATTCAACAAAGCTAATTGAATCAAATGAAAGTCAAATGAAGTCAAACAAAACTTATTGAATCAAATGAATCTCAAATGCATTCAATTAAAGCTAATTGAATCAAATTTAACTCAAATGCATTCAACAAAGTTAATTGAACCATATTAAAGTAAAATGAAGTCAAACAAAGCTAATTGAATCAAATGAAAGTCAAACGAAGTCAAACAAAGCTAATTGAATCAAATGAAAGTCAAACAAAGTCAAACATAGCTAATATAATAAATGAAACTCAAATGCATTCAACAAAGCTAATTGAATCTAATGATACTCAAATGCATTCAACAAATTCAGCTAATTGAATCAAATGAACGTCAAATGAAGTCAAACATAGCTAATTGAATCAAATGGAACTCAAATGCGTTCAACAAAGCTAATTGTATCAAATGAAGTCAAATAAAGCTAATTGAATCAAATGAAACTCAAATGCTTTCAATAAAGCTAATTAAACCAAATGAAACTCGAATGCATTATCAACAAAGCTAATTGAATCAAATTAAAGTAAAATTAAATCAAACAAAGCTAATTGAATCAAATGAAGTCAAACAAAGATAATTGTATCAAATGAAAGTCAAATAAAGTCCAATAAAGCAAATTGAATCAAATTAAACTCAAATGCATTCAACAAAGCTAATTGAATCAAATAAACTCAAATGCATTCTGATGCAAGTTGGACTATCTTTATTTGCTTTCGTAGAATTGTTGCATGGTTTTACTTTGCTCTTAAAGTGAAGGTTTTTCATGTAACCAAAAATATGTTATTTTATTATGTTAGTTAAGTTAGTTGAGTTGTTTAGTTTTAATAAATCCGAAAATGCTTAGAAAATTCGGTGCAATAGAGAGTCTAGTGTCGTGGCTTGTATTTTAGGAAAGTTTCCTTATTTTTGAGTTGTTAGTGGCGTGCAAGGTGTGTATGTTGCAGCCGTGGGAGTCTATTGTTTTTAGTATAGTCTTGAGCATCTATCCTTATGCTTGAGTTTCCTTAATTTCTAGCTAGAATCTAGGGTTTAATTTAGGAAAGCACTTTCCTTATTTCCTTAATGTTGGTCATGAGTTGTAATGCCTTGGAGGGCAAGGGTTTCTTGTTGCCCTTATTATAAATAGGCGCCTAGTCCATAATAAAAAGGAGTAGTGAATTGATTTTGAGAATTGTGAGCGTTGCTTATTTCGGTTGTTAACCAAAACAATACTTGTTGCGACTTGTATTCATCTTCTAATTGCGATTAGGAAGAGACCCTCTTATTCCTGCGAGAATCAAGAGTACTATCCTTGTTTTATTTCTTATTTTCAGTTTTCATTCATAAAAACACCAAAAAAAACGTCACTTAGATTCTAGGGTATACTTTGTGAATTTTCGGACTTTCGAAATCATATCAGTTGGTATCAGAGCAGCGCCACTAAAACGGCGCGTGAGGGGGCGTTTCTTTTCCAAATTGTGATTTTCTTGCTTCGTTGGAAAGCTAACATCCAGGGCTACGTTGTGCCAAAATTTCAGGATATTCCGATCAGTAACGAAGTCACAGCAAGTAGAAACTTTTGACGAAAATTCCTGACAGATTCGAGCAGTTATCAGGTAAACTTTGGGCAATTGGTTCTCCTAGCATACAACGAATTTTTGAGAGTTTCTTGGCTTAAAATTGGACTACTTTTTGTCTAGTTTAAGACTGGAAAGTTTCATAATTTTTGAAGAATGTTTGCTAATTAATTGAGCACGTTTTGTACAATTGGTCAAAACCGAGCTATTCTGGACCAGTTTTGTGAGAATTAAAACTGCAAACAATTGGTTGGGTATTTGTTGATGAAATTTTGGTAGAGTGTTGCATACATATAGGGCTATGTTGTGACAAAATTTCATGAAATTTCGAGCTGTCTTACTTAGGTTTTAAATCTCGAATTTTTATTGAAAATTTCTGGACAGTTTCTGCATTATATTAAACCAACTATGAATTGTCGTTTCTATTCTTATGATGAGTTAACAACTGATGAAATTCTTGAGGAATTATCACTACGACTACAACCAAAGTGGGATTTGATGTATGACTCGGATCAATATTTGGATGAAAAGCTTAGTAGTTATCTTGAAGATGTTCCTTGCACTGTAGAAGAAGAAATTTCAGATTTGGTTTTCATTGTTGAAGATGAAGAAAAGATTGAAACTTGTAAGGATAAAGATTTGATCTTTGAAGTTTCTCATGTTGAAGATGAATTCAAAACCGAATCTTTGGATTGTGCAAATAACAAAGATCCATCCTTTGACATTCAAGATGATTTAAAGCTTGACTTTTTGGCTTGTACAACCATCAAAATTCCGATCTTTGATATTCCATGTGCGAACAAAGCTACAAAGCAAGTGGATTACAACATTATGAAGCATCCTCTACCGATTTTTATTGTCATGATGTTGTTATTTGTCATACACATCCACAAACCTCATGGATTCCACTTCTATTTCTCATACGTGTACTTGTTCTTATGGTTCATGGTTATCGTGCGTGGATGATTGCTTGGTTACATCAAAACTTGAGACAAGTTTTTTTCAAGACGGGGAGAATGATGCAAGTTGGACTATCTTTATTTGCTTTCGTAGAATTGTTGCATGGTTTTACTTTGCTCTTAAAGTGAAGGTTTTTCATGTAACCAAAAATATGTTATTTTATTATGTTAGTTAAGTTAGTTGAGTTGTTTAGTTTTAATAAATCCGAAAATGCTTAGAAAATTCGGTGCAATAGAGAGTCTAGTGTCGTGGCTTGTATTTTAGGAAAGTTTCCTTATTTTTGAGTTGTAAGTGGCGTGCAAGGTGTGTATGTTGCAGCCGTGGGATTCTAGTGTTTTTAGGAAAGTCTTGAGCATCTTTCCTTATGCTTGAGTTTCCTTAATTTCTAGCTAGAATCTAGGGTTTAATTTAGGAAAGCACTTTCCTTATTTCCTTAATGTTGGTCATGAGTTGTAATGCCTTGGAGGGCAAGGGTTTCTTGTTGCCCTTATTATAAATAGGCGCCTAGTCCATAATAAAAAGGAGTAGTGAATTGATTTTGAGAATTGTGAGCGTTGCTTATTTCGGTTGTTAACCAAAACAATACTTGTTGCGACTTGTATTCATCTTCTAATTGCGATTAGGAAGAGACCCTCTTATTCCTGCGAGAATCAAGAGTACTATCCTTGTTTTATTTCTTATTTTCAGTTTTCATTCATAAAAACACCAAAAAAACGTCACTTAGATTCTAGGGTATACTTTGTGAATTTTCGGACTTTCGAAATCATATCACATTCAACAAAGCTAATTGAATCAAATGAAACTCAAATGCATTCAACAAAGCTAATTGAATTAAATTAAAGTAAAATGAAGTCAAACAAAGCTAATTGAATCAAATGAAAGTCAAACAAAGTCAAACATAGCTAATAAAATCAAATGAAACTCAAATGCATTCAACAAAGCTAATTGAATCAAATTAAAGTAAAAGTGATACAAGTCAAGGTCAAGGTCAAGCTCCAAATGATCCGATTTGTTTAGTCCTTGAAGTGTTCGGGTTCAAGTTAAATTCAAACTCCTCATTTGTGTCATTTCTTAAGTGGGACGATGATTCCATTGATGAAGCTTGAAGGTGACACCATTTCTAGAGTCTTAGTTATTTTAATTAAGTCTTTAATTTTCAACAAATAAGGTCCGAAAATATCTTGTGATATTTCGACCAAGCTAGGCGTGTCATTAGGCGTCCGAGTTGGTCCTTGTGCTCCAAGTTTGCAAGTTGTCATTGAGTTGTAATACTTTCCTTATTTCTTGGTTTCCTTATGTATTTAGGCGTGTGAAGGGGGATTGGGGGCTGATTTGGTTGTTTCCTTATTTACTCCTTTATTCTCTCCTAGAATCAAGGGATTAAGATGTAAGGAATTAAGGAATGTTTCCTTAATTCTTATGGCTGATTTTCGGCCCTTGCTTGGTCCTTGGAGGACAAGTTTATTCTATTATAAATAATAGTTCCATGCTATCATTCAAGGCATGTGAGATTTACCTAAAAACTTTGTTATTGAATTTAATTGTGTGATCAATTACTTTCGGCCATTGAGTAATTTTCAGGAGTGATTATTTACTTAGTGTTTAATCTACTTTATTCCAGGAGTGGTGTAAGTGAGATTAAGAGTTAATTAAAATATTCAGGAGTGTTTATTTTAATTATCATATCCGGTGACTTAATCATAATTTTCGGACTTCATTATTCATTCAAGTTCGAACCTTTGGCTCGGAATTCTTGGTTGCTCTTTCAACTTGGACGTGCAATCATATCAGTTGGTATCAGATTTTTCCAGGAGGGTGAGGATAGAAGGGATTCTCCTTTCATTGGTAAGTGCTTCTACTTTGTTCGATCCTTTGTTGGGGTTTTGTGTGGTTGTGGCTTGCTATTAGAGTTATAATGTCTGAATTTGCTGAAATAAAAAGCTCTTATTAGAAAATTCATAACACTCAATTAGAGGAAAAGGAGAAAACGGCAAGATTAACAGTAGCTCATAACATTCTTGCGGGTAAAGTGAACAATAAAAACGACCCTAATCACATTGACTATGAATCTGATGTTGAGGAGGTTAAAATTGTTAAACCGACTTATGATAATGATAGGGGGATTAAACTAGATGATTTTACTGGTGATTCTAGTCCCGAGGATTTACTTGAATGGATTCGTCAACTTGAGAAAATTTGTGATTATAAGGGATTTTTGATGATGAGAAACGTTTTAAAATTGCCACCATTAGACTAACTAAGTATGCTGGAATTTGGTTAGAGAGTCTAAAGGCAAAAAGGGCGAGACTTGGGAAACCTAAGCTTAAAAGTTGGACTAAGCTTAAAAGGAAATTGCATGAGAAGTTTGTTCCAAGTGATTTTATTCAAAGGCAATATATGAGAAAGAATTCTTTGACTCAAGATGTGTCAAGCGTGCATAATTATATGGTTGAATTTGACAAGTTATGTTTGATTTGTGATGTTGATGAAGTCGAACAAGAAAAAATTGCTAGGTTTGTTAATGGACTTAATAAATCTATTGCTAGAAAGGTTGATGTGTCGAATTATAGCACTTTTGATGATGTGTGTCGATTGGCTTTAAAATTTGAAAGGCATGAATTGGATGAAAAGAAATCATATGGGGGGAAATTCGGCCATAATAAACCCAATTCTTCTTCTTCTTTCGTCCCTTCTTCGTCTAATTCTTCTAAACCCTTTGAAAAGAAAGATAATCTTTCTAAAGGGGAACCAAAGGGAGAACGACCTAAGTTGGTGATTTCTAAGGAAAAGTGGGAAGAAACCCGAAAGTGTTTTAAGTGTCAAGGAAGGGGTCATATTGCTAGTAGTTGTCCATCTAGAAAACCCTAACTTTGAGACAATACATGACCATAGAAGAGGAGGAGAGAACTTATGACTATGTGTATGAAGAGGAGGAATGTGAAAGTGTTGATAATGAGATTGCATATGCCGAAGATGAGTCTAGGATGCTTGGGGTTATTAGGAGAACTTTGCATGTTGATCATTCTCCTAACCATGATCAAAGAGAAAACTTGTTTCATACTAGATGTCGAATTGGTGAGTTTACATGTAATGTGATTATTGACAAGGGTTCATGTACGAATGTGGTTGCTTCTAATGTGGTTTCTAAGTTGAATTTGATTGTTAGAGACCATCCACATCCTTATAAGTTGAGTTGGTTGGATGACAAAACGGGTTTGTTGGTGAAAAAGCAAGCTCTTGTGTCGTTTTCTATTGGGGGTTACAAAGATGAGTTGTGGGGTGATGTTCTACCCATGAGTGCTTGTCATCTTCTTCTTGGTAGACCTTGGCAATATGATCGAAAAGTTATTCATGAAGGTGAAACCAATGTGTACATGGTTTTGATGGGTTCTAAAAAGATTCGGTTGGTTCCTTTGTCTCCTAGTTCCATGGCACCCAAGAAGGTGGTTGAAACGAAACAAAACTTGTTTCTTTCGGCCAAAGAATTCGAGAAAGAGGTAGAATTGGAAGGACATTGTTATGCTTTATGTGTTAAACTTGCTTAGACTAATGATGTTTCTTCTAGTAATCCGAAACTTGCAGCTCTATTGGACGAATTTTGTGATGTTTTTCCGGAGGAATTGCCTCAAGGATTACCACCATTGAGAGGCATTGAGCATGCCATTGATCTTGTACCAGGCGCACCTTTGCCAAATAAGCCTAAGCATATAGATGTGATCCCGTAGCTTCTAAGGAGCTACAAAAGTAAATTGAAGAGTTGATTGACCGAGGCTATGTAAGAGAAAGCATGAGTCCATGTGCCGTTCCCGCTTTGCTTGTTCCTAAGAAAGATGGTACTTGGAGGATGTGTATTGATAGTAGAGCCGTCAACAACATAACAATCAAGTATCGTTTTCCTATGCCTAGATTAGAGGACATGCTTGATGAGCTACATGGAGCTTCGATTTTTTCGAAGATTGATTTGAGGAGTGGTTATCATCAAATGAGAATTCGGGAAGGAGATGAATGGAAAACCGCTTTCAAGACCAAACAAGGTCTATATGAGTGGATGGTGATGCCCTTTGGTCTTTGCAATGCTCCTAGTTCATTTATGAGACTTATGAATGAGGTACTACGTCCCTTTCTTAACAAGTTTATTGTTGTCTATTTAGATGATATTCTTGTATATAGTACTAGTGTTGAGTCTCATTTACTTCACTTGAGAGCTTTATTTGAAAAATTAAGAGAGCAAAAGTTGTATGGAAAAAATGGAAAAATGTGATTTTCTTGTTCCTAGTATTGCTTTTCTTGGTTACATTGTGTCTAGGGATGGAGTTCATGTGGATCCGGAAAAGTCAAGGCCATGTCTTCACGGTTGGCGCCTACAAGTGCTCATGAATGTCGAAGCTTTCATGGTCTAGCTTCCTTTTATAGAAGATTCATCCGAAATTTCTCAACTATCATGGCACCAATCACGGATTTGATGAAGAAAGGGGAGTTTTCATGGAACTCTCATGCTCAAAAGGCGTTTGATGAAGTCAAGGAGATGCTATGCAACGCTCCTATCCTTGCCTTGCCGGATTTCAACAAGTTGTTCGAAGTTGAATGTGATGCTAGTGGACTTGGAGTTGGGGCGGTTTTGCTTCAAGAAAGGAGGCCCATTGCCTACTTTAGTGAGAAGTTAAGTGGCGCCAAACTCAACTACTCCAACTATGATCGTGAATTCTATGCAATTGTGAGAGCCTTGGATCATTGGTCTCATTACTTGAGGCCCAAGCCTTTCATTCTTTATTCGGATCATGAAGCACTCAAATACATCCATGGACAAAGCAAAAGCTCAACCATAGGCATGCTAAGTGGGTTGAATTCCTACAAACCTTCACTTTTTCGTCTAAGTATAAGGAAGGTAAGAATAATATTGTTGCGGATGCCCTTTCAAGGCGTTCTTATCTTTTAGCCATGGTTGATGCAAGGGTGTTGGGGTTTGAACACTTAAAGGATTTATATGATGATGATGATGATTTTCGTGAGTCTTTTTAAGAGCCCTAATGGTTTGTTTGTGTTACAAGAGGGATTTCTGTTTAAAGGAAACAAGCTATGCATTCCTAAGAGTGGCGTGAGGGAGTTGCTTGTGAGGGAAGTTCATAAGTGGAGGGGTGGCTGGTCATTTCGGTGTTCAAAAGACATTAGACACTTTGAATGAGAGTTTTTATTGGCCTAACATGATGAGGGATGTTCATATGGTGGTTAGTAAGTGTGCTACTTGTCAAAGGTCGAAGAGTACCTTCCATAAAGGCCTTTATACTCCATTACCCGTACCTGATACACCTTGGGATAGTGTGAGTATGGATTTCATTGTAGGATTACCAAGAACTCAAAGGGGAAAAGACGCAATTATGGTGGTGGTGGATCGTTTTTCGAAAATGGCTCACTTTGTTCCTATGCATAAAACTGATGATGCTTTGCATGTGGCGGATTTGTACTTCAAGGAGATCATTCGTTTGCATGGTATTCCTAGAAGTATTGTTAGTGATCGTGATACAAAGTTCCTTAGTCACTTTTGGAGGAGCTTATGGAAGATGGTGGGAACTAAGTTACTCTTTAGCACAAGTCATCATCCTCAAACGGATGGTCAAACTGAAGTAACTAATAGAACCCTTGGAGCTTTGCTACGTGGCTTGGTGAGTAAGACACAAAAGGATTGGGATATAAAGCTAGCTCACGCCGAGTTTGCTTATAATCGAGCTCATTCTTCTACTACTTCTAAGTCTCCATTTGAGGTGGTCTATGGTATCAATCCTTTCCTTCCTATTGATTTTGTGTCACTAACTAAATCAAATTCATGTTGATTCAAAGAAGAGGTTGGAAGCCTTTAAGAAGACTTGTGAGCAAGTGAAAGCACGAATTGAGAAGATGAATACTCAATACAAAGAACGAGCCAACAAGCATAGAAGACAACCGAAATTTCGAGATTGGCGATTTGGTTTGGATTCATTTGAGGAAGGAACGATTTCCAAGTAGAAGGAAGAACAAGCTTATGCCTAGAGCCGATGGTCCATTCAAAGTTATTGATGTGATTAATGAAAGTGCTTATAAGATCGAGCTTCCAAGTGATTATGGAGGTGTGAGTGCAACCTTCAATGTTGGTGATCTTAGTCCTTATTTAGATGATGAAAATTTGAGGACAAATTCTTTTGAAGAGGGGGAGAATGATACAAGTCAAGGTCAAGGTCAAGCTCCAAATGATCCGATTTGTTTAGTCCTTGAAGTGTTCGGGTTCAAGTTAAATTCAAACTCCTCATTTGTGTCATTTCTTAAGTGGGACGATGATTCCATTGATGAAGCTTGAAGGTGACACCATTTCTAGAGTCTTAGTTATTTTAATTAAGTCTTTAATTTTCAGCAAATAAGGTCCGAAAATATCTTGTGATATTTCGACCAAGCTAGGCGTGTCATTAGGCGTGTGAGTTGGTCCTTGTGCTCCAAGTTTGCAAGTTGTCATTGAGTTGTAATACTTTCCCTTATTTCTTGGTTTCCTTATGTATTTAGGCGTGTGAAGGGGGATTGGTGGCTGATTTGGTTGTTTCCTTATTTACTCCTTTATTCTCTCCTAGAATCAAGGGATTAAGATGTAAGGAATTAAGGAATGTTTCCTTAATTCTTATGGCTGATTTTCGGCCCTTGCTTGGTCCTTGGAGGACAAGTTTATTCTATTATAAATAATAGTTCCATGCTATCATTCAAGGCATGTGAGATTTACCTAAAAACTTTGTTATTGAATTTAATTGTGTGATCAATTACTTTCGGCCATTGAGTAATTTTCAGGAGTGATTATTTACTTAGTGTTTAATCTACATTATTCCAGAGTGGTGTAAGTGAGATTAAGAGTTAATTAAAATATTCAGGAGTGTTTATTTTAATTATCATATCCGGTGACTTAATCATAATTTTCGGACTTCATTATTCATTCAAGTTCGAACCTTTGCTCGGAATTCTTGGTTGCTCTTTCAACTTGGACGTGCAATCATATCAAAAAAGAAGTCAAACAAAGCTAATTGAATCAAATGAAAGTCAAACAAAGTCAAACATATCTAATAGAATCAAATGAAACTCAAATGCATTCAACAAAGCTAATTAAATCAAATGAAAGTCAAATGAAGTCGAAACAAAACTTATTGAATCAAATGAATCTCAAATGCATTCAATTAAAGCTAATTGAATCAAATTAAACTCAAATGCATTTAACAAAGATAATTGAATCAAATTAAAGTAAAATGAAGTCAAACAAAGCTAATTGAATCAAATGAAAGTCAAATGAAGTCAAACATAGCTAATAGAATCAAATTAAACTCAAATGAAGTCAAACATAGCTAATAGAATCAAATGAAACTCAAATGCATTCAACAAAGCTAATTGAACCAAATTAAAGTAAAATGAAGTCAAACAAAGCTAATTGAATCAAATGAAAGTCAAATGAAGTCATACAAAGCTAATTGAATCAAATGAAAGTCAAACAAAGTCAAACATAGCTAATATAATCAAATGAAACTCAAATGCATTCAACAAAGCTAATTGAATCTAATGATACTCAAATGCATTCAACAAATTCAGCTAATTGAATCAAATGAACGTCAAATGAAGTCAAACATAGCTAATTGAGTCAAATGGAACTTAAATGCGTTCAACAAAGCTAATTGTATCAAATGAAGTCAAATAAAGCTAATTGAATCAAATGAAACTCAAATGCATTCACTAAAGCTAATTCAATCAAATGAAACTCAAATGCATTCAACAAAGCTAATTGAATCAAATGAAACTCAAATGCATTCAACAAAGCTAATTGAATCAAATAATAGTAAAATGAAGTCAAACAAAGCTAATTGAATCAAATGAAAGTCAAATGAAGTCATACAAAGCTAATTGAATCAAATGAAAGTCAAACAAAGTCAAACATAACTAATATAATCAAATAAAACTCAAATGCATTCAACAAAGCTAATTGAATCTAATGATACTCAAATGCATTCAACAAATTCAGCTAATTGAATCAAATGAACGTCAAATGAAGTCAAACATAGCTAATTGAGTCAAATGGAACTTAAATGCGTTCAACAAAGCTAATTGTATCAAATGAAGTCAAATAAATCTAATTCAATCAAATGAAACTCAAATGCATTCAACAAAGCTAAGTGAATTAAATGAAGCTCAAGTGCATTCAACAAAGCTAATTAAATCAAACTAAAGTAAAATGAAGTCAAACAAAGCTAATTGAATCAAATGAAGTCAAACAAAGATAATTGTATCAAATGAAAGTCAAATGAAGTCCAATAAAGTAAATTGAATCAAATTAAACTCAAATGCATTCAACAAAGCTAATTGAATCAAATAAACTCAAATGCATTCAACAAAGCTAATTGAATCAAATGAAACTCAAATGCATTCAACAAAGCTAATTGAATCAAATAATAGTAAAATGAAGTCAAACAAAGCTAATTGAATCAAATGAAAGTCAAATGAAGTCATACAAAGCTAATTGAATCAAATGAAAGTCAAACAAAGTCAAACATAACTAATATAATCAAATGAAACTCAAATGCATTCAACAAAGCTAATTGAATCTAATGATACTCAAATGCATTCAACAAATTCAGCTAATTGAATCAAATGAACGTCAAATGAAGTCAAACATAGCTAATTGAGTCAAATGGAACTTAAATGCGTTCAACAAAGCTAATTGTATCAAATGAAGTCAAATAAATCTAATTCAATCAAATGAAACTCAAATGCATTCAACAAAGCTAAGTGAATTAAATGAAGCTCAAGTGCATTCAACAAAGCTAATTAAATCAAACTAAAGTAAAATGAAGTCAAACAAAGCTAATTGAATCAAATGAAGTCAAACAAAGATAATTGTATCAAATGAAAGTCAAATGAATTCCAATAAAGCAAATTGAATCAAATTAAACTCAAATGCATTCAACAAAGCTAATTGAATCAAATAAACTCAAATGCATTCAACAAAGCTAATTGAATCAAATGAAACTCAAATGCATTCAACAAAGCTAATTGAATCAAATAATAGTAAAATGAAGTCAAACAAAGGTAATTGAATCAAATGAAAGTCAAACAAAGTCAAACAAAGCTAATAAAATCAAATGAATCTCAAATGCATTCAACAAAGTTAATTGAATCATATGAAAGTCAAATGAAGTCAAACAAAACTTATTGAATCAAATGAATCTCTAATGCATTCAATAAAGCTAATTGAATCAATTGAAACTCAAATACATTCAACAAAGCTAATTGAATCAAATGAATCTCAAATGCATTCAATAAAGCTAATTGAATCAAATTAATCTCAAATGCATTCAACAAATCTAATTGAATCAAAGAAACTCAAATGCATTCAACAAAGCCAATTGAATCAAATTAAACTCAAATGCATTCAACAAAGTTAATTGAATTAAATTAAAGTAAAATGAAGTCAAAGAAAGCTAATTGAATCAAATGAAAGTCAAACATAGCTTATAGAATCAAATGAAACTCAAATGCATTCAACAAATCTAATTGAATCAAATGAAAGTCAAATGAAGTTAAACAAAACTTATTGAATCAAATGAATCTCAAATGCATTCAATAAAGCTAATTGAATCAAATTAATCTCAAATGCATTCAACAAAGCTAATTGAATCAAATTAAAGTATAATTAAAGTCTAACAAAGCTAATTGAATCAAATGAAAGTCAAATGAAGTCAAATATAGATAATAGAATCAAATGAAACTCAAATGTATTCAACAAAGCTAATTGAGTCAAATGATACGCAAATGCATTCTACAAAGCTAATTGAATCAAATTAAAATCAAATGATGTCAAACAAAGGTAATTGAATCAAATGAAAGTAAAATAAAGTCAAACAAAGCTAAATGAATCAAATGAAAATCAAATGCATTCAACAAAACTAATTCGAATCAAATAAAACTCAAATGCATTAAACAAAGCTAATTGATTCAAATTAAAGTCAAACGAAGTCAAACAAAACTTATTGAATCAAATGAAACTCAAATGTATTCACTAAAGCTAATTCAATCAAATGAAACTCAAATGCATTCAACAAAGCTAATTGAATCAAATGAAACTCAAGTGCATTGAACAAAGCTAATTGAATCAAATTAAAGTAAAATGAAGTCAAACAAAGCTAATTGAATCAAATAAAGTCAAACAAAGCTAATCGTATCAAATGAAAGTCAAATGAAGTCCAATAAAGCTAATTGAATCAAATGAAACTCAAATGCATCAACAAAGCTAATTGAATCAAATAAACTCAAATGCATTCAACAAAGCGAATTAAATCAAATGAAACTCAAATGCATTCAACAAAGCTAATTGAATCAAATTAAAGTAAAAGGAAGTCAAACAAAGCTAATTGAATCAAATGAAAGTCAAACAAAGTCAAACATATCTAATAGAATCAAATGAAACTCAAATGCATTCAACAAAGCTAATTGAATCAAATGAAAGTCAAATGAAGTCAAACAAAACTTATTGAATCAAATGAATCTCAAATGCATTCAATTAAAGCTAATTGAATCAAATTTAACTCAAATGCATTCAACAAAGCAAATTGAACCATATTAAAGTAAAATGAAGTCAAACAAAGCTAATTGAATCAAATGAAAGTCAAACGAAGTCAAACAAAGCTAATTGAATCAAATGAAAGTCAAACAAAGTCAAACATAGCTAATATAATAAATGAAACTCAAATGCATTCAACAAAGCTAATTGAATCTAATGATACTCAAATGCATTCAACAAATTCAGCTAATTGAATCAAATGAACGTCAAATGAAGTCAAACATAGCTAATTGAATCAAATGGAACTCAAATGCGTTCAACAAAGCTAATTGTATCAAATGAAGTCAAATAAAGCTAATTGAATCAAATGAAACTCAAATGCTTTCAATAAAGCTAATTAAACCAAATGAAACTCAAATGCATTATCAACAAAGCTAATTGAATCAAATTAAAGTAAAATTAAATCAAACAAAGCTAATTGAATCAAATGAAGTCAAACAAAGATAATTGTATCAAATGAAAGTCAAATGAAGTCCAATAAAGCAAATTGAATTAAATTAAACTCAAATGCATTCAACAAAGCTAATTGAATCAAATAAACTCAAATGCATTCAACAAAGCTAATTGAATCAAATGAAACTCAAATGCATTCAACAAAGCTAATTGAATCAAATTAAAGTAAAAGGAAGTCAAACAAAGCTAATTGAATCAAATAAAAGTCAAACAAAGTCAAACATATCTAATAGAATCAAATGAAACTCAAATGCATTCAACAAAGCTAATTAAATCAAATGAAAGTCAAATGAAGTCAAACAAAACTTATTGAATCAAATGAATCTCAAATGCATTCAATTAAAGCTAATTGAATCAAATTAAACTCAGTGAAATTTAACAAAGCTAATTGAATCAAATAATAGTAAAATGAAGTCAAACAAAGGTAATTGAATCAAATGAAAGTCAAACAAAGTCAAACTTAGCTAATAAAATCAAATGAAACTCAAATGCATTCAACAAAGTTAATTGAATCATATGAAAGTCAAATGAAGTCAAACAAAACTTATTGAATCAAATGAATCTCTAATGCATTCAATAAAGCTAATTGAATCAATTGAAACTCAAATGCATTCAACAAAGCTAATTAAATCAAATGAAAGTCAAATGAAGTCAATCAAAACTTATTGAATCAAATGAATCTCAAATGCATTCAATAAAGCTAATTGAATCAAATTAATCTCAAATGCATTCAACAAATCTAATTGAATCAAAGAAACTCAAATGCATTCAACAAAGCTAATTGAATCAAATTAAACTCGAATGCATTCAACAAAGCTAATTGAATTAAATTAAAGTAAAATGAAGTCAAAGAAAGCTAATTGAATCAAATGAAAGTCAAACATAGCTTATAGAATCAAATGAAACTCAAATGCATTCAACAAATCTAATTGAATCAAATGAAAGTCAAATGAAGTTAAACAAAACTTATTGAATCAAATGAATCTCAAATGCATTCAATAAAGCTAATTGAATCAAATTAATCTCAAATGCATTCAATAAAGCTAATTGAATCAAATTAAAGTATAATTAAAGTCTAACAAAGCTAATTGAATCAAATGAAAGTCAAATGAAGTCAAATATAGATAATAGAATCAAATGAAACTCAAATGTATTCAACAAAGCTAATTGAGTCAAATGATACGCAAATGCATTCTACAAAGCTAATTGAATCAAATTAAAATCAAAGGATGTCAAACAAAGGTAATTGAATCAAATGAAAGTAAAATAAAGTCAAACAAAGCTAAATGAATCAAATGAAAATCAAATGCATTCAACAAAACTAATTGAATCAAATAAAACTCAAATGCATTAAACAAAGCTAATTGATTCAAATTAAAGTCAAACGAAGTCAAACAAAACTTATTGAATCAAATGAAACTCAAATGCATTCACTAAAGCTAATTCAATCAAATGAAACTCAAATGCATTCAACAAAGCTAATTGAATCAAATGAAAGTCAAATGAAGTCAAACAAAACTTATTGAATCAAATGAATCTCAAATGCATTCAATTAAAGCTAATTGAATCAAATTTAACTCAAATGCATTCAACAAAGCTAATTGAACCATATTAAAGTAAAATGAAGTCAAACAAAGCTAATTGAATCAAATGAAAGTCAAACGAAGTCAAACAAAGCTAATTGAATCAAATGAAAGTCAAACAAAGTCAAACATAGCTAATATAATAAATGAAACTCAAATGCATTCAACAAAGCTAATTGAATCTAATGATACTCAAATGCATTCAACAAATTCAGCTAATTGAATCAAATGAACGTCAAATGAAGTCAAATGCGTTCAACAAAGCTAATTGTATCAAATGAAGTAAAATAAAGCTAATTGAATCAAATGAAAATCAAATGCTTTCAATAAAGCTAATTAAACCAAATGAAACTCAAATGCATTATCAACAAAGCTAATTGAATCAAATTAAAGTAAAATTAAATCAAACAAAGCTAAT
The DNA here is from genome assembly GCA_947648045.1 of Beta corolliflora. Lineage (NCBI taxonomy): Eukaryota > Viridiplantae > Streptophyta > Magnoliopsida > Caryophyllales > Amaranthaceae > Beta > Beta corolliflora. The sequence goes on along the minus strand of CANSZD010000123.1, from coordinate 179,896 downwards.
TGAATCAAATGAAGTCAAACAAAGATAATTGTATCAAATGAAAGTCAAATGAAGTCCAATAAAGCAAATTGAATCAAATTAAACACAAATGCATTCAACAAAGCTAATTGAATCAAATAAACTCAAATGCATTCAACAAAGCTAATTGAATCAAATGAAACTCAAATGCATTCAACAAAGCTAATTGAATTAAATTAAAGTAAAATGAAGTCAAACAAAGCTAATTGAATCAAATGAAAGTCAAACAAAGTCAAACATAGCTAATAAAATCAAATGAAACTCAAATGCATTCAACAAAGTTAATTGAATCAAATGAAAGTCAAATGAAGTCAAACAAAACTTATTGAATCAAATGAATCTCTAATGCATTCAATAAAGCTAATTGAATCAATTGAAACTCAAATGCATTCAACAAAGCTAATTGAATCAAATGAAAGTCAAATGAAGTCAATCAAAACTTATTGAATCAAATGAATCTCAAATGCATTCAATAAAAGCTAATTGAATCAAATTAATCTCAAATGCGTTCAACAAATCTAATTGAATCAAATAAACTCAAATGCATTCAACAAAGCTAATTGAATCAAATTAAACTCCAATGCATTCAACAAAGCTAATTGAATTAAATTAAAGTAAAATGAAGTCAAAGAAAGCTAATTGAATCAAATGAAAGTCAAACATAGCTTATAGAATCAAATGAAACTCAAATGCATTCAACAAAGCTAATTCAATCAAATGAAACTCAAATGCATTCAACAAAGCTAAGTGAATCAAATGAAACTCAAGTGCATTCAACAAAGCTAATTGAATCAAATTAAAGTAAAATGAAGTCAAACAAAGCTAATTGAATCAAATGAAGTCAAACAAAGCTAATCGTATCAAATGAAGGTCAAATGAAGTCCAATAAAGCTAATTGAATCAAATGAAACTCAAATGCATTCAACAAAGCTAATTGAATAAAATAAACTCAAATGCATTCAAAAGGGAATTAAATCAAATGAAACTCAAATGCATTCACCAAAGTTAATTGAATAAAATTAAAGTAAAATGAAGTCAAACAAAGCAAATTTAATCAAATGAAGGTCAAATGAAGCCAAACAAAACTTATTGAATCAAATGAATCTCAAATGCGTTCAACAAAGCTAACTGAATCAAATTAAATTAAACTTAAATGCATTCAACAAAGCTAACTGAATCAAATTAAAGTAAAATGAAGTCAAACAAAGCTAATTAAATCAAATGAAAGTCAAATGAAGTCAAACATAGCTAATAGAATAAAATGAAACACAAATGCATTCAATAAAGCTAATTGTATCAAATGAAACTCAAATGCTTTCAATAAAGCTAATTAAACCAAATGAAACTCAAATGCATTATCAACAAAGCTAATTGAATCAAATTAAAGTAAAATTAAATCAAACAAAGCTAATTGTATCAAATGAAGTCAAATAAAGCTAATTGAGTGTAAAGATTAAGAACCGAGTGTTTTTAACTCTAATTTGCACGAATTCCTTGGGAGGTAAAACTACAAGAGTTCAAACCCAATTAACAAGATTTGAGAGTGATTCACTTATTTTGTTAATTAAAATCCTTTTAGTTTTAAGGTCGAGAGTGATTCACTTCCTTAACTAAAAACCGAATTACTAGCTTTAAGAGTGATTCTTTTAGCTTGTGTTCAATTCTATCCTAAACACTATTCTTAGTTGAGTTGTGTTTGTTTCAAGTGGTATCAAGAGCTCAGTTCTGAAATGGGAGACGAGATAAGTGATAATGCTAGGAGAGACGCCATGTTAGAAGCACTAGCTAGGCAAAACGAAGCATTACAAGAGATGATGACCCAATTAACCTTAGAAATGTTCAAGAAGAAATCTAATGAGGAAGAGAGGAGTTCTAAGGCTGATGATAGAGGGTTAAAGATTGAAGTTCATGAATTTGATGGAACTAGTGATCCGAAGTGTATTTTGAATGGGAACGGTCTTTAGAACGTTTCTTTGAATACAAAGACACTCCGAATGAGAAGAAGTACAAGGTAGCTGTTTTGAAGTTAACCAAATATGCATCCATTTGGTTAGAAGGTATGAAGAGACAAAGGGTGAAGGAGAACCAATCCAAGATTGCTACATGGGAGAAATTGAAGAAGCAATTGAGGAAGCGTTTTGTTCCAACTAACTACAAGCAAAATCAGTACGTGATGCGAAATGAGACTCCTCTCACGTGTGTTTAGGAGACCCACTAACAGTGGAAACAAACGAACAATGGATATATACTTTTAGTCGAAAGAATCACTCTTAAAACTAAAAGAATTGTGTTTACTTAAGCTTGATAAGCTTCACTCACTTACTTCCACTTAAGGGTTCTAAATCGATTAGAGGCTTTACTCACCTAGAAACCCGATTTAGGAGGGTTTTGAGAGTAATTCAATTAGCTTCACTCACTAATTATCCTAACTCTCTCTTAGGTTAAGCTTTACTCACTTAACTCAAGGATTTCAAGATTAAGATCACTTCTTAATCACAAGAAGAATTTTCGGATTTAGCTATCCAAATTTTCGAATAAGCACAAAGCTCAATTTCAACATTCAAATCTGATTTTCCATTGATGAACCACATTACATATATATAGCAAAGAGCTAAAAAGGCTTAACAAATCAATCCCAAAAGATCTAAGTACTTAAAAGATTAAACAAAGCAATAAACAACAAATATCTCTAATTCCACCCAAGGTGTAAGAGGAATAGTGTTGTTGTGTGTTTTGTTGACTAAAAGGGAAGGAGGGCCGGTTTCCACACCCAAGTGGAAGGCTTCCCTTAGCTTGCAACACAAGCTCCACAAATATCTCCAAGAACCCCTTTCACACGTCCCTAGGGTGATTCGCATCCCCAAGTATGGTTCGTCCAATATTACAACTTAAACTAAACAAAATATACTCGGTTTTACAAAACCGCAAAACTGATCCAAAATTGACGTCTCAATTGAAAGGCTACTGCAACTTCGTTTCTTCATGAAATCTCACCAAATTTTGTAGGATGAAACTTCAAGATGTTAGTGAACCAATGCAATTGGAATCACTCGAAAATTCCAAGTAACTTGTTCGGAATCATCAAAATGATTCTACCGCGCCACAGACCAAACGTACAAAACAGTTTCTACTTAAAACAACTTCTAAACATAATTAGTGAAAGTAAAGCATGTTTAGAACTCAACTAACACTAAACTTGCTAATTAAGCCTAATTAATTATTACAAAAATGAGAGCATCAAAAAGCTAACTGATTTCACTTCATTCTCTCTTTCTTCAAAAAAACTTGTCCTCAAGTTTTGATCAAATCAAGGCACCAAGATAACCAAGAAATCATCCATATTAATCGAATGATCATTAACAAGATTACCAACTGCAATAAGTCAAAGACCGAGCAAAGATTTAAGCGACCTTGAACAAACAACCCAATGTCTTGAAAATTTGAACCATTATGAACATAGACATTAACTAGTTCATGAAATAGTTTATGTTTCTTGAACAAATCAGATGGAAAACATGAGATAGGTAATCGTTCTTCAAAGATTGGAACCTTCAAGATCAAATCTTTATTGTCCAAATTTGAAAAAGATTTAGTCTTTTCTCCTTCTTCATCAAGAACAAATTCTGGAACCTTTTCTGTGGGCTCGTCATCAACAAGAATTATATCTCTCGATGTTTCCTCATGTTTTTTTGCTTTTCGTTGTTCAATCAACAACTCAATCTCCTCTTTAGCCTTTTGAAATCTTTCTTCAAAAGTTGGTGGACGTCTAAGACCATCCATTACTTGTTTTGCCCTTTCAATTCTTTGATAGGCCTTTAAGAACTCAGGTGAAAAGTCACTCACATCCATAAATTTCAAATAGACAGAAAACTGCCCAGAAATTTTGCTTGTAAGTTTGTGTTCGAAAACCAAATAAAACAACTCAAAATTAAGTGAAATTTTTTTAGCATGTAGATATATGTGTTAGGAGCACTCTACAAAAATTTCACACGAAAATACCAAGCCAAGAAATTGCAGTTTTTATTTTAGCAAAACTGGTACAAAACGTCCGGTTTTAGACCAATCAACAAAAAACGTGCTTAAATCAATATAAAAAGTCTTGATAATTTCTCAAAATTTATAGGTGAAAATTAGACAGAAAAATAATCAGTTTCAAAAGAAGAATTACCTCAAAATCCCTTGGAACAAAGGAGAAAAAGGCGTTCAAAGTATACCTTAGAAACTGACTGGTTTTCCAAGTTCCAGTTTTTAACGTTGAAAGTTTTGGATCACTGTGAACTCGTTACTAATCCAATGCTCACCAAATTTTGACACAAGAACGATTAGAATGTTAGCTTTCCAAAACACCAAAGAACACTGAAAAATACCCAGGGACGCGCTCTCACGCTCCGGTTGAATCGACTGGGCTCTGATACCACTTGATGCGAAATGAGACTCCTCTCACGTGTGTTTAGGAGACCCACTAACAGCGGAAACAAACGAACAATGGATATATACTTTTAGTCGAAAGAATCACTCTTAAAACTAAAAGAATTGTGTTTACTTAAGCTTGATAAGCTTCACTCACTTACTTCCACTTAAGGGTTCTAAATCTGATTAGAGGCTTTACTCACCTAGAAACTGATTTAGGAGGGTTTTGAGAGTAATTCAATTAGCTTCACTCACTAATTATCCTAACTCTCTCTTAGGTTAAGCTTTACTCACTTAACTCAAGGATTTCAAGATTAAGATCACTTCTTAATCACAAGAAGAATTTTCGGATTTAGCTATCCAAATTTTCGAATAAGCACAAAGCTCAATTTCAACATTCAAATCTGATTTTCCATTGATGAACCACATTACATATATATAGCAAAGAGCTAAAAAGGCTTAACAAATCAATCCCAAAAGATCTAAGTACTTAAAAGATTAAACAAAGCAATAAACAACAAATATCTCTAATTCCAACCAAGGTGTAAGAGGAATAGTGTTGTTGTGTGTTTTGTTGACTAAAAGGGAAGGAGGGCCGGTTTTCCACACCCAAGTGGAAGGCTTCCCTTAGCTTGCAACACAAGCTCCACAAATATCTCCAAGAACCCCTTTCACACGTCCCTAGGGTGATTCGCATCCCCAAGTATGGTTCGTCCAATATTACAACTTAAACTAAACAAAATATACTCGGTTTTACAAAACCGCAAAACTGATCCAAAATTGACGTCTCAATTGAAAGGCTACTGCAACTTCGTTTCTTCATGAAATCTCACCAACTTTTGTAGGATGAAACTTCAAGATGTTAGTGAACCAATGCAATTGGAATCACTCGAAAATTCCAAGTAACTTGTTCGGAATCATCAAAATGATTCTACCGCGCCACAGACCAAACGTACAAAACAGTTTCTACTTAAAACAACTTCTAAACATAATTAGTGAAAGTAAAGCATGTTTAGAACTCAACTAACACTAAACTTGATTCTTTCGACTAAAAGTATATATCCATTGTTCGTTTGTTTCCGCTGTTAGTGGGTCTCCTAAACACACGTGAGAGGAGTCTCATTTCGCATCAAGTGGTGATGCGAATACGCCAAGCTACTTCAACCAATATGCATCAAGCTACCTCAACCTAACCAAGCTATCTCTAATCAGTTTGTTTAACTATTGGTTATGGTTGGTTTTGAGATTAAAAATGTCATTAAAAGGGTTAACCAACATTAACCACCCTTTTAAACTGTTATATGTATTTTGAACGATGGCCCGGTTTTGTTGTAAGCTTAACTAAAGATTAGTACTAATATAATCTTGCTAAGCAACGAAGGAAAGGAAGTTAATTAAGCTACTTAGTTTAATTACGGTTTTGTAATTTACGGTTTTGTAAACCGGAATTATTTTGCTTAGCGTAAGTTGTAATATCAACGAAACATGCTTAGGGATGCGATCTACACTTGGGACGTGTGAAAGGAGGTCCTTGAAGATATTTTGGAGCTTGTGTTGCAAGCAAAGGGAAGCCTCCCCACTTGGGTGTGGAAAACCGGCCCTCCTTCCCTTATAGTCAACAAAACACACAACAACACTATTCCTCTTACACCTTTGTTGGAATTTAGAGATATTTGTTGTTTATTGCTTTGTTTAATCTTTTAAGTACTTAGATCTTTTGGGATTGAATAGCTTGTAATATATATATGTGGTTCATCAATGGAAAATCAGATTTGAATGTTGAAATTGAGCTTTGTGCTTATTCGAAAATTTGGATAGCTAAATCCGAAAATTCTTCTTGTGATTAAGAAGTGATCTTAATCTTGAAATCCTTGAGTTAAGTGAGTAAAGCTTAACCTAAGAGAGAGTTAGGATAATTAGTGAGTGAAGCTAATTGAATTACTCTCAAAACCCTCCTAAATCAGTTTCTAAGTGAGTAAAGCCTCTAATCAGATTTAGAACCCTTAAGTGGAAGTAAGTGAGTGAAGCTTATCAAGCTTAAGTAAACACAATTCTTTTAGTTTTAAGAGTGATTCTTTCGACTAAAAGTCTATATCCATTGTTCGATTGTTTCCGCTGTTAGTGGGTCTCCTAAACACACGTGAGAGGAGTCTCATTTCGCATCAAGTGTCGTGGCAAAAAATGAGGAACAAAGAGAAACCATTTTTCATTCGAAATGCTTAGTGAATAAGAAGCTATGCACGTTAATCATAGATGGGGGTAGTTGTACTAATGTAGCTTCAACTGAACTTGTAGAGAAGTTAGCATTACCTACTACTAAACATCCACATCCTTATAAACTGAAATGGTTAGATGATAATAGTGAAGTGAGGGTGAAAAATAGAGTTTTAGTTACGTTGTCAATTGGAAATTATGAAGATGAAATTCTATGTGATGTAATCCCTATGACTGCTTGTCACGTATTACTTGGTAGACCTTGGCAATTTGATCGAAAAGTTATTCATGATGGTTCTACTAATGTGTATAAGGTGAATAAGGATGGCAAAATCAAAACCTTACTACCATTACCCCCTTCAAAAATCCGAAACACAAAACCCAAACCAAAAGAAAACCTAGTGTGTGGAAGTGTGTTTTTAGGGAGAAAAGGATTCGAGAGGGAGTTGGAAGCTAATCAGGTTGTATACATTCTGGTTGCTAAGGAGGTGAACGAGGGAGGGGAGGTTGAAGATTCGGACTTGAGAGAGTTGTTAGAGGAGTTTGGAGATGTGTTTCCTAGCGACCTACCACCTGGCCTACCCCCTAACCGTGGAATTGAGCACCAAATTGATCTCATTCCCGGAGCACCAATTCCAAATAAACCTTCCTATAGATGTAATCCTAAGGAAAGTGAAGAATTACAAAGCCAAATCAGTGAGTTGATGAAGAAAGGCTACGTGAGGGAGAGTAAAAGTCCATGTGCTGTTCCGGCTTTACTTGTGCCAAAAAAAGACGGAACTTGGAGGATGTGTATTGATAGCCGTGCTGTGAATAACATAACCATAAAATACAGATTTCCTATCCCTAGATTAGATGACATGCTAGATGAATTGAGTGGGTCCAAAGTGTTTTCGAAAGTTGATTTGAGGAGTGGATATCACCAAATATGCATGAGAGAGGGAGATGAGTGGAAGACGGCTTTCAAAACGAAGTATGGGTTGTATGAATGGCTGGTTATGCCATTTGGTCTCACAAATGCCCCTAGTACGTTCATGAGATTGATGAATGAAGTACTTAGGCCATTTTTGGGAAAGTTCGTGGTTGTATATTTGGATGATATTCTTGTTTACAGTTCTAACAAGGATGATCATTTAAATCATTTGCAACAATTGTTCGAAGTTCTAAAGGAGCAAAAACTGTACGGCAAGCTTGAAAAGTGCACGTTTATGCAAAGAGAGATTGGTTTTCTTGGCTTCATCATTTCTGATGAGGGTGTGAAGGTGGATCCATCCAAAGTAGAGGCGATTTCTTCTTGGCCGGTTCCTACAACTATCACCGAGGTGAGATCTTTTCATGGTTTAGCTTCATTTTATAGGAGATTTATAAATAATTTCAGCACTTTATTAGCTCCTATAACTGAATGCACTAAACATGGAAAATTTGCATGGAGTGACGCAGCTCAAAAGGCGTTTGAACTTGTAAAAGAGAAAATGTGTAAAACGCCTATCCTAGCTTTGCCTGATTTCACTAAACCATTTGAAGTTGAGTGTGACGCAAGTGGAACGGGTATTGGAGCTGTTTTGATTCAATGTGGCAAGCCTATTGCTTATTTTAGTGAGAAGCTTAATCATGCTAAATTGAATTATTCCACCTATGATAAAGAGTTTTATGCTATGGTTAGAGCTCTTAGTCATTGGAGTCACTATCTGCGACCACAAGCTTTTGTTCTTCATTCTGATCATGAATCATTAAAATACATTCATGGACAACATAAGCTTAGTGCTCGTCATGCTAAATGGGTAGAATTCTTACAATCTTTCAATTTTGTTGCTAAGTACAAAGCTGGAAAATCTAACATTGTGGCAGATGCTTTATCTCGGAGGCACGTATTGCTGAATATGATAGACTCCAAGGTGCTTGGGTTTGAATTGATTAAAGAGTTCTATGTTCTTGATGATGAGACACGTGACCTGTTCGTGGCTACTAAAAATGGTCCAAAAGACCATTATCATCAGATGGAGGGGTTCTTATTCAAAGGGAACAAACTTTGTGTTCCTAAGTGTCCAGTTCGGGATTTGCTGATTAGAGAAGCTCATGGAGGTGGTTTGGCTGGCCATTTTGGCATTAGCAAAACCATGGGGTTATTACAGGAACATTTTTCATGGCCACATATGATTAAAGAAGTGCACGCTGTTTTGGCTCGTTGCGGTGTTTGTCAAAGAGCTAAGAGCACGTTTCATAAGGGGTTGTACACTCCTTTACCAGTACCGGAGAGACCATGGGAGGACATTAGTATGGATTTCATTGTGGCACTTCCTAGAACGCAAAGAGGGAAAGATTCGGTCATGGTGGTGGTGGACCGTTTCTCAAAAATGGCACACTTCGTGCCTTGCCATAAAACAGAAGATGCTATTAACGTTTCTTGTTTATATTTCAGGGAAATTGTTCGTTTACATGGAGTACCAAGAACTATTGTCTCGGATCGAGATAGTAAGTTTTTGAGTCACTTTTGGAGGTCCCTATGGAGAATGATGGGTACTAAGTTGCTGTTTAGTACTTCACATCACCCCCAAACAGATGGTCAAACTGAAGTGACCAATCGAACTCTAGGCACCTTGTTAAGGGGCTTAGTGAGCAAAACCGGAAAAGATTGGGACGTCAAGCTATGCCATGCGGAGTTTGCTTACAACAGAACTCCAACTTGTGCAACGAAACATTCACCATTCGAAGTGGTTTATGGGGTGAATCCTTATGTACCTATTGATCTTATTTCATTGCCTAAAGATTCTTATGTCCATGGAGATGCTAGGCAACAAGTCAAAGTAATGGTGAAGATTCACAAAGAAATACGCACCAACATAGAGAAAGCAAATGAGATATACAAGAAGAAAGCAAACAAGAGCCGAAAACCAAGGGTGTTTGCTCCTGGAGATTTGGTGTGGATTCACTTAAGGAAGGAGAGATTTCCAAGCAAAAGGAAGCATAAACTCATGCCTCGAGCTGAAGGACCTTTCAAAGTTCTTGAACGTTATGGAGACAATGCTTACAAAATAGACCTTCCCGGAGAATATGGCGTGGCAAAGAACCTTCAATATAGGTGATTTGTCCCCCTACTTAGAAGATGAAGATGTACAAGAATTAAGGACAATTCCTTTCGAAGAAGGAGAGGATGATACGAAATCGCTTGCAAATCAAGAGGTATTACTAAGTACTAATCTCAATCACAACAAAGGAGAGATTCATGGCCTAAAGATTAGTACTAACGTAATCATGCTAAGCAATAATGGAAGAGAAGCTAAGTAAGCTAGCAATTGCCCATGGGTGTTGGGGAGGTGTGTGCTTGAGGTGCTTGATATTAGTTAGTGTTAGTTTAGTCTTAAACATGCTTAACTCTCACTAAACATGCTTTGAAATCACTTAGCACCAAAGAAAGAAAAATCAGTCATTTTGTGTTAGAATGAAGCTACGGTTTTCATGATGGTTTTTTGTGATGCAATGGATGATCTAATGAAGCTAGTAGGTGAAGCACCTTGCTTATTCATGCTTACCAAGAGGCCTGCAGCAAGGGGTCCAATTACAACCTTTCCTAAGCAAGGAGGAAAGAACATGAATGGAGGAAAGAAAAAGGGGCTGCTATGCAGCGTTTTTCTGTCCCTTCTTTCTTCTGATTTGGGCAGCAACATTTCATGCTCTAATGATGATGATTCACACATGGATGGAAGCTACTTCAAGTATAGGTTTTCTTTTCATTGGTTTGCAGCCATGTTAAAGTATCCAATAGGAGTAGAAAGCTAGGAAAATAGAGTATGCTGATTTCAGCTAGCTTTAGAAGATATTTTGTACTTTAAATGCTTTGTTTAAATCTCCTTAGTGTATTAAATGTAATAGCTGGTGTTTTAAGTTTTTAACTCTTGTACTATAAGTATGTAATCCTGATTATCAATGAAAATCAGATTTGGTTGTTGAAAAACATTGTTATAAACCGTTGAGTTTAAAGATTAAGAACCGAGTGTTTTTAACTCTAATTTGCACGAATTCCTTGGGAGGTAAAACTACAAGAGTTCAAACCCAATTAACAAGATTTGAGTGTGATTCACTTATTTTGTTAATTAAAATTCTTTTAGTTTTAAGGTCGAGAGTGATTCACTTCCTTAACTAAAAACCGAATTACTAGCTTTAAGAGTGATTCTTTTAGCTTGTGTTCAATTCTATCCTAAACACTATTCTTAGTTGAGTTGTGTTTGTTTCACAAATGCATTCAACAAAGCTAATTGAATCAAATGAAACTCAAATGCATTCAACAAAGCTAATTGAATCAAATGAAACTCAAATGCATTAAACAAAGCTAATTGATTCAAATTAAAGTCAAACGAAGTCAATCATAGCTAATTGAATCAAATGGAACTCAAATGCGTTCAACAAAGCTAATTGTATCAAATGAAAGTCAAATAAAGCTAATTGAATCAAATGAAACTCAAATGAAGTCAACAAAGCTAATTGAATCAAATAAAGCTCAAATGCATTCAACAAAGCTAATTGAATCAAATGAAACTCAAATGCATTCAACAAAGCTAATTGAATCAAATGAAACTCAAATGCATTAAACAAAGCTAATTGATTCAAATTAAAGTCAAACGAAGTCAAACAAAACTTATTGAATCAAATGAAACTCAAATGCATTCAGTAAAGCTAATTGAATCAAATGATGCTCAAATGCATTCAACAAAGCTAATTGAATCAAATGAAAGTCAAATGAAGTCAAACATAGCTAATTGAATCAAATGGAACTCAAATGCGTTCAACAAAGCTAATTGTATCAAACGAAAGTTAAACGCAGTCAAATAAAGCTAATCGAATCAAATGAAACTCAAATGCATTCAACAAAGCTAATTGAATCAAATAAAACTCAAATGCATTCAACAAAGCTAATTGAATTAAAATGAAACTCAAATGCATTATCAACAAAGCTAATTGAATCAAATTAAAGTTAAATGAAGTCAAACAAAGCTAATTGAATTAAATGAAGTCAAACAAAAATAAGTGTATCAAATGAAAGTCAAATGAAGTCCAATAAAGCTAATTGAATCAAATGAAACTCAAATGCATTCAACAAAGCTAATTGAATCAAATAAACTCAAATGCATTCAACAAAGCTAATTCAATCAAATGAAACTCAAATGCATTCAACAAAGCTAATTGAATCAAATGAAACTCAAATGCATTAAACAAAGCTAATTGATTCAAATTAAAGTCAAACGAAGTCAAACAAAACTTATTGAATCAAATGAAACACAAATGCATTCAAGTAAAGCTAATTGAATTAAATGAAACTCAAATGCATTCAACAAAGCTAAGTGAATCAAATGAAACTCAAGTGTATTCAACAAAGCTAATTGAATCAAATTAAAGTGAAATGAAGTCAAACAAAACTAATTGAATCAAATAAAACTCAAATGCATTCAACAAAGCTAATTGAATCAAATGAAACTCAAATGCATTATCGGTAAAAGCTAATTGAATCAAATGATGCTCAAATGCATTCAACAAAGCTAATTGAATCAAATGAAAGTCAAATGAAGTCAAACATAGCTAATTGAATCAAATGGAACTCAAATGCGTTCAACAAAGCTAATTGTATCAAACGAAAGTCAAATGCAGTCAAATAAAGCTAATTGAATCAAATGAAACTCAAATGCATTCAACAAAGCTAATTGAATCAAATAAAACTCAAATGCATTCAACAAAGCTAATTGAATCAAATGAAACTCAAATGCATTATCAATAAAGCTAATTGAATCAAATTAAAGTAAAATGAAGTCAAACAAAGCTAATTGAATCAAATGAAGTCAAACAAAGATAATTGTAGCAAATGAAAGTCAAATGAAGTCTAATAAAGCTAATTGAATCAAATGAAACTCAAATGCATTCAACAAAGCTAATTGAATCAAATAAACTCAAATGCATTCCACAAAGCTAATTGAATCAAATTAAAGTAAAATGATGTCAAACGAAGCTAATTGAATCAAATCAAAGTCAAACATAGCTAATAAAATCAAATGAAACTCAAATGCATTCAACAAAGCTAATTGAATCAAATGAAAGTCAAATGAAGTCAAACAAAACTTATTGAATCAAATGAATCTCTAATGCATTCAATAAAGCTAATTGAATCAATGGAAACTCTAATGCATTCAACAAAGCTAATTGAATCAAATGAAAGTCAAATGAAGTCAAACAAAACTTATTGAATCAAATGAATCTTAAATGCATTCAATAAAGCTAATTGAATCAAATTAATCTCAAATGCATTCAACAAATCTAATTGAATCAAATTAAACTCAAATGCATTCAACAAAGTTAATTGAATCAAATTAAAGTAAAATGAAGTCAAATAAAGCTAATTGAATCAAATGAAAGTCAAACAAAGGCAAACATAGCTAATAGAATAAAATGAAACTCAAATGCATTCAACAAAGGTAATTGAAATAAATGAAACTCAAATGCATTCAACAAAGCTAATTGAACCAAATTAAAGTAAAATGAAGTCAAACTAATCTAATTGAATCAAATGAAAGTCAAACCAAGTCAAACATAGCTAATATAATCAAATGAAACTCAAATGCTGATGTGGATTCAAAGGCGTTTGTGCTATTGGAGCCAATTACCTTGGTATTGGATACTATGGGGTTCAACTTGTTTGCTTCTAGACAAGAATTTCTCACTTGTATTACTTGGGCAGTTTCGAGTGATCATGAGAAGTGAAGAAATGTGTGTGTGTGTGTGTGTGTGGCGTGTAGAAACATGCCTAGTTGAGTTCTAGTTCTACAAGAACTCTTCATATCTTTAAATGCTTTGTGTTTGGGTCATATTAGGAGTCTTATGAAGTTTCTTGTCTATCTTTTAGAGTTTCGTTGGTAGTATGACTTAGGGAATTGTCCTAAGCATAATAGGAGTTGGTTTTCTAGTCCTAGTAGGATTAGATATTTGTAATGCCTATATAAGGCTGGGTTTCGGTCATTATCAATACAGAATAGAGACAATTTTAATTTGTGAGTTAATTACTTACATGTGAGTTTAAGTGCTTACAAACCATTAACATCAATTCAGGAGTGTTTTGAAGTTAGTGCTTGATTGATTAGGCCAGGAGTGACTTAATCGAATCAAAAACCTATTTGATAGTCCAGGAGTGTTCGATCAAATAGCCTATCCCTTTTGTTCTAGTAATTTGTGGGTTTGTTCATCAAAGATTCAACCAAGAAACCATCAAGAACCAATCTTTCTTTCAAGATTCTTGGGATTTTGAAAACTTCACTAAAGAGTAGAATCACGTCCACATCAAATTGGTATCAGAGCTGGTCGAAAGAGAGGCGGAGAAAGGTGCTTGATTTCGTTCCAGATTCATCCAGAATTTGGTACGTTTTGTTCTGCTTCGTTCTCCTACTTGGAAACGAATTTTTCGGATTTTCTTGATTCTAAATTGGACTATTTCAAGTCTAGTTTTATGCCCTAAAATTTCGTAAAATTTGAAGGTTGTTTGATTCCTTGTCGAGACGGTTTTTGTTAGTTGTGTCGGAATCGCTGGAATCTGGCGCGATTGACTTCTGTTGAAAACTGGGAACGTTGTAGATCGAATTTTTGAGTGATTCCAATTCTAGGGGTCTTAGAACATCTGGAAGATTGTTGTGTTAAAATTTCTTGGAGTTTCATCACGATTTGAGGGAATTGTGAACCAAGGAAGTCAGGGTTGCGCGAAGGAGTTTTTTTTGGTTTTGAACAATAATTTGGGGTTCGAAATCATGGGGGATCAATCTGAAATCATGAGGGCTATTCAGGCACTCACTCTTAATATGAACCAGGTGGATGTGATGAACACTAGACTCGATGCACTCGCGAGTATAGTGATGAAGAAAAAGAATAATATGTGGCCCGAGGGAGAGGAAGATTCGGCGGACGAGTCAGGAGAGAGGAGTAGTAATAGCCGAATTTATGATGAGGATAGAGGGTTGAAGTTGGACCTTCCAGAGTTTAATGGTGATTCGGATCCTGAGGATTTTCTTGATTGGATTCGACAAATAGAGAAGGTGTTCGATTACAAGGGCTATGATGACCATAAAAGATACAAACTTGCTACAATGAAACTAACAAAGTATGCATCTTTATGGCTGGAGGGGTTTAAAGCTCAAAGAAGGAGAGATAACAAAGCACCTATAGATACTTGGTCGAGCTTGAAGAAGAAGTTAAAGGCTAAGTTTCTACCTAGGGACTATGAGCAGGAACAATACATCAAACTCACCACTTTGGTGCAAGGGAATATGAGCGTGACTGAGTATACAAGGGAGTTTGATAAACTTGGCTTGATTTGTGATGTACAAGAAAAGGAGCCCATGAAGGTGGCAAGATACATTAGGGGATTGGCAAAACACATTGCCAACCAGGTTGAAATCTCTCATTACATCACCTTCGACGATGTGTGCAAGCTAGCGTTGAAGTTTGAGAGTAGAGGTAAGGAGCACCAAAAACCGAACTTTGGTGGGGGATACAAGGCTGGTTCGAGTGGTACTTACAAGGGGAATTCTCTCCCCAACACTTACAAGAATCCTTCTTCCACGTTTGGAGGAGGAAACAAGGGCTCTAGTTCTAGTTCTCAAGCTAAGGAGGACTCGAGGGGAGAAAAACAAAAGGTGTTTATACCAAAAGAAGACTTTGAAAGTCGAAGGAAGTGCTTCAAGTGCCAAGGTAAGGGACATATTGCAAGTGAATGTCCAACAAAAAGAGCTCTTACCATGCGTCAATATGAAGAGATGCTGAGAGAGGAGGAAATTTACGAATTCCTTCAAGAAGAAACGAATGTTGATGAGGAGGAAGAGGATGCTTTTGCTGAGGATGAGGATAGAATACTGGGTGTGATTAGGAGAACTCTTCACCTTGAAAGTACTCCTACAACAGAACAAAGGGAGAACCTTTTCCACACAAGATGCAAGATTGGGGAGCATACATGCAATGTTATAGTGGATAGCGGTTCGTGCACCAATGTAGCCTCGTCAAATATGGTATGTAAATTGAAATTACCTACTAGAGATCATCCTAGACCCTATAAATTGAATTGGCTTGATGATAGTGCTGGAATTAGGGTTTTAAAACAAGCGCTTGTTGCGTTCTCTATTGGAAGCTACGTGGATGAGTTGTGGTGTGATGTAGTACCTATGAGTGCTTGTCACTTATTGTTGGGGAGGCCATGGCAGTTTGATAGGAAAGTGAGCCATGAAGGAGACACTAACGTGTACACGGTGACGAGCCATAACAAGAAAATTAGGCTTCACCCTTTACCTCCACAAATTACACCGAAGACACGTGAGGAGTCTAAGAGTAGTATGTTCTTGACTGCCAAGGAGATGGAGAAGGAGATTGAGGAAGAGGGAATAGGGTATGCTTTGTTTGTTCGGCATTCCCAAGCTTTTATTTCCATACCTACATCCACGCCTCTACAAGCACTTATGGAGGAGTTTAGGGACGTGTTTCCTGATGAGTTACCCCAAGGATTACCTCCATTGAGGGGCATTGAGCACGCCATAGACTTGATTCCTGGAGCCCCATTACCTAACAAGCCTGCTTATAGGTGCAATCCCGAGGAGTCTAAGGAGCTTCAACGTCAAATTGAAGAGTTAATTAAGAGGGGTTATGTTAGGGAAAGTATGAGTCCTTGTGCGGTGCCTGCTTTACTTGTGCCTAAAAAGGATGGGACTTGGAGGATGTGCATAGATAGTAGGGCAGTCAATAACATCACCATCAAGTATAGGTTTCCTATGCCTAAGCTTGAGGACATGTTGGATGAATTGCATGGAGCCACGATTTTCTCCAAAATTGATTTGAGGAGTGGCTATCATCAGATGAGGATTAGGGATGGGGATGAATGGAAGACTGCGTTTAAGACCAAGCAAGGCCTCTATGAGTGGATGGTTATGCCTTTTGGCCTTTGCAATGCACCTAGTTCATTCATGCGCCTAATGAATGAGGTATTACGCCCTTTCCTAAATAAGTTTATTGTTGTTTATCTTGATGATATACTTGTTTATAGTAAGAGTCAAGACGAGCATCTTTTGCATTTACGGGGATTGTTTGAAGTGTTAAGGAACCAAAAGTTGTTTGGCAAATTAGAAAAGTGCACGTTTATGTCTCCTAGCATTACTTTCCTTGGCTATATTGTTGCTGGAGATGGGGTTAGAGTGGATCCCGAAAAGGTAGCTGCTATTTCTGCTTGGGTGGTTCCTAGGAATGTTCATGAGGTTCAGAGCTTTCATGGGTTGGCTTCATTCTATAGGAGATTCATTCGCAATTTTTCCTCTATTATGGCGCCAATAACAGAATTGATGAAGAAAGGTGAGTTTGAGTGGACCAAGGGTGCTCAAAGATCGTTTGAAGAAGTAAAATCCTTGTTATGTAGTGCTCCTGTTCTAGCCTTGCCTAACTTTGACAAATTGTTTGAGGTGGAGTGTGATGCTAGTGGGGTTGGAATAGGTGCGGTATTATTGCAAGAAAGGAGGCCCGTATCTTTCTTCAGTGAGAAGTTGAGTGGTCCAAAGCTTAACTACTCTAACTATGATTGAGAATTCTATGCTATTGTTCGAGCTCTCGATCATTGGTCTCATTATTTGCGTCCTAAACCTTTCATTCTTCATTCTGATCATGAGGCTCTAAAATACATTCATGGACAGCAAAAACTTAATCATAGACATGCTAAGTGGGTGGAGTTCCTTCAATCTTTTACTTTCTCTTCGAAGTATAAGGATGGCAAGAGCAATGTCGTGGTTGATGCATTGTCTAGGAGGAGCTACTTGTTAGCTATGGTTGATGCTAGGGTTCTTGGGTTTGAGCATGTCAAGGCTTTGTACAACGAAGATTCTGTGTTTGCAAAGGAGATGGTACAGCCTAGTCATGACTATTCGGTCCAAGACGGGTTTTTGTTCAAAGGTAATAAGCTATGCATTCCCAGTTGTGGCGTACGGGAGTTACTTGTAAGGGAGGTGCATAGTGGAGGGTTGGCTGGTCATTTTGGGGCTCACAAAACCGTAGATATTTTGAGTGAGCATTTTTATTGGCCATGTATGATCAAGGATGTTCAAGGGGTGGTTTCTAGGTGTGCTAGTTGTCAACGAGCCAAGAGTACCTTTCATAAGGGATTATACACGCCTTTGCAGTCCCAAACATGCCTTGGGAGAGTGTGAGTATGGATTTCATAGTTGGGTTGCCAAGAACGCAAAGAGGGAAGGATTCTATTAAGGTTGTGGTAGATCGATTCTCCAAAATGGCACATTTTGTTTCCATGCACAAAACTGATGATGCGCAACATGTAGCTGATTTGTATTTTCGAGAGATTGTGCGATTACATGGTGTTCCTAGGAGTATAGTCTCAGATAGGGATTCCAAGTTTTTGAGTCATTTTTGGAAATCTCTTTGGAAGCATGTCGGTACAAAGCTTCTTTTTAGCACTTCTCATCATCCGCAAACAGATGGGCAGACGGAGGTGACTAATCGGACTTTAGGGACTTTGTTGCGTGGTTTGGTAAGTAAGACTCAAAAGGATTGGGATGTGAAGCTATGCCATGCTGAGTTTGCCTACAATCGTTCACATTCTACAACAACTACTCGGTCTCCATTTGAGGTAGTTTACGGTATCAATCCTTTTGTGCCTATTGATTTGTTACCTTTTCCTAGGGGTGATCTTGTTCACGTGGATTCAAAGAAGAGGCTTGAAGTTTTCCAGAAAACATGTGATCAAGTGAAGGCTAAAATCGAGAAGATGAATCAACAATACAAAGAAAGAGCAAACAAGCACCGGAAACAAGCTGTGTTTCAACCAGGTGATTTAGTATGGGTTCATCTAAGAAAGGAAAGGTTCCCTGGGAAACGAAAGAATAAGTTGATGCCACGGGCTGATGGTCCATTCAAGGTGTTGGAATGTTTTGGTGACAATGCATACAAGATTGAATTACCGGATGATTTTGGAGGAGTTATGATGCATGGCACGTGCAAAGATTACTTCATCGACTATCTTTATTTGCTTTCGTAGAATTGTTACATGGTTTTACTTTACTCTTAAAGTAGAGGTTTTACATGTGACCAAAAATATGTCATTTATTATGTTAGTTAAGTTAGTTGAGTCATTTTAAAATCCGAAAAACACTTAGTAATATTTCGGTACTTTGTCATGGTTGTATTTTAGGAAAGTCTCTTGATGGATGAGTTGTAATAGGCGTGCAAAGGGGATGCCTTGCTGCTGCCTTATGGTTTTCTTATTTAAGGAAAGAGTTGCATCTCTTTCCTTAAAGCTTTTTGTTTCCTTAAAATAAGGCTAGATTCTAGGCTTAGGTTTAGGGGAAACTTTCCTAAATTACTACTAGTTGGGCGTGTGATGTAGAGTCTTGGAGGGCAAGGATTTCTTGCTTCTCTTAGCCTTATAAATAGGCGCCTAAATCAATAAAGAGATTTGAGTGATTTTGAGAAAAAGAATTCGAGTGCTTGTTGCATTGAATATTTGGTCGTCGTACCAAGAACATACAAATCGTGGTTTGTGTGCATCTCCTAATCGAGGTTGGTGAGAGATCCTCTAG
The DNA here is from genome assembly GCA_947648045.1 of Beta corolliflora. Taxonomy (NCBI): domain Eukaryota; kingdom Viridiplantae; phylum Streptophyta; class Magnoliopsida; order Caryophyllales; family Amaranthaceae; genus Beta; species Beta corolliflora. The sequence goes on along the minus strand of CANSZD010000123.1, from coordinate 160,664 downwards.
TTCTCGAGGGAACAAGAGCCTATCTTTGTTTGTTTTACTCCTTATTTCTTAATTTTCAATCATAAAACACCATAAAAACGTCACTTAGATTCTAGGGTATACATTGTGAATTTTCGGACTTCAAATTCATATCAGTTTGGTATCAGAGCAGCAAGGTTGTAGAAGAGCGTGAGGGAGCGTGCTTAGGCGGATTGTTGTGAAATTTTGGATGGACAAACTAGACATCTTGATGTTTGTTGTGTCAAAATTTCAGCTTATTTAGATCAGTAACTAAGTCACAGCAAGCGGAAACTTTTGACGAAAATTCCTGGCAGTTTCAATCAACATGGGAGAATCCGAGGCACTTAAGGCTTGGATGACAACTATGATGGACAAGATGACTGCACAAGTGGCTGAACTTCTTGATGCACGACTCGAGGAGTATGAGAAGCAGACTAATGATAATTCCGCACTCCTAGCTAAACTCACAAACCGAACGGATAGGAGCAAAGAACACTAAGGAATCCGAATTGAAACTTGGAGATCTTCCGGAATTCAATGGATTGAAGGACCCTCAAACTTACTTGAATTGGGAGAGAAGGGTTGAGAGAATGTTTGATCATAAAGGTATGGATGATACTCAACGTTTTAATCATGCTATACTTAAATTTAATGATTATGCATCTGATTGGTATGATTCTTTCCAAGTCCAAAGAGTGAGAGATGGGAAGGAAAAGATTAAAACTTGGAGTTCATTAAAACTGAAATTGAGAAAACGATTTGTTCCTAAGTCCTATAAGCAAGAGTTGTACCTTAGGTTAAGTTCTTTTCAACAAGATCATCTTTCCATTGCTGAATATGTGATTGAGTTTGAGAAATTATATTTGGCATGTGGATGTAAGGAAGAGGAGGAGCAAAAGATGGCCAAAATTCTGTTTGGTATGAACAAGCCTATTGCTAATCTTGTTGAATTGCAATCTTATAACACGTTTGATGAGTTGTGTCAATTAGCAAGTAAAGTGGAAAGGCAACAAAAAGAAGCTAAAGGCAGGAACTTTCGATCTTCTTCTACCCCTAAAACTGAAACTACATTCTCTTCAAAGATTGACATTTTAGAGAAAGGGAAGGTCATGGGAAACGTCGATGGTGACAGATTTTAAGGCAAAGTAAGGAGCTTTAACTCCGGGCAGCAAAGCATGAAGGACCGTATGTGTTTCAAGTGCAAGGGTTTTGGTCACCTTCAACGAGAGTGCCCAAATAAACTCTTGGTTTCCTACGAGGATCACCAAGTCTTGCTTGCTTCACTTGAGCAGGACAAGGAGCGTGCCTCCTTGGACAACGTGGCTGCTGCTTCTTTTTGGGATTCCACCCCCATGTTTGAACCGGAGCAAGAGCATCACAACTTGATCCTATGCAAGACTTTAATGGCTACTCCACAAGTTTCACTTGAGCAAGAGCAAAGAGAAAATTTGTTCCAAACACGTTGCCTCGTCAATGGTAAGACCTTTTCGGTTATTGTTGATAGTGGTTCATGTACTAACGTATGTGCTCTTTCTATGGTGAATGATGCACGATTGCCTACTCAACCACATCCTAAACCATACAAGTTGAGTTGGTTGGATGCTGCTAGTGGTGTGTGGGTTAACAAACAAGCCCTTGTCTCTTTTCGAATTGGAGGATACATGGACAGATTGTGGTGTGATGTGGTACCAATGCCGGCTTGTTCTTTACTTCTTGGGCGTCCATGGCAGTGGGATAGGAGTGTGATTCACCATGGAAGGGACAACATATGTTCGGTTCTTGTGAATGGGGAAAGAATTGGCTTGAAACCACTACCGTCTAAGCATGTTCCTATGATCAGTGAGGAGAGTGTTGGGGATGTGTTGTCTACGTCCTTGGATGCTGCTCCTAAGGGTGCTCATACTTGTTTAAGTTCATGTAGGAATGAAGTGCTAGAAGTGCCGACAACAAAGAAGGAGAGGCGCAACAACTTGCTGCATATGCGCCATGCTACTAGCTTGGATGTTGGAGACTATGTTTGGCTTTCGTTGGCTGCACAAAAGCTCCACATTAATCATAAGCATGATGAACCAATGGATGAGGGGCCATTTGAAGTTGTTAACAAACTTGGGCATGAAACGTATAAGGTGTTGCTAGGAAATGGAATTTGTGCTACATTGGGTGCAAATGACCTTGTTCCTTGCCTTGACAAAACTTGAGGTCAAGTTTCTTTGAAGAAGGGGAGTATGATGCATGGCACGTGCAAAGATTACTTCATCGACTATCTTTATTTGCTTTCGTAGAATTGTTACATGGTTTTACTTTACTCTTAAAGTAGAGGTTTTACATGATCCGAAACTAGTTGCTAGTTCCGAAATTCTACTAAGTACTAATCTCAATCACAACAAGGGAGAAATTCACGGTTTAAGGATTAGTACTAGTTTAATCATGTTGAGCAACATAGGAAAGGAAGTTAATTAAGCGAGTTAGTTTAATTAACGTTTTTTTGTAATTTTCGGTTTTTGTAAAACCGGAATTATTTTGCGTAGCGTAAGTTGTAATATCCACGAAATATGCTTGGGGATGCGATCTACACTTGGGGCGTGCGAAAGGAGGTCCTTGAAGATATTTATGGAGCTTGTGTTGCAAGCTAAGGGAGGCCATCCACTTGGTGTGGAAAACCGGCCCTCCTTCCCTTTTAGTCAACAAAACACACAACAACACTATTCCTCTTACACCTTTGTTGGAAGATTAGAGATATTTGTTGTTTATTGCTTTGTTTAATCTTTTAAGTCCTTAGATCTTTTGGGAGTGATTAGCTTGTAATATATATCAAATGGTGATCATAAATAAAAATCAGATTTGGATAATTGAAATTTAAGCTTTGTGCTTCAAATTAAAACACGTTGTGTTAGAGATTAAAAACCGAGGTTTTTATTCTATCTTTGAAACGATTTTCTTGGGAGGTCAAACTACGAGAAAGTCAACCTAATTGACATATTCGAGAGTGGAGATTCTCGTTCTTTGTTAATTAAAACCGTAATTGAGGAAGAGAGTGGAGATTCATTTCCTTAATTATAAACCGAATCGTAAACTTTAAGTGGAGGCTTGTAGTTTACCATTCAACTATCGTAAACGCAATTCATTTTGAAGTGTGTTTGTATCAAGTGGTATCAAGAGCTGAGTTCTGAAATGGACGATGAAATGAATGATAATGCTAGACGAGATGCGATGCTAGAAGCTTTAGCTAAGCAAAACGAAGCATTACACGACATGATGGCAAAGATAACCTTAGAATTGTTTAAGAAGAAACCCAATGAGGAAGAAAGGAGTTCTAGGGCTGATGATAGGGGTTTGAAAATCGAAGTTCCGGATTTTGATGGAGCTAGTGATCCGGAATTATACATTGAATGGGAACGTTCTTTGGAGCGTTTTTTTGATTACAAAGACACTCCGAATGACAAGAAATACAAGGTGGCTGTATTGAAGCTAACCAAATATGCATCCATTTGGTTAGAAGGATTGAAGAGGCAAAGGGTGAAGGAGAACAAATCCAAGATTGCTACTTGGGAAAAATTGAAGAAGCAATTGAGGAAACGTTTTGTTCCAACTAACTACAAACAAAATCAGTATGTTAGATGGTCCACACTCAAGCAAGGCGCCATGCCTATGGAGGAGTACATCAAGGAATTTGAGAAACTTTCCATTGTTTGTGAAATCGAAGAAATGGAGGAGCAAAAGTTAGGCCGGTTCTTAGGAGGCCTAAATGAAGATGATACATATTGATTAAGTACATGAGAGCATTAACTAAAAGAAATTAAGAATCGGTTAGAAAAGAACTAAAAGAAACTGAACCGGTTTGTTCTAAGACAAACAACCACCACTTTCACAACCCAACAACCACCAAACAAGGCTAAGACAAGGTGGAACAACTTGTCCTACAACCTACTTTACGTGCTTAGCTCTCACCTCAATGAATGACAAGCAAACAAAGAAAGATTTTAGATAAACAAAACCAACCCGGTTTTAGACAGAAAACACACTTGTTTTCTAAAAGAGATAACTCTTTGGTTTTTCATTAATCAAAGCTTAAATTTTACAAGCAAGCTACTAACTATTTATAGTACATCATGTAAAAATTTAGTAGCCAACAAAGATCTACAAATACTATTAAAATAAGCTAAAAGCTGGAAGAGTTGTTGAACCCGGTTTTATGACCTTTCTCCATCTTTCTGTCCATATCTCATGATTAACTCATCCAATGGCCACGAAACCAATTGGAGGGTTTCCTACACTTGAAGAGCTTTCCATCCATTGGTCACACGTCCCAAAATGTGGAGAAATGGCTGCTACACATTGATTTCTTCTTCAGGCTTTTTTCCTTCTTTCTACACGCCCAGCAGCCTTTGTGGACTTTCTTCATTGAGTGGCTCAAGGCAAGCAGCTGCATCATGCTTTGATTAAGCAACTAGCTTAAGCACATAGGTGACTAAGCACCTTACAAAAATTCAGAAGAAAAGATTAACAAAAACGTTACAAAAGATGTTCTAAAAACCGACTAAACATCTAACAACGTTTAACTAACACTCTAGGACACTTAGTGCTAATTAAACTCAAAAACTGAATTTCTAAAGCATTATTATCATTATTTACAAGAAGATTAGTAATAGTATTAATAGAGCTAGATGCTCCTGCATCATCGGATACAAGTGCCCTTGTTCCTAAGCTTAGGTCGTGCTAGTTCTTGCTCATTACTACTTGGATTAGAGCAAATAAAGCCCTTGAAAACCTTTTTTATTCTCAAAACTAACCATAACCAATAATTAAATAAACTTATTAAAAACTTTGGATTGGTTAGCTTAGAGCAGCTAGATGCGTATGCATCATACTCCCCTTCTTGAAAAAAGATTCGTCCTCGAATCTTGTTAGTGTTTTTTGGGCATTGAAAGCTTAAACTTTCACCAACAATCTCCTCTTCATGGCTCCTTTCATCTTCAATATGTTCTTCAACCCCAAAAGTTTGGATTAACCAACTTGGAAGAGGTTCGAAAATTGTGTCAAAGTTTTTAACTTTCCTTGGTAAACCTGCAAAATAAGAATTTTCAGATAATATTATAGGAACTTCGAAATCTTCTTCCAATTCTTGATCGTCACTTTTGAGTTGTTGTGCTTCTACTGGTTCCACTTTCATTGTGCCTTCCTTTGGTTCACAAGAGACCACTTCCTCCTTTTCTTCCATTGCGAATTCGGCCTCCATAGTTGTTTCTTCATTTGGGATGGCTTCTTTGGTAACTTCAAATTCAATGTCTCCAAAAGGTTGCTGAAGTTGATGGAGATCTTCTTTCATGGCTTGAAGTTGACAAATACTCTTTTGAAGTTGATGAGTACAAAGATCGAGTTTTTCTCTTGTACATGAATTACATATACAACCCCTTTGATAAGAACATGACAAAAACTCCTTCTTGAGTTCTCTTCTCAACTTACTCCAAGTGCTTATCTTCTGTTTTCCATCTCTTCTTCTCTTGGCCTTTAAGTCTTCCCACCATTCTAAAGCATGTTTTTCAAAAGAAAATTTGATTAGTTCAATCAAAGCATAATCGGAAAGATCATACCATTCATAAACTTTATCAACTTGGTGAAGCCATTTCTGAATTTTGGATGGACAAAGTGAACCATCAAAATTAGGAATTAGAGTGTGTTTGTAGTTCTGGTATAAGGCACCCATGGCTTAAGAACTAGAACAACTCATAGAAAGCTTCTAGTTGGATTAAATAAAATTCGCCAGTTTTGGACCTCTTAAGATAAACCAACCCAGATTAATAGCAAATCAACTCCAATGAGCCTCAAAATTTACCAGCATAAAATTCACTTCCTGAACCCCCAAAAAGACCTATCATACGTCTAAAAACACAAAAAAATGAATCAGATATGGCCTCAAACTTTAGAGTTAAATTTCTGGTAGTTTTCCGGCAGTTTTGTGTTTAAGGCTTTAGGGAAAAGGTTTCGTGATGTTTTTGGATCTTAAGATTGCTCTCATACAACCATGAGCTCTGATACCAAATGATACATATTGATTAAGTACATGAGAGCATTAACTAAAAGAAATTAAGAATCGGTTAGAAAAGAACTAAAAGAAACTGAACCGGTTTGTTCTAAGACAAACAACCACCACTTTCACAACCCAACAACCACCAAACAAGGCTAAGACAAGGTGGAACAACTTGTCCTACAACCTACTTTACGTGCTTAGCTCTCACCTCAATGAATGACAAGCAAACAGCAAAGATTTTAGATAAACAAAACCAACCCGGTTTTAGACAGAAAACACACTTGTTTTCTAAAAGAGATAACTCTTTGGTTTTTCATTAATCAAAGCTTAAATTTTACAAGCAAGCTACTAACTATTTATAGTACATCATGTAAAAATTTAGTAGCCAACAAAGATCTACAAATACTATTAAAATAAGCTAAAAGCTGGAAGAGTTGTTGAACCCGGTTTTATGACCTTTCTCCATCTTTCTGTCCATATCTCATGATTAACTCATCCAATGGCCACGAAACCAATTGGAGGGTTTCCTACACTTGAAGAGCTTTCCATCCATTGGTCACACGTCCCAAAATGTGGAGAAATGGCTGCTACACATTGATTTCTTCTTCAGGCTTTTTTCCTTCTTTCTACACGCCCAGCAGCCTTTGTGGACTTTCTTCATTGAGTGGCTCAAGGCAAGCAGCTGCATCATGCTTTGATTAAGCAACTAGCTTAAGCACATAGGTGACTAAGCACCTTACAAAAATTCAGAAGAAAAGATTAACAAAAACGTTACAAAAGATGTTCTAAAAACCGACTAAACATCTAACAACGTTTAACTAACACTCTAGGACACTTAGTGCTAATTAAACTCAAAAACTGAATTTCTAAAGCATTATTATCATTATTTACAAGAAGATTAGTAATAGTATTAATAGAGCTAGATGCTCCTGCATCATCGGATACAAGTGCCCTTGTTCCTAAGCTTAGGTCGTGCTAGTTCTTGCTCATTACTACTTGGATTAGAGCAAATAAAGCCCTTGAAAACCTTTTTTATTCTCAAAACTAACCATAACCAATAATTAAATAAACTTATTAAAAACTTTGGATTGGTTAGCTTAGAGCAGCTAGATGCGTATGCATCAGAAGAGGTGCGTGAGAAAGTAGAGGTGTTCCCCCCATACCTCACATTCGATGAAGCTTGCAAAGTGGCTCTCAAAATGGATAGCCAAAAGAAGAAACCAGTAGCAAGTAAGTCTTATTCCAAGCCATTTAGTACTTTCAAAGTTAATCCTAGTACTAGTAATCTTGATAAGAACAAAAAACCTGATTTCACTAGGAAAGACAAGGAGAAAGTCGGAGATGACAAAACCTTAAAAGTAAAATGTTTTAAGTGTCAAGGCTATGGCCATTACCAAGCTAATTGTCCGACTAAAAGAATCATGACCATAAGAGATATAACGAAATAGACGAGTTGGAAAGACAATCTCTTTTAGAGATGGAACATGATAAAAATGGAAGTGAGGATGAGGAGGACGTGTGCAATCCCGAAATGGAGGGTGAAACCTTAGTGATTAGGAGGTCCTTATACTCAAATGTGGTGGCCGAAAATGAGGAACAAAGGGAGACCATTTTTCATTCGAAATGCCTAGTGAAAAAAAAACTATGCAATTTGATCATAGATGGTGGAAGTTGTACTAATGTAGCTTCAACCGAACTTGTAGAGAAGTTAGCATTACCTATGACTAAACATCCAATTCCTTATAAACTGAAATGGCTAGATGATGATAGTGAAGTAAGGGTAAAAAATAGAGTTTTAATCACATTCTCAATTGGAAATTATGAAGATGAAATTCTATGTGATGTAATCCCTATGATCACGTGCCATATACTACTTGGTAGACCGTGGCAATTTGATCGCAAGGTGATGCATGATGGTTTTAAGAATGTGTATAAGGTGAACAAGAATGGCAAAATCAAAACCTTACTACCATTACCTCCTTCAAAAATCCGAAACACAAAACCAACACCAAAAGAAAACCCGATGTGTAGTGGCGTGTTCTTAGGGAGAAAACGATTTGAGAGGGAGTTGGAGGAGAATCGGTTGGTGTATATTCCGGTTGCCAAGGAGGTGAATGAGGGAGTGAACGTTGAGGATCCGCATTTGAGGGAGTTGTTGGAGGAGTTTGGAGATGTGTTCCCTAATGACCTACCAAATGGCCTACCCCCAAAACGTGGAATTGAACATCAAATTGATCTCATTCCCGGAGCACCAATTCCAAATAAGCCTTCCTATAGATGTAATCCCAAAGAGAGTGAGGAATTACAAAGCCAAATCAGTGAGTTGATGGGCAAGGGTTACGTGAGGGAGAGCAAGAGTCCGTGTGCCGTTCCGGCTTTGCTTGTGCCAAAAAAAGACGGTTCATGGAGGATGTGTATTGATAGCCGTGCTGTGAACAACATCACCATAAAGTATAGATTTCCCATCCCTAGATTAGATGACATGCTAGATGAGTTGAGTGGATCCAAGTTGTTTTCGAAAATTGATTTGAGAAGTGGATACCACCAAATATGCATGAAGGAGGGAGATGAGTGGAAGACGGCTTTCAAGACGAAGTATGGGTTGTATGAATGGCTGGTTATGCCATTTGGTCTCACGAATGCCCCTAGTACTTTCATGAGATTAATGAATGAAGTACTTAGGCCATTTTTGGGAAAGTTCGTAGTTGTATATTTGGATGATATTCTTGTTTTCAGTGCTAACAAGGATGATCATTTAAATCATTTGCAACAAGTGTTCGAAGTTTTAAGAGAACAAAAACTGTATGGGAAGCTTGAAAAGTGCACGTTCATGCAACGAGAGATTGGCTTCCTTGGGTTCATCATTTCGGATGAAGGGGTGAAAGTGGATCCATCCAAAGTTGAAGCAATTTCTTCTTGGCCGGTTCCTACAACTATCACCGAGGTGAGGTCTTTTCATGGTTTAGCTTCGTTTTATAGGAGGTTTATAAACAATTTCAGCACCTTATTAGCTCCTATAACGGAATGCACTAAACATGGATAATTTGAATGGAGTGACGCAGCTCAAAAGGCGTTTGAGCTTGTAAAGGAAAGAATGTGTAAAACGCCTATCCTAGCTTTACCGGATTTTGCAAAACCATTTGAAGTTGAGTGTGATGCAAGTGGAACGGGTATTGGGGCTGTTTTGATTCAATGTGGCAAGCCTATTGCGTATTTTAGCGAAAAATTAAATCAAAGTTAAGTTGAATTATTCCACTTATGATAAAGAGTTTTACGCCATGGTTAGATCTCTTAATCATTGGAGTCACTATTTACGACCACAAGCTTTTGTTCTTCATTCCGATCATGAATCACTGAAATATATTCATGGACAACATAAGCTTAGTGCTCGGCATGCTAAATGGGTAGAGTTCTTACAATCGTTCAACTTTGTTGCCAAGTACAAGGCCGGGAAAGCTAACGTGGTAGCTGATGCTTTATCTCGGAGACACGTATTGCTTAATATGGTGGATTCCAAGGTACTTGGGTTTGAACTAATTAAAGAATTTTATGTTCTTGATGAGGGGACACGAGATCTGTTCGAGGCTACCAAAGATGGTCCAAAAGACCATTATCATCAAATGGAGGGGTTCTTGTTCAAATGATACAAGTCAAGGTCAAGGTCAAGCTCCAAATGATCCGATTTGTTTAGTCCTTGAAGTGTTCGGGTTCAAGTTAAATTCAAACTCCTCATTTGTGTCATTTCTTAAGTGGGACGATGATTCCATTGATGAAGCTTGAAGATGACACCATTTCTAGAGTCTTAGTTATTTTAATTAAGTCTTTAATTTTCAGCAAATAAGGTCCGAAAATATCTTGTGATATTTCGACCAAGCTAGGCGTGTCATTAGGCGTGTGAGTTGGTCCTTGTGCTCCAAGTTTGCAAGTTGTCATTGAGTTGTAATACTTTCCTTATTTCTTGGTTTCCTTATGTATTTAGGCGTGTGAAGGGGGATTGGGGGCTGATTTGGTTGTTTCCTTATTTACTCCTTTATTCTCTCCTAGAATCAAGGGATTAAGATGTAAGGAATTAAGGAATGTTTCCTTAATTCTTATGGCTGATTTTCGGCCCTTGCTTGGTCCTTGGAGGACAAGTTTATTCTATTATAAATAATAGTTCCATGCTATCATTCAAGGCATGTGAGATTTACCTAAAAACTTTGTTATTGAATTTAATTGTGTGATCAATTACTTTCGGCCATTGAGTAATTTTCAGGAGTGATTATTTACTTAGTGTTTAATCTACTTTATTCCAGGAGTGGTGTAAGTGAGATTAAGAGTTAATTAAAATATTCAGGAGTGTTTATTTTAATTATCATATCTGGTGACTTAATCATAATTTTCGGACTTCATTATTCATTCAAGTTCGAACCTTTGCTCGGAATTCTTGGTTGCTCTTTCAACTTGGACGTGCAATCATATCGACTGGTATCGATTTTTCCAGGAGGGTGAGGATAGAAGGGATTCTCCTTTCATTGGTAAGTGCTTCTACTTTGTTCGATCCTTTGTTGGGGTTTTGTGTGGTTGTGGCTTGCTATTTGAGTTATAATGTCTGAATTTACTGAAATAAAAGCTCTTATTGAGAAAATTCATAACACTCAATTAGAGGAAAAGGAGAAAACGGCAAGATTAACAGTAGCTCATAACATTCTTGCGGGTAAAGTGAACAATAAAAACGACCCTAATCACATTGACTATGAATCTGATGTTGAGGAGGTTAAAATTGTTAAACCGACTTATGATAATGATAGGGGGATTAAACTAGATGATTTTACTGGTGGTACGAAATGGGAAGGTACCAAGATTATTAAGGATGGCTTACATGATCATCCTTAACCCTGATTTAGTATCACCTATTCGACCTAACAAGATCCGTTGGATATGGCTCATATCATGGATTAGGATCACTTGTTAGAAGTTTAGCTAAGTACTAATCTTAATTACAGTTTTTGTAATTTACAGTTTTGTAAAACCGGAAATTATTTTGTGTAGCGTAAATTGTAATATGGGACGAACCATGCTTGGGGACGTGAATTACACTTGGGACGTGTAAAGGGAACTCTTGGAGATCTTTTGGAGCTTTACTTGCAAGCTAAGAGAAGCCCCCCCCCACTTGCTTGACAAAACCGGCCCTCCTTGCCCCAAAGTCAACAAAACACACAACAACACTATTCCTTCTTACATCTTTGTTGGATTAAGAGATCTTTGTTGTTTAATTGCTTTGTTTAATCACTTTGGTACTTAGATATTTATGGCTGATTTGTTAAGCCTCTTTAGCTCTTTGCTATATATATGTAATATGGTTCATCAATGAAGGAAGATTTGAATGTTGAAATTGAGCTTTGTGCTTATTCGAAAATTTGGATAGCTAAATCCGAAAATTCCTCTTGTGATTAAGAAGTGATCTTAATCTTGAAATCCTTGAGTTAAGTGAGTAAACTTAACCTAAGAGAGAGTTAGGATAATTAGTGAGTGAAGCTAATTGAATTACTCTCAAAACCCTCCTAAATCAGTTTCTAGGTGAGTGAAGCCTCTAATCAGATTTAGAACCCTTAAGTGGAAGTAAGTGAGTGAAGCTTATCAAGCTTAAGTAAACACAATTCTTTTAGTTTTAAGAGTGATTCTTTCGACTAAAAGTCTATATCCATTGTTCGTTTGTTTCCGCTGTTAGTGGGTCTCCTAAACACACGTGAGAGGATTCTCATTTCGCATCAAGTGGTATCAGAGCTGCAGCCTCTAAGTCCTCTTGGCACTTAGACGTTCTTGGAGAAGAAGGAAAACCACAAAAAAGAAGCAAAAGGAAGCAACCCGTAAAAGACAGTTTTTTGAGGTAACTTTGAACGCGAGGTTCTCACATCTCAGATCGTGTTTTTGGGTGATTCTTTTGTTGAAAGTGGTTATTTTTATGTCTAGTTTTGGCCTGTAAAATTTCATAACTTTTGGTGGTCATTTGCTAGCATAATCAGCGTGTTTTTCTTAAGTGGTCTAAAACCGGATTAATCTGGACCAGCTTTAGAAAAATAAAAACTGCAATCAATTGGTTTGTTATTTTTTTATGAAATTTTGGTCGAGTGCTTATAACACCTAGGTCTACGTTGTGACAAAATTTCATTCAATTTCAAGTTGATTTGATTAGGTTTTGAAGCTCGAATTTTTGGTGAAAATTCTGGGCAGTTTCTAGGCAGAATGTTTTTTTTCTTCTGTTTGTATTCATTGTAATAGTAGTTCATCTTGAACTTCTATAAGTGTATTGTTGTTAATATGGATGAACTAGTTGAAGTTTTTGCACGGATGCAAGAAGCTAATCAAAAGGTTCGATTCTTGAGGCAACAAATGCAAGAAGATAAGAAGCAAAAACTTCACAACAAGAAAGTGTCTCTATCAGTAGAGAAGCTTCAATCCCAAGAAGGAGAGAGTGAAGTTAGTGCTGAAGAAGAAGAAGAGCAGACAAGTGTGTATGAATTGGATGCAAAAACAAACGAGGGAGTGGAGGTAGAAAATCCTGATTTGAGGGAAGTCTTATTGGAGGTTGTTGTCATAGAACAACTACCACCAACCCTACCACCACAAAATGATGCAGCACCAATTCTAAAGAGCATGGAGGTGAACAAGAAAGATTATGCACAACCTTCAAGCTCGAACAACAGAATTCGAGGTCGAATTCTTTTGAAGAAAGAGAGAATGGTACGAAATGGGAAGGTACCAAGATTATTAAGGATGGCTTACATGATCATCCTTAACCCTGATTTAGTATCACCTATTCGACCTAACAAGATCCGTTGGATATGGCTCATATCATGGATTAGGATCACTTGTTAGAAGTTTAGCTAAGTACTAATCTTAATTACAGTTTTTGTAATTTACAGTTTTGTAAAACCGGAAATTATTTTGTGTAGCGTAAATTGTAATATGGGACGAACCATGCTTGGGGACGTGAATTACACTTGGGACGTGTAAAGGGAACTCTTGGAGATCTTTTGGAGCTTTACTTGCAAGCTAAGAGAAGCCCCCCCACTTGCTTGACAAAACCGGCCCTCCTTGCCCCAAAGTCAACAAAACACACAACAACACTATTCCTTCTTACATCTTTGTTGGAGTAAGAGATCTTTGTTGTTTAATTGCTTTGTTTAATCACTTTGGTACTTAGATATTTATGGCTGATTTGTTAAGCCTCTTTAGCTCTTTGCTATATATATGTAATATGGTTCATCAATGAAGGTGATACGAAATCGTATATGAAAATGTAACCTAAGCTCGATAAGCTTTACTCACTTATTTATGCTTAAGGATTCTAAATCGGTTTTGAAGTTTATCTTACTTAGAAACTGATTTAGGAGGTTTTTGAGAGTGGATTTAATTAGTTTAAACTCACTAATTATATTACTCTCTCTTAAATTAAGTTTAACTCACTTAACTCAAGGGTTTCGAAATTAAGATCACTTCTTAATCGCAAGAGGAATTTCGGATTTTTCAATCTCCAAAAAAACCGAATAAACACAATGTTTAAATCAAAACTAAAACTGATTTTTTCATTACTCCATCCATTACATATATCAAGTACAAGCTAAAGAAGGCTTAAAACATTAGCCATAAAAATCTAAGCACCAAAGTAATTAAACAAAGCAATTAAACAACAAATATCTATTAATCCAACAAGGATGTAAGGAGGAATAGTGTTGTTGTGTGTTTTGTTGACTTTGGGGGCAAGGTGGGACGGTTTTCATCACCAAGTGGGGGGCTTGTCTTAGCTTGCAAGGAAAGCTTCAAGATATCTTCAAGAACCCCTTTTCACACGTCCCAAGTATGGTTCGCAACCCCAAGCATGGTTCGACCAATTTACACTTACGCTAAACAAAAATAATTCCGGTTTACAAAAACCGAAAATTACAAAAACGTTAATTAAACTAACTAGCTTAATTAACTTCCTTTCCTTCGTTGCTCAACGTGATTAAACTAGTACTAATCTTTAAACCGTGAATCTCTCCTTTATTGTGATTGAGATTAGTACTTAGTAGAATTTCGGAATTAGCAACTGATTTCGGATCATCCTCTCCTTCTTCAAAAGGAATTGTCCTCAATTCTTGCACATCTTCATCTTCTAAATAGGGGGATAAGTCCCCTACGTTGAATGTTGCTGCCACGCCATAGTCTCCGGAAAGGTCTATCTTGTAAGCATTGTCTCCATAACGTTCAAGAACCTTGAAAGGTCCTTCACTCGGGGCATGAGTTTATGCTTTCTTTTACTTGGAAACCTCTCCTTCCTCAAGTGAATCCACACCAAATCTTCCGAGCAAACAACCTCGGTTTCCGACTTTTGTTTGCTTTCTTTTGTACATCTCATTTGTCTTCTCGATAGTGGTGCGTATTTCTTTGTGAACTTTCACCATTGTTTCAGCTTGTTGCCTAGCATCTCCATGGACATAAGAGTCTTTAGGCAACGAAATAAGATCAATAGGTACATACGGATTTACCCCATATACCACTTCGAACGGTGAATGTTTTGTTGCAAAAGTTGGAGTTCTATTGTAAGCAAACTCCGCATGGCATAACTTGACATCCCAATCCTTTCCCCGTCTTGCTCACTAAGCCCCTTAACAAGGTGCCTAGAGTTCGATTGGTCACTTCGGTTTGACCATCCTGTTTGGGGGTGATGTGAAGTACTAAACAGCAACTTAGTACCCATCATCCTCCATAGGGACCTCCAAAAATGACTCAAAAACTTACTATCTCGATCCGTGACAATAGTTCTTGGCACTCCATGCAAGCGAACAATTTCCCGAAATATAAACAAGAAACATTAATAGCATCTTCCGTTTTGTGACAAGGCACGAAGTGTGCCATTTTTGAGAAACGGTCCACTACCACCATGACCGAATCCTTCCCTCTTTGTGTCCTAGGAAGAGCCATAATGAAATCCATACCGACATCCTCCCATGGTCTCTCCGGTGTTGGTAAAGGAGTGTACAACCCCTTATGGAACGTGCTTTTAGCCCTTTGACAAACACCACAACGAGCCAAAAACAGCATGTACTTCTTTGATCATATGAGGCCACGAAAAATGTTCTTGTAACAACTCCATAGTCTTGCTAACGCCAAAATGGCCAGCTAACCCACCTCCATGAGCTTCTCTAATTAGCAAATCACGAACGGGACATTTAGGAACACAAAGTTTGTTCCCTTTAAACAAAAACCCTTCCATTTGATGATAATGGTCTTTTGGACCATCCTTGGTAGCCACGAACAGGTCACGTGTCTCCTCATCAAGAACATAGAATTCCTTAATCAACTCAAACCCAAGTACCTTGGAATCCACCATGTTAAGCAATACGTGTCTCCGTGATAAAGCATCGCCTACAATGTTGACTTTTCCGGTCTTATACTTGGCAACAAAATTGAAAGATTGTAAGAATTCTACCCATTTAGCATGACGAGCACTAAGCTTATGTTGGCCATGAATATATTTCAACGATTCATGATCGAGTGGAGAACAAAAGCTTGTGGTCGCAAATAGTGACTCCAATGATTAAGAGCTCTAACCATGGCATAAAACTCTTTATCATACGTGGAATAATTCAACTTGGCCTCGATTTAGTTTCTCGCTAAAATAAGCAATAGGTTTGCCACATTGAATTAAAACAGCCCCAATACCCGTTCCACTTGCATCACACTCAACTTCAAATGGTTTTGCAAAATCGTGTAAAGCTAGGATAGGCGTTTTACACATTTTCTCCTTTACAAGTTCAAACGCCTTTTTGAGCTGCGTCACTCCATACAAATTTTCCATGTTTAGTGCATTCGGTTATAGGAGCTAATAAAGTGCTGAAATTATTTATAAATCTCCTATAAAAAGAAGCTAAACCATGAAAAGATCTCCCCTCGGTGATAGTTGTGGGAACCGGCCAAGAAGAAATTGCTTCTACTTTGGATGGATCCACCTTCACCCCTTCATCGAAATGATGAAACCCAGGAAGCCAATCTCCCTTTGCATAAACGTGCACTTTTCAAGCTTTCCATACGCTTTTGCTCTTTTAGAACTTCGAACAATTGTTGCAAATGATCTAAATGATCCTCCTTGTTAGCACTATAGACAAGAATATCATCCAAATACACAACCACGAACTTTCCCAAAAACGGCCTAAGTACTTCATTCATCAATCTCATGAACGTACTAGGGGCATTTGTGAGACCAAATGGCATAACCAGCCATTCATACAACCCATACTTCGTTTTGAAAGCCGTCTTCCACTCATCTCCCTCTCTCATGCATATTTGGTGGTATCCACTTCTCAAATCAATTTTCGAAAACAAATTGGATCCACTTAGCTCATCTAACATGTCATCTAACCTAGGGATGGGAAATCTGTATTTGATGGTTATATTGTTCACAAGACGGCTATCAATACACATCCTCCATGTTCCGTCTTTTTTTGGCACAAGTAAAGCCTGAACAAAGACAGGACTTTTACTCTCTCTCACGTAGCCTTTCTTCATCAATTCACTGATTTGGCTTTGTAACTCCTCACTTTCTTTGGGATTGCATCTATAGGAAGGTTTATTTGGAAGTGGTGCTCCGGGAATGAGATCAATTTGATGCTCAATTCCACGTTTAGGGGGTAGGCCATTTGGTAGGTCATTAGGAAACACGTCTCCAAATCCCTCCAATAACTCCCTCAAATCCGAATCTTCAACTTCCATTCCCTCGTTCACCTCCTTAGCAACTAGAACATACACGACCTGATTTGTTCCCAACTCCCTCTCGAATCTTTTTCTCCCTAAAAACACACTACCACTCACGAGGTTCTTTTTTGGCTTAGGTGTTGTGTCTCGTATTTTTGAAGGGGGCAATGGTAATAAGGTTTTGGTTTTGCCATTCTTGTTTACCTTATACACATTCGAACAACCATCATGCATTACTTTTCGATCAAATTGCCACGGTCTACCAAGTAGAATATGGCACGCAAATATAGGAATTACATCACATAGAATTTCATCTTCATAATTTCCAATGGAAAACGTGATTAAACTCTACTCTTCACCCTTACTTCACTATCATCATCTAACCATTTCGGTTTATAAGGATGTGGATGTTTAGTAGTAGGTAATGCTAACTTCTCTACAAGTTCGCTTGAAGCTACATTTGTACAACTACCACCATCAATGATTAACGTGCATAGCTTCTTATTCACTAAGCATTTCGAATGAAAAATGGTTTCTCTTTGTTCCTCATTTTCAGCCACGACATTAGAGTACAAGGATCTCCTAAGAACCAACATTTCACCCTCCATTTCGGGATTACACACGTCCTCATCACTTTCGTTACCTAAATCGATTTATCATGTTGCTTTTCTAAGAGGTATATCCTCTCCAATTCGTCTATCTCCTCTATGTCCCTTATAGTCATGACTCTTTTCGTAGGACAAGTCGATTGGTAATGACCATAACCTTGACACTTAAAACATTTAACTTTAAAGGCTTTGTCATCTACCACTTTCTCCTTCTCTTTCGGAATGAAATCCGATTTTTTGTTCTTATCAAAGTTGCTAGTACTAGTATTAGCTTTAAAAGTACTAAATGGCTTTGAATAAGACTTACTTGTTGTTGCTTTCTTCTTTTGGCTGTCAATTTTGAGAGCCACTTTGCAAGCCTCGTCGAAAGAAAGGTATGGGTACACCTCCACTTTCTCACGCACATCCTCATTTAGGCCTCCTAAGAATCTCGCCCAATTTTTGCTCCTCCATTTCTTCTATTTCACAAACAATGGAAAGCTTTTCGAATTCCTTGATGTACTCATCCATGGACGTGGTGCCTTGTTTGAGTGTGGACCATCTAACATACTGATTTTGCTTGTAGTTAGTTGGAACAAAAACGCTTCCGTAATTGCTTCTTTAATTTCTCCCAAGTAGCAATCTTGGATTTGTTCTCCTTCACCCTTTGCCTCTTCAAGCCTTCTAACCAAATGGATGCATATTTGGTTAGTTTCAAAACAGCAACCTTGTATTTCTTATCATTCGGAGTGTCTTTGTAATCAAAAAAACGCTCCAAAGAACGTTCCCATTCAATGTATAATTCCGGATCACTAGCTCCGTCAAAATCTGGAACTTCGATTTTCAAACCCCTATCATCAGCCCTAGAACTCCTTTCTTCCTCATTGGGTTTCTTCTTAAACAATTCTAAGGTTATCTTTGCCATCATGTCGTGTAATGCTTCGTTTTGCTTAGCTAGAGCTTCTAGCATCGCATCTCTTCTAGCATTATCATCTATTTCCTCGTCCATTTCAGAACTTAGCTCTTGATACCACTTGATACGAAATCGTATATGAAAATGTAACCTAAGCTCGATAAGCTTTACTCACTTATTTATGCTTAAGGATTCTAAATCGGTTTTGAAGTTTATCTTACTTGAAAACTGATTTAGGAGGTTTTTGAGAGTGGATTTAATTAGTTTAAACTCACTAATTATATTAACTCTCTCTTAAATTAAGTTTAACTCACTTAACTCAAGGGTTTCGAAATTAAGATCACTTCTTAATCGCAAGAGGAATTTCGGATTTTTCAATCTCCAAAAAAACCGAATAAACACAATGTTTAAATCAAAACTAAAACTGATTTTTTCATTACTCCATCCATTACATATATCAAGTACAAGCTAAAGAAGGCTTAAAACATTAGCCATAAAAATCTAAGCACCAAAGTAATTAAACAAAGCAATTAAACAACAAATATCTATTAATCCAACAAGGATGTAAGGAGGAATAGTGTTGTTGTGTGTTTTGTTGACTTTGGGGCAAGGTGGGACGGTTTTCATCACCAAGTGGGGGGGCTTGTCTTAGCTTGCAAGGAAAGCTTCAAGATATCTTCAAGAACCCCTTTTCACACGTCCCAAGTATGGTTCGCAACCCCAAGCATGGTTCGACCAATTTACACTTACGCTAAACAAAAATAATTCCGGGTTTACAAAAACCGAAAATTACAAAAACGTTAATTAAACTAACTAGCTTAATTAACTTCCTTTCCTTCGTTGCTCAACATGATTAAACTAGTACTAATCTTTAAACCGTGAATCTCTCCTTTATTGTGATTGAGATTAGTACTTAGTAGAATTTCGGAATTAGCAACTGATTTCGGATCAGAAGGAAGATTTGAATGTTGAAATTGAGCTTTGTGCTTATTCGAAAATTTGGATAGCTAAATCCGAAAATTCCTCTTGTGATTAAGAAGTGATCTTAATCTTGAAATCCTTGAGTTAAGTGAGTAAACTTAACCTAAGAGAGAGTTAGGATAATTAGTGAGTGAAGCTAATTGAATTACTCTCAAAACCCTCCTAAATCAGTTTCTAGGTGAGTGAAGCCTCTAATCAGATTTAGAACCCTTAAGTGGAAGTAAGTGAGTGAAGCTTATCAAGCTTAAGTAAACACAATTCTTTTAGTTTTAAGAGTGATTCTTTCGACTAAAAGTCTATATCCATTGTTCGTTTGTTTCCGCTGTTAGTGGGTCTCCTAAACACACGTGAGAGGATTCTCATTTCGCATCAACTGGTGATTCTAGTCCCGAGGATTTACTTGAATGGATTCGTCAACTTGAGAAAATTTGTGATTATAAGGGATTTGATGATGAGAAACGTTTTAAAATTGCCACCATTAGACTAACTAAGTATGCTGGAATTTGGTTAGAGAGTCTAAAGGCAAAAAGGGCGAGACTTGGGAAACCTAAGATTAAAAGTTGGACTAAGCTTAAAAGGAAATTGCATGAGAAGTTTGTTCCAAGTGATTTTATTCAAAGGCAATATATGAGAAAGAATTCTTTGACTCAAGATGTGTCAAGCGTGCATGATTATATGATTGAATTTGACAAGTTATGTTTGATTTGTGATGTTGATGAAGTCGAACAAGAAAAAATTGCTAGGTTTGTTAATGGACTTAATAAATCTATTGCTAGAAAGGTTGATGTGTCGAATTATAGCACTTTTGATGATGTGTGTCGATTGGCTTTAAAATTTGAAAGGCATGAATTGGATGAAAAGAAATCATATGGGGGGAAATTCGGCCATAATAAACCCAATTCTTCTTCTTCTTTCGTCCCTTCTTCGTCTAATTCTTCTAAACCCTTTGAAAAGAAAGATAATCCTTCTAAAGGGGAACCAAAGGGAGAACGACCTAAGTTGGTGATTTCTAAGGAAAAGTGGGAAGAAACCCGAAAGTGTTTTAAGTGTCAAGGAAGGGGTCATATTGCTAGTAGTTGTCCATCTAGAAAAACCCTAACTTTGAGACAATACATGACCATAGAAGAGGAGGAGAGAACTTATGACTATGTGTATGAAGAGGAGGAATGTGAAAGTGTTGATAATGAGATTGCATATGCCGAAGATGAGTCTAGGATGCTTGGGGTTATTAGGAGAACTTTGCATGTTGATCATTCTCCTAACCATGATCAAAGAGAAAACTTGTTTCATACTAGATGTCGAATTGGTGAGTTTACATGTAATGTGATTATTGATAGTGGTTCATGTACGAATGTGGTTGCTTCTAATGTGGTTTCTAAGTTGAATTTGATTGTTAGAGACCATCCACATCCTTATAAGTTGAGTTGGTTGGATGACAAAACGGGTTTGTTGGTGAAAAAGTAAACTCTTGTGTCGTTTTCTATTGGGGGTTACAAAGATGAGTTGTGGGGTGATGTTCTACCCATGAGTGCTTGTCATCTTCTTCTTGGTAGACCTTGGCAATATGATCGAAAAGTTGTTCATGAAGGTGAAACCAATGTGTACACGGTTTTGATGGGTTCTAAAAAGATTCGGTTGGTTCCTTTGTCTCCTAGTTCCATGGCACCCAAGAAGGTGGTTGAAACGAAACAAAACTTGTTTCTTTCGGCCAAAGAATTCGAGAAAGAGGTAGAATTGGAAGGACATTGTTATGCTTTTTGTGTTAAACTTGCTTTGACTAATTTGCAGCTCTATTGGACGAATTTTGTGATGTTTTTCCGGAGGAATTGCCTCAAGGATTACCACCATTGAGAGGCATTGAGCATGCCATTGATCTTGTACCAGGCGCACCTTTGCCAAATAAGCCGGCATATAGATGTGATCCCGTAGCTTCTAAGGAGCTACAAAAGCAAATTGAAGAGTTGATTGACCGAGGCTAGTAAGAGAAAGCATGAGTCCATGTGCCGTTCCCGCTTTGCTTGTTCCTAAGAAAGATGGTACTTGGAGGATGTGTATTGATAGTAGAGCCGTCAACAACATAACAATCAAGTATCGTTTTCCTATGCCTAGATTAGAGGACATGTTTGATGAGCTACATGGAGCTTCGATTTTTTCGAAGATTGATTTGAGGAGTGGTTATCATCAAATGAGAATTCGGGAAGGAGATGAATGGAAAACCGCTTTCAAGACCAAACAAGGTCTATATGAGTGGATGGTGATGCCCTTTGGTCTTTGCAATGCTCCTAGTTCATTTATGAGACTTATGAATGAGGTACTACGTCCCTTTCTTAACAAGTTTATTGTTGTCTATTTAGATGATATTCTTGTATATAGTACTAGTGTTGAGTCTCATTTACTTCACTTGAGAGCTTTATTTGAAAAATTAAGAGAGCAAAAGTTGTATGGAAAAATGGAAAAATGTGATTTTCTTGTTCCTAGTATTGCTTTTCTTGGTTACATTGTGTCTAGGGATGGAGTTCATGTGGATCCCGGAAAAGTCAAGGCCATGTCTTCATGGTTGGCGCCTACAAGTGCTCATGAATGTCGAAGCTTTCATGGTCTAGCTTCCTTTTATAGAAGATTCATCCGAAATTTCTCAACTATCATGGCACCAATCACGGATTTGATGAAGAAAGGGGAGTTTTCATGGAACTCTCATGCTCAAAAGGCGTTTGATGAAGTCAAGGAGATGCTATGCAACGCTCCTATCCTTGCCTTGCCTGGATTTCAACAAGTTGTTCGAAGTTGAATGTGATGCTAGTGGACTTGGAGTTGGGGCGGTTTTGCTTCAAGAAAGGAGGCCCATTGCCTACTTTAGTGAGAAGTTAAGTGGCGCCAAACTCAACTACTCCAACTATGATCGTGAATTCTATGCAATTGTGAGAGCCTTGGATCATTGGTCTCATTACTTGAGGCCCAAGCCTTTCATTCTTTATTCGGATCATGAAGCACTCAAATACATCCATGGACAGCAAAAGCTCAACCATAGGCATGCTAAGTGGGTTGAATTCCTACAAACCTTCACTTTTTCGTCTAAGTATAAGGAAGGTAAGAATAATATTGTTGCGGATGCCCTTTCAAGGCGTTCTTATCTTTTAGCCATGGTTGATGCAAGGGTGTTGGGGTTTGAACACTTAAAGGATTTATATGATGATGATGATGATTTTCGTGAGTCTTTTAAGAGCCCTAATGGTTTATTTGTGTTACAAGAGGGATTTCTGTTTAAAGGAAACAAGCTATGCATTCCTAAGAGTGGCGTGAGGGAGTTGCTTGTGAGGGAAGTTCATAGTGGAGGGGTGGCTGGTCATTTCGGTGTTCAAAAGACATTAGACACTTTGAATGAGAGTTTTTATTGGCCTAACATGATGAGGGATGTTCATATGGTGGTTAGTAAGTGTGCTACTTGTCAAAGGTCGAAGAGTACCTTCCATAAAGGCCTTTATACTCCATTACCCGTACCTGATACACCTTGGGATAGTGTGAGTATGGATTTCATTGTAGGATTACCAAGAACTCAAAGGGGAAAAGACGCAATTATGGTGGTGGTGGATCGTTTTTCGAAAATGGCTCACTTTGTTCCTATGCATAAAACTGATGATGCTTTGCATGTGGCGGATTTGTACTTCAAGGAGATCATTCGTTTGCATGGTATTCCTAGAAGTATTGTTAGTGATCGTGATACAAAGTTCCTTAGTCACTTTTGGAGGAGCTTATGGAAGATGGTGGGAACTAAGTTACTCTTTAGCACAAGTCATCATCCTCAAACGGATGGTCAAACTGAAGTAACTAATAGAACCCTTGGAGCTTTGCTACGTGGCTTGGTGAGTAAGACACAAAAGGATTGGGATATAAAGCTAGCTCACGCCGAGTTTGCTTATAATCGAGCTCATTCTTCTACTACTTCTAAGTCTCCATTTGAGGTGGTCTATGGTATCAATCCTTTCCTTCCTATTGATTTTGTGTCACTAACTAAATCTGAAATTCATGTTGATTCAAAGAAGAGGTTGGAAGCCTTTAAGAAGACTTGTGAGCAAGTGAAAGCACGAATTGAGAAGATGAATACTCAATACAAAGAACGAGCCAACAAGCATAGAAGACAACCGAAATTTCAGATTGGCGATTTGGTTTGGATTCATTTGAGGAAGGAACGATTTCCAAGTAGAAGGAAGAACAAGCTTATGCCTAGAGCTGATGGTCCATTCAAAGTTATTGATGTGATTAATGAAAGTGCTTATAAGATCGAGCTTCCAAGTGATTATGGAGGTGTGAGTGCAACCTTCAATGTTGGTGATCTTAGTCCTTATTTAGATGATGAAAATTTAAGGACAAATTCTTTTGAAGAGGGGGAGAATGATACAAGTCAATGTCAAGGTCAAGCTCCAAATGATCCGATTTGTTTAGTCCTTGAAGTGTTCGGGTTCAAGTTAAATTCAAACTCCTCATTTGTGTCATTTCTTAAGTGGGACGATGATTCCATTGATGAAGCTTGAAGGTGACACCATTTCTAGAGTCTTAGTTATTTTAATTAAGTCTTTAATTTTCAGCAAATAAGGTCCGAAAATATCTTGTGATATTTCGACCAAGCTAGGCGTGTCATTAGGCGTGTGAGTTGGGTCCTTGTGCTCCAAGTTTGCAAGTTGTCATTGAGTTGTAATACTTTCCTTATTTCTTGGTTTCCTTATGTATTTAGGCGTGTGAAGGGGGATTGGGGGCTGATTTGGTTGTTTCCTTATTTACTCCTTTATTCTCTCCTAGAATCAAGGGATTAAGATGTAAGGAATTAAGGAATGTTTCCTCTTATGGCTGATTTTCGGCCCTTGCTTGGTCC
Source organism: Beta corolliflora (assembly GCA_947648045.1). Taxonomy (NCBI): domain Eukaryota; kingdom Viridiplantae; phylum Streptophyta; class Magnoliopsida; order Caryophyllales; family Amaranthaceae; genus Beta; species Beta corolliflora. Next base: position 136,572 of record CANSZD010000123.1, on the reverse strand, counting down.
TTGGAGGACAAGTTTATTCTATTATAAATAATAGTTCCATGCTATCATTCAAGGCATGTGAGATTTACCTAAAAACTTTGTTATTGAATTTAATTGTGTGATCAATTACTTTCGGCCATTGAGTAATTTTCGGGAGTGATTATTTACTTAGTGTTTAATCTACTTTATTCCAGGAGTGGTGTAAGTGAGATTAAGAGTTAATTAAAATATTCAGGAGTGTTTATTTTAATTATCATATCCGGTGACTTAATCATAATTTTCGGACTTCATTATTCATTCAAGTTCGAACCTTTGCTCGGAATTCTTGGTTGCTCTTTCAACTTGGACGTGCAATCATATCAGCATTCAACAAAGCTAACTGAATCAAATTAAAGTAAAATGAAATCAAACAAAGCTAATTAAATCAAATGAAAGTCAAATGAAGTCAAACATAGCTAATAGAATAAAATGAAACACAAATGCATTCAACAAAGTTAATTGAATTAAATGAAACTCAAATGCATTCAACAAAGCTAATTGAACCATATTAAAGTAAAATGAAGTCAAACAAAGCTAATTGAATCAAATGAAAGTCAAACGAAGTCAAACAAAGCTAATTGAATCAAATGAAAGTCAAACAAAGTCAAACATAGCTAATATAATCAAATGAAACTCAAATGCATTCAACAAAGCTAATTGAATCTAATGATACTCAAATGCATTCAACAAATTCAGCTAATTGAATCAAATGAACGTCAAATGAAGTCAAACATAGCTAATTGAATCAAATGTAACTCAAATGCGTTCAACAAAGGTAATTGTATCAAATGAAGTCAAATAAAGCTAATTGAATCAAATGAAACTCAAATGTATTCAACAAAGCTAATTGAATCAAATAAACTCAAATGCATTCAACAAAGCGAATTAAATCAAATGAAACTCAAATGCATTCACCAAAGTCAAATGAAACTCAAATGTATTCAACAAAGCTAATTGTATCAAATAAAGTCAAATAAAGCTAATTGAATTAAATAAACTCAAATGAATTCAACAAAGCTAATTGAATCAAATAAAACTCAAATGCATTCAACAAAGCTAATTGAATCAAATTAAAGTAAAATGAAGTCAAACAAAGCTAATTGAATCAAATAAAAGTCAAACATAGCTTATTGAATCAAATGAATCTCTAATGCATTCAATAAAGCTAATTGAATTAATTGAAACTCAAATGCATTCAACAAAGTTAATTGAATCAAATGAAAGTCAAACGAAGTCAAACAAAGCTAATTGAATCAAATGAAAGTCAAACAAAGTTAAACATAGCTAATATAATCAAATGAAACTCAAATGCATTCAACAAAGCTAATTGAATCAAATGATACTCAAATTCATTCAACAAATTAAGCTAATTGAATCAAATGAAGTCAAACAAAGATAATTGTATCAAATGAAAGTCAAATGAAGTCCAATAAAGCTAATTGAATCAAATGAAACTCAAATGCATTCAACAAGGCTAATTGAATCAAATAAACTCAAATGCATTCAACAAAGCAAATTGAATCAAATGAAACTCAAATGCATTCATCAAAGCTAATTGAATCAAATGAAACTCAAATGCATTAAACAAAGCTAATTGATTCAAATTAAAGTCAAACGAAGTCAAACAAAACTTATTGAATCTAATGAAACTCAAATGCATTCAATAAAGCTAATTGAATCAAATGAAACTCAAATGCATTCAACAAAGCTAAGTGAATCAAATGAAACTCAAGTGCATTCAACAAAGCTAATTGAATCAAATTAAAGTAAAATAAAGTCAAACAAAGCTAATTGAATCAAATGAAGTCAAACAAAGCTAATCGTATCAAATGAAAGTCAAATGAAGTCCAATAAAGCTAATTGAATCAAATGAAACTCAAATGCATTCAACAAAGCTAATTGAATCAAATAAACTCAAATGCATTCAACAAAGCGAATTAAATCAAATGAAACTCAAAAGCATTCACTAAAGTTAATTGAATAAAATTAAAGTAAAATGAAGTCAAACAAAGCAAATTTAATCAAATGAAAGTCAAACAAAGTCAAACATAGTTAATTGAATCAAATGAAAGTCAAATGAAGTCAAACAAAACTTATTGAATCAAATGAATCTCAAATGCGTTCAATTAAAGCTAATTGAATCAAATTAAACACAAATGCATTCAACAAAACTAACTGAATCAAATTATAGTAAAATAAAGTCAAACAAAGCTAAATAAATCAAATGAAAGTCAAATGAAGTCAAACATAGCTAATAGAATAAAATGAAACACAAATGCATTCAACAAAGGTAATTGAATTAAATGAAACTCAAATGCATTCAAAAAGCTAATTGAACCATATTAATGTGAAATGAAGTCAAACAAAGCTAATTGAATCAAATGAAAGTCAAACGAAGTCAAACAAAGCTAATTGAATCAAATGAAAGTCAAACAAAGTTAAACATAGCTAATATAATCAAATGAAACTCAAATGCATTCAACAAAGCTAATTGAATCAAATGATACTCAAATGCATTCAACAAATTAAGCAAATTGAATCAAATGAAAGTCAAATGAAGTCAAACATAGCTAATTGAATCAAATGGAACTCAAATGCGTTCAACAAAGCTAATTGTATCAAATGAAGTCAAATAAAGCTAATTGAATCAAATGAAACTCAAATGCTTTCAACAAAGCTAATTGAATCAAATGAAACTCAAATGCATTCAACAAAGCTAATTAAACCAAATGAAACTCAAATGCATTATCAACAAAGCTAATTGAATCAAATGAAAGTAAAATTAAGTCAAACAAAGCTATTTGAATCAAATGAAGTCAAACAAAGATAATTGTATCAAATGAAAGTCAAATGAAGTCCAATAAAGCTAATTGAATCAAATGAAACTCAAATGCATTCAACAAGGCTAATTGAATCAAATAAACTCAAATGCATTCAACAAAGCAAATTGAATCAAATGAAACTCAAATGCATTCATCAAAGCTAATTGAATCAAATGAAACTCAAATGCATTCAACAAAGCTAATTGATTCAAATTAAAGTCAAACGAAGTCAAACAAAACTTATTGAATCAAATGAAACTCAAATGCATTCATATTGAATCAAATGAAACTCAAATGCATTCAACAAAGCTAAGTGAATCAAATGAAACTCAAGTGCATTCAACAATGCTAATTAAATCAAATCAAAGTAAAATGAAGTCAAACAAAGCTAATTGAATCAAATGAAGTCAAACAAAGCTAATCGTATCAAATGAAAGTCAAATGAAGTCCAATAAAGCTAATTGAATCAAATAAAACTCAAATGCATTCAACAAAGATAATTAAATCTAATAAACTCAAATGCATTCAACAAAGCGAATAAAATCAAATGAAACTCAAATGCATTCAACAAAGTTAATTGAATAAAATTAAAGTAAAATGAAGTTAAACAAAGCTAATTGAATCAAATGAAAGTCAAACAAACTCAAACATAGCTAATTGAATCAAATGAAAGTAAAATGAAGTCAAACAAAGCTAATTGAATCAAATGAAGTCAAGCAAAGATAATTGTATCAAATGAAAGTCAAATGAAGTCCAATAAAGCTAATTGAATCAAATGAAACTCAAATGTATTCAACAAAGCTAATTGAATCAAATTAAAGTAAAATAAAGTCAAACAAAGCTAATTGAATCAAATGAAGTCAAACAAAGCAAATTGAATCAAATGAAAGTCAAATGAAGTCAAACATAGCTAATAGAATAAAATGAAACACAAATGCATTCAACAAAGGTAATTGAATTAAATGAAACTCAAATGCATTCAAAAAGCTAATTGAACCATATTAATGTAAAATGAAGTCAAACAAAGCTAATTGAATCAAATGAAAGTCAAACGAAGTCAAACAAAGCTAATTGAATCAAATGAAAGTCAAACAAAGTTAAACATAGCTAATATAATCAAATGAAACTCAAATGCATTCAACAAAGCTAATTGAATCAAATTAAAGTAAAATTAAGTCAAACAAAGCTAATTGAATCAAATGAAGTCAAACAAAGCTAATTGAATCAAATGAAAGTCAAACAAACTCAAACATAGCTAATTGAATCAAATGAAAGTAAAATGAAGTCAAACAAAGCTAATTGAATCAAATGAAGTCAAACAAAGATAATTGTATCAAATGAAAGTCAAATGAAGTCCAATAAAGCTAATTGAATCAAATGAAACTCAAATGCATTCAACAAAGCTAAGTGAATCAAATGAAACACAAGTGCATTCAACAAAGCTAATTAAATCAAATCAAAGTAAAATGAAGTCAAACAAAGCTAATTGAATCAAATGAAGTCAAACAAAGCTAATCGTATCAAATGAAAGTCAAATGAAGTCCAATAAAGCTAATTGAATCAAATAAAACTCAAATGCATTCCACAAATGATAATTGAATCTAATAAACTCAAATGCATTCAACAAAGCGAATAAAATCAAATGAAACTCAAATGCATTCAACAAAGTTAATTGAATAAAATTAAAGTAAAATGAAGTTAAACAAAGCTAATTGAATCAAATGAAAGTCAAACAAACTCAAACATAGCTAATTGAATCAAATGAAAGTAAAATTAAGTCAAACAAAGCTAATTGAATCAAATGAAGTCAAACAAAGCTAATTGAATCAAATGAAAGTCAAATGAAATCAAACATAGCTAATAGAATAAAATGAAACACAAATGCATTCAACAAAGGTAATTGAATTAAATGAAACTCAAATGCATTCAAAAAGCTAATTGAACCATATTAATGTAAAATGAAGTCAAACAAAGCTAATTGAATCAAATGAAAGTCAAACGAAGTCAAACAAAGCTAATTGAATCAAATGAAAGTCAAACAAAGTTAAACATAGCTAATATAATCAAATGAAACTCAAATGCATTCAACAAAGCTAATTGAATCAAATGATACTCAAATGCATTCAACAAATTAAGCTAATTGAATAAAATGAAAGTCAAATGAAGTCAAACATAGCTAATTGAATCAAATGGAACTCAAATGCGTTCAACAAAGCTAATTGTATCAAATGAAGTCAAATAAAGCTAATTGAATCAAATGAAACTCAAATGCTTTCAACAAAGCTAATTGAATCAAATGAAACTCAAATGCATTCAACAAAGCTAATTAAACCAAATGAAACTCAAATGCATTATCAACAAAGCTAATTGAATCAAATTAAAGTAAAATTAAGTCAAACAAAGCTAATTGAATCAAATGAAGTCAAACAAAGATAATTGTATCAAATGAAAGTCAAATGAAGTCCAATAAAGCTAATTGAATCAAATGAAACTCAAATGCATTCAACAAGGCTAATTGAATCAAATAAACTCAAATGCATTCAACAAAGCAAATTGAATCAAATGAAACTCAAATGCATTCATCAAAGCTAATTGAATCAAATGAAACTCAAATGCATTAAACAAAGCTAATTGAATCAAATGAAACTCAAATGCATTAAACAAAGCTAATTGATTCAAATTAAAGTCAAACGAAGTCAAACAAAACTTATTGAATCAAATGAAACTCAAATGCATTCAAGTAAAGCTAATTGAATCAAATGAAACTCAAATGCATTCAACAAAGCTAAGTGAATCAAATGAAACTCAAGTGCATTCAACAAAGCTAATTAAATCAAATCAAAGTAAAATGAAGTCAAACAAAGCTAATTGAATCAAATGAAGTCAAACAAAGCTAATCGTGTCAAATGAAAGTCAAATGAAGTCCAATAAAGCTAATTGAATCAAATAAAACTCAAATGCATTCAACAAAGATAATTGAATCTAATAAACTCAAATGCATTCAACAAAGCGAATAAAATCAAATGAAACTCAAATGCAATCAACTAAGTTAATTGAATAAAATTAAAGTAAAATGAAGTTAAACAAAGCTAATTGAATCAAATGAAAGTCAAACAAACTCAAACATAGCTAATTGAATCAAATGAAAGTAAAATGAAGTCAAACAAAGCAAATTGAATCAAATGAAGTCAAAGAAAGATAATTGTATCAAATGAAAGTCAAATGAAGTCCAATAAAGCTAATTGAATCAAATGAAACTCAAATGTATTCAACAAAGCTAATTGAATCAAATTAAAGTAAAATAAAGTCAAACAAAGCTAATTGAATCAAATGAAGTCAAACAAAGCTAATTGAATCAAATGAAAGTCAAATGAAGTCAAACATAGCTAATAGAATAAAATGAAACACAAATGCATTCAACAAAGGTAATTGAATTAAATGAAACTCAAATGCATTCAAAAAGCTGAACCATATTAATGTAAAATGAAGTCAAACAAAGCTAATTGAATCAAATGAAAGTCAAACGAAGTCAAACAAAGCTAATTGAATCAAATGAAAGTCAAACAAAGTTAAACATAGCTAATATAATCAAATGAAACTCAAATGCATTCAACAAAGCTAATTGAATCAAATTAAAGTAAAATTAAGTCAAACAAAGCTAATTGAATCAAATGAAGTCAAACAAAGATAATTGTATCAAATGAAAGTCAAATGAAGTCCAATAAAGCTAATTGAATCAAATGAAACTCAAATGCATTCAACAAGGCTAATTGAATCAAATAAACTCAAATGCATTCAACAAAGCAAATTGAATCAAATGAAACTCAAATGCATTCATCAAAGCTAATTGAATCAAATGAAACTCAAATGCATTAAACAAAGCTAATTGAATCAAATGAAACTCAAATGCATTAAACAAAGCTAATTGATTCAAATTAAAGTCAAACGAAGTCAAACAAAACTTATTGAATCAAATGAAACTCAAATGCATTCAGTAAAGCTAATTGAATCAAATGAAACTCAAATGCATTCAACAAAGCTAATTGAATCAAATGAAACTCAAGTGCATTCAACAAAGCTAATTAAATCAAATCAAAGTAAAATGAAGTCAAACAAAGCTAATTGAATCAAATGAAGTCAAACAAAGCTAATCGTATCAAATGAAAGTCAAATGAAGTCCAATAAAGCTAATTGAATCAAATAAAACTCAAATGCATTCAACAAAGATAATTGAATCTAATAAACTCAAATGCATTCAACAAAGCGAATAAAATCAAATGAAACTCAAATGCATTCAACAAAGTTAATTGAATAAAATTAAAGTAAAATGAAGTTAAACAAAGCTAATTGAATCAAATGAAAGTCAAACAAACTCAAACATAGCTAATTGAATCAAATGAAAGTAAAATGAAGTCAAACAAAGCTAATTGAATCAAATGAAGTCAAACAAAGATAATTGTATCAAATGAAAGTCAAATGAAGTCCAATAAAGCTAATTGAATCAAATGAAACTCAAATGTATTCAACAAAGCTAATTGAATCAAATTAAAGTAAAATAAAGTCAAACAAAGCTAATTGAATCAAATGAAGTCAAACAAAGCTAATTGAATCAAATGAAAGTCAAATGAAGTCAAACATAGCTAATAGAATAAAATGAAACACAAATGCATTCAACAAAGGTAATTGAATTAAATGAAACTCAAATGCATTCAAAAAGCTTGAACCATATTAATGTAAAATGAAGTCAAACAAAGCTAATTGAATCAAATGAAAGTCAAACGAAGTCAAACAAAGCTAATTGAATCAAATGAAAGTCAAACAAAGTTAAACATAGCTAATATAATCAAATGAAACTCAAATGCATTCAACAAAGCTAATTGAATCAAATTAAAGTAAAATTAAGTCAAACAAAGCTAATTGAATCAAATGAAGTCAAACAAAGATAATTGTATCAAATGAAAGTCAAATGAAGTCCAATAAAGCTAATTGAATCAAATGAAACTCAAATGCATTCAACAAGGCTAATTGAATCAAATAAACTCAAATGCATTCAACAAAGCAAATTGAATCAAATGAAACTCAAATGCATTCATCAAAGCTAATTGAATCAAATGAAACTCAAATGCATTAAACAAAGCTAATTGAATCAAATGAAACTCAAATGCATTAAACAAAGCTAATTGATTCAAATTAAAGTCAAACGAAGTCAAACAAAACTTATTGAATCAAATGAAACTCAAATGCATTCAACAAAGCTAATTGAATCAAATGAAACTCAAATGCATTCAACAAAGCTAAGTGAATCAAATGAAACTCAAGTGCATTCAACAAAGCTAATTAAATCAAATCAAAGTAAAATGAAGTCAAACAAAGCTAATTGAATCAAATGAAGTCAAACAAAGCTAATCGTATCAAATGAAAGTCAAATGAAGTCCAATAAAGCTAATTGAATCAAATAAAACTCAAATGCATTCAACAAAGATAATTGAATCTAATAAACTCAAATGCATTCAACAAAGCGAATAAAATCAAATGAAACTCAAATGCATTCAACAAAGTTAATTGAATAAAATTAAAGTAAAATGAAGTTAAACAAAGCTAATTGAATCAAATGAAAGTCAAACAAACTCAAACATAGCTAATTGAATCAAATGAAAGTAAAATGAAGTCAAACAAAGCTAATTGAATCAAATGAAGGCAAACAAAGATAATTGTATCAAATGAAAGTCAAATGAAGTCCAATAAAGCTAATTGAATCAAATGAAACTCAAATGTATTCAACAAAGCTAATTGAATCAAATTAAAGTAAAATAAAGTCAAACAAAGCTAATTGAATCAAATGAAGTCAAACAAAGCTAATTGAATCAAATGAAAGTCAAATGAATCAAACATAGCTAATAGAATAAAATGAAACACAAATGCATTCAACAAAGCTAATTAAATTAAATGAAGCTCAAATGCATTCAAAAAGCTAATTGAACCATATTAATGTAAAATGAAGTCAAACAAAGCTAATTGAATCAAATGAAAGTCAAACAAAAGTCAAACAAAGCTAATTGAATCAAATGAAAGTCAAACAAAGTTAAACATAGCTAATATAATCAAATGAAACTCAAATGCACACAACAAAGCTAATTGAATCAAATTAAAGTAAAATTAAGTCAAACAAAGCTAATTGAATCAAATGAAGTCAACCAAAGATAATTGTATCAAATGAAAGTCAAATGAAGTCCAATAAAGCTAATTGAATCAAATGAAACTCAAATGCATTCAACAAGGCTAATTGAATCAAATAAACTCAAATGCATTCAACAAAGCAAATTGAATCAAATGAAACTCAAATGCATTCATCAAAGCTAATTGAATCAAATGAAACTCAAATGCATTAAACAAAGCTAATTGAATCAAATGAAACTCAAATGCATTAAACAAAGCTAATTGATTCAAATTAAAGTCAAACGAAGTCAAACAAAACTTATTGAATCAAATGAAACTCAAATGCATTCAAGAAAGCTAATTGAATCAAATGAAACTCAAATGCATTCAACAAAGCTAAGTGAATCAAATGAAACTCAAGTGCATTCAACAAAGCTAATTAAATCAAATCAAAGTAAAATGAAGTCAAACAAAGCTAATTGAATCAAATGAAGTCAAACAAAGCTAATCGTATCAAATGAAAGTCAAATGAAGTCCAATAAAGCTAATTGAATCAAATAAAACTCAAATGCATTCAACAAAGATAATTGAATCTAATAAACTCAAATGCATTCAACAAAGCGAATAAAATCAAATGAAACTCAAATGCATTCAACAAAGTTAATTGAATAAAATTAAAGTAAAATGAAGTTAAACAAAGCTAATTGAATCAAATGAAAGTCAAACAAACTCAAACATAGCTAATTGAATCAAATGAAAGTAAAATGAAGTCAAACAAAGCTAATTGAATCAAATGAAGTCAAACAAAGATAATTGTATCAAATGAAAGTCAAATGAAGTCCAATAAAGCTAATTGAATCAAATGAAACTCAAATGTATTCAACAAAGCTAATTGAATCAAATTAAAGTAAAATAAAGTCAAACAAAGCTAATTGAATCAAATGAAGTCAAACAAAGCTAATTGAATCAAATGAAAGTCAAATGAAGTCAAACATAGCTAATAGAATAAAATGAAACACAAATGCATTCAACAAAGGTAATTGAATTAAATGAAACTCAAATGCATTCAAAAAGCTAAACCATATTAATGTAAAATGAAGTCAAACAAAGCTAATTGAATCAAATGAAAGTCAAACGAAGTCAAACAAAGCTAATTGAATCAAATGAAAGTCAAACAAAGTTAAACATAGCTAATATAATCAAATGAAACTCAAATGCATTCAACAAAGCTAATTGAATCAAATTAAAGTAAAATTAAGTCAAACAAAGCTAATTGAATCAAATGAAGTCAAACAAAGATAATTGTATCAAATGAAAGTCAAATGAAGTCCAATAAAGCTAATTGAATCAAATGAAACTCAAATGCATTCAACAAGGCTAATTGAATCAAATAAACTCAAATGCATTCAACAAAGCAAATTGAATCAAATGAAACTCAAATGCATTCATCAAAGCTAATTGAATCAAATGAAACTCAAATTGCATTAAACAAAGCTAATTGAATCAAATGAAACTCAAATGCATTAAACAAAGCTAATTGATTCAAATTAAAGTCAAACGAAGTCAAACAAAACTTATTGAATCAAATGAAACTCAAATGCATTCAAGTAAAGCTAATTGAATCAAATGAAACTCAAATGCATTCAACAAAGCTAAGTGAATCAAATGAAACTCAAGTGCATTCAACAAAGCTAATTAAATCAAATCAAAGTAAAATGAAGTCAAACAAAGCTAATTGAATCAAATGAAGTCAAACAAAGCTAATCGTATCAAATGAAAGTCAAATGAAGTCCAATAAAGCTAATTGAATCAAATAAAACTCAAATGCATTCAACAAAGATAATTGAATCTAATAAACTCAAATGCATTCAACAAAGCGAATAAAATCAAATGAAACTCAAATGCATTCAACAAAGTTAATTGAATAAAATTAAAGTAAAATGAAGTTAAACAAAGCTAATTGAATCAAATGAAAGTCAAACAAAGTCAAACATAGCTAATAGAATCAAATGAAAGTAAAATGAAGTCAAACAAAGCTAATTGAATCAAATGAAGTCAAACAAAGATAATTGAATCAAATGAAAGTCAAATGAAGTCCAATAAAGCTAATTGAATCAAATGAAACTCAAATGTATTCAACAAAGCTAATTGAATCAAATTAAAGTAAAATAAAGTCAAACAAAGCTAATTGAATCAAATGAAGTCAAACAAAGCTAATTGAATCAAATGAAAGTCAAATGAATCAAACATAGCTAATAGAATAAAATGAAACACAAATGCATTCAACAAAGGTAATTGAATTAAATGAAGCTCAAATGCATTCAAAAAGCTAATTGAACCATATTAATGTAAAATGAAGTCAAACAAAGCTAATTGAATCAAATGAAAGTCAAACAAAGTCAAACAAAGCTAATTGAATCAAATGAAAGTCAAACAAAGTTAAACATAGCTAATATAATCAAATGAAACTCAAATGCATTCAACAAAGCTAATTGAATCAAATTAAAGTAAAATTAAGTCAAACAAAGCTAATTGAATCAAATGAAGTCAAACAAAGATAATTGTATCAAATGAAAGTCAAATGAAGTCCAATAAAGCTAATTGAATCAAATGAAACTCAAATGCATTCAACAAAGCTAATTGAATCAAATAAACTCAAATGCATTCAACAAAGTAAATTGAATCAAATGAAACTCAAATGCATTCATCAAAGCTAATTGAATCAAATGAAACTCAAATGCATTAAACAAAGCTAATTGAATCAAATGAAACTCAAATGCATTAAACAAAGCTAATTGATTCAAATTAAAGTCAAACGAAGTCAAACAAAACTTATTGAATCAAATGAAACTCAAATGCATTCAGTAAAGCTAATTGAATCAAATGAAACTCAAATGCATTCAACAAAGCTAAGTGAATCAAATGAAACTCAAGTGCATTCAACAAAGCTAATTAAATCAAATCAAAGTAAAATGAAGTCAAACAAAGCTAATTGAATCAAATGAAGTCAAACAAAGCTAATCGTATCAAATGAAAGTCAAATGAAGTCCAATAAAGCTAATTGAATCAAATAAAACTCAAATGCATTCAACAAAGATAATTGAATCTAATAAACTCAAATGCATTCAACAAAGCGAATAAAATCAAATGAAACTCAAATGCATTCAACAAAGTTAATTGAATAAAATTAAAGTAAAATGAAGTTAAACAAAGCTAATTGAATCAAATGAAAGTCAAACAAACTCAAACATAGCTAATTGAATCAAATGAAAGTAAAATGAAGTCAAACAAAGCTAATTGAATCAAATGAAGTCAAACAAAGATAATTGTATCAAATGAAAGTCAAATGAAGTCCAATAAAGCTAATTGAATCAAATGAAACTCAAATGTATTCAACAAAGCTAATTGAATCAAATTAAAGTAAAATAAAGTCAAACAAAGCTAATTGAATCAAATGAAGTCAAACAAAGCTAATTGAATCAAATGAAAGTCAAATGAAGTCAAACATAGCTAATAGAATAAAATGAAACACAAATGCATTCAACAAAGGTAATTGAATTAAATGAAACTCAAATGCATTCAAAAAGCTGAACCATATTAATGTAAAATGAAGTCAAACAAAGCTAATTGAATCAAATGAAAGTCAAACGAAGTCAAACAAAGCTAATTGAATCAAATGAAAGTCAAACAAAGTTAAACATAGCTAATATAATCAAATGAAACTCAAATGCATTCAACAAAGCTAATTGAATCAAATTAAAGTAAAATTAAGTCAAACAAAGCTAATTGAATCAAATGAAGTCAAACAAAGATAATTGTATCAAATGAAAGTCAAATGAAGTCCAATAAAGCTAATTGAATCAAATGAAACTCAAATGCATTCAACAAGGCTAATTGAATCAAATAAACTCAAATGCATTCAACAAAGCAAATTGAATCAAATGAAACTCAAATGCATTCAACAAAGCTAATTGAATCAAATGAAACTCAAATGCATTAAACAAAGCTAATTGAATCAAATGAAACTCAAATGCATTAAACAAAGCTAATTGATTCAAATTAAAGTCAAACGAAGTCAAACAAAACTTATTGAATCAAATGAAACTCAAATGCATTCAAGTAAAGCTAATTGAATCAAATGAAACTCAAATGCATTCAACAAAGCTAAGTGAATCAAATGAAACTCAAGTGCATTCAACAAAGCTAATTAAATCAAATCAAAGTAAAATGAAGTCAAACAAAGCTAATTGAATCAAATGAAGTCAAACAAAGCTAATCGTATCAAATGAAAGTCAAATGAAGTCCAATAAAGCTAATTGAATCAAATAAAACTCAAATGCATTCAACAAAGATAATTGAATCTAATAAACTCAAATGCATTCAACAAAGCTAATAAAATCAAATGAAACTCAAATGCATTCAACAAAGTTAATTGAATAAAATTAAAGTAAAATGAAGTTAAACAAAGCTAATTGAATCAAATGAAAGTCAAACAAACTCAAACATAGCTAATTGAATCAAATGAAAGTAAAATGAAGTCAAACAAAGCTAATTGAATCAAATGAAGTCAAACAAAGATAATTGTATCAAATGAAAGTCAAATGAAGTCCAATAAAGCTAATTGAATCAAATGAAACTCAAATGTATTCAACAAAGCTAATTGAATCAAATTAAAGTAAAATAAAGTCAAACAAAGCTAATTGAATCAAATGAAGTCAAACAAAGCTAATTGAATCAAATGAAAGTCAAATGAATCAAACATAGCTAATAGAATAAAATGAAACACAAATGCATTCAACAAAGGTAATTGAATTAAATGAAGCTCAAATGCATTCAAAAAGCTAATTGAACCATATTAATGTAAAATGAAGTCAAACAAAGCTAATTGAATCAAATGAAAGTCAAACAAAGTCAAACAAAGCTAATTGAATCAAATGAAAGTCAAACAAAGTTAAACATAGCTAATATAATCAAATGAAACTCAAATGCATTCAACAAAGCTAATTGAATCAAATTAAAGTAAAATTAAGTCAAACAAAGCTAATTGAATCAAATGAAGTCAAACAAAGATAATTGTATCAAATGAAAGTCAAATGAAGTCCAATAAAGCTAATTGAATCAAATGAAACTCTAATGCATTCAACAAGGCTAATTGAATCAAATAAACTCAAATGCATTCAACAAAGCAAATTGAATCAAATGAAACTCAAATGCATTCATCAAAGCTAATTGAATCAAATGAAACTCAAATGCATTAAACAAAGCTAATTGAATCAAATGAAACTCAAATGCATTAAACAAAGCTAATTGATTCAAATTAAAGTCAAACGAAGTCAAACAAAACTTATTGAATCAAATGAAACTCAAATGCATTCGGTAAAAAGCTAATTGAATCAAATGAAACTCAAATGCATTCAACAAAGCTAAGTGAATCAAATGAAACTCAAGTGCATTCAACAAAGCTAATTAAATCAAATCAAAGTAAAATGAAGTCAAACAAAGCTAATTGAATCAAATGAAGTCAAACAAAGCTAATCGTATCAAATGAAAGTCAAATGAAGTCCAATAAAGCTAATTGAATCAAATAAAATTCAAATGCATTCAACAAAGATAATTGAATCTAATGAAGTTAAACAAAGCTAATTGAATCAAATGAAAGTCAAACAAACTCAAACATAGCTAATTGAATCAAATGAAAGTAAAATGAAGTCAAACAAAGCTAATTGAATCAAATGAAGTCAAACAAAGATAATTGTATCAAATGAAAGTCAAATGAAGTCCAATAAAGCTAATTGAATCAAATGAAACTCAAATGTATTCAACAAAGCTAATTGAATCAAATGAAGTCAAACAAAGCTAATTGAATCAAATGAAAGTCAAATGAAGTCAAACATAGCTAATAGAATAAAATGAAACTCAAATGCATTCAACAAAGCTAATTGAATTAAATGAAACTCAAATGCATTCAAAAAGCTAATTGAACCATATTAATGTAAAATGAAGTCAAACAAAGCTAATTGAATCAAATGAAAGTCAAACGAAGTCAAACAAAGCTAATTGAATCAAATGAAAGTCAAACAAAGTTAAACATAGCTAATATAATCAAATGAAACTCAAATGCATTCAACAAAGCTAATTGAATCAAATGATACTCAAATGCATTCAACAAATTAAGCTAATTGAATAAAATGAAAGTCAAATGAAGTCAAACATAGCTAATTGAATCAAATGGAACTCAAATGCGTTCAACAAAGCTAATTGTATCAAATGAAGTCAAATAAAGCTAATTGAATCAAATGAAACTCAAATGCTTTCAACAAAGCTAATTGAATCAAATGAAACTCAAATGCATTCAACAAAGCTAATTGAACCAAATGAAACTCAAATGCATTATCAACAAAGCTAATTGAATCAAATTAAAGTAAAAATAAGTCAAACAAAGCTAATTGAATCAAATGAAGTCAAACAAAGATAATTGTATCAAATGAAAGTCAAATGAAGTCCAATAAAGCTAATTGAATCAAATGAAACTCAAATGCATTCAACAAGGCTAATTGAATCAATTAAACTCAAATGCATTCAACAAAGCAAATTGAATCAAATGAAACTCAAATGCATTCATCAAAGCTAATTGAATCAAATGAAACTCAAATGCATTAAACAAAGCTAATTGATTCAAATTAAAGTCAAACGAAGTCAAACAAAACTTATTGAATCAAATGAAACTCAAATGCATTCAAGAAAGCTAATTGAATCAAATGAAACTCAAATGCATTCAACAAAGCTAAATGAATCAAATGAAACTCAAGTGCATTCAACAAAGCTAATTGAATCAAATTAAAGTAAAATAAAGTCAAACAAAGCTAATTGAATCAAATGAAGTCAAACAAAGCTAATTGAATCAAATGAAAGTCAAATGAAGTCAAACATAGCTAATAGAATAAAATGAAACACAAATGCATTCAACAAAGGTAATTGAATTATATGAAACTCAAATGCATTCAAAAAGCTAATTGAACCATATTAATGTAAAATAAAGTCAAACAAAGCTAATTGAATCAAATGAAAGTCAAACGAAGTCAAACAAAGCTAATTGAATCAAATGAAAGTCAAATAAAGTTAAACATAGCTAATATAATCAAATGAAACTCAAATGCATTCAACAAAGATAATTGAATCAAATGATACTCAAATGCATTCAACAAATTAAGCTAATTGAATAAAATGAAAGTCAAATGAAGTCAAACATAGCTAATTGAATCAAATGGAACTCAAATGCGTTCAACAAAGCTAATTGTATCAAATGAAGTCAAATAAAGCTAATTGAATCAAATGAAACTCAAATGCTTTCAACAAAGCTAATTGAATCAAATGAAACTCAAATGCATTCAACAAAGCTAATTAAACCAAATGAAACTCAAATGCATTATCAACAAAGCTAATTGAATCAAATTAAAGTAAAATTAAGTCAAACAAAGCTAATTGAATCAAATGAAGTCAAACAAAGATAATTGTATCAAATGAAAGTCAAATGAAGTCCAATAAAGCTAATTGAATCAAATGAAACTCAAATGCATTCAACAAGGCTAATTGAATCAAATAAACTCAAATGCATTCAACAAAGCAAATTGAATCAAATGAAACTCAAATGCATTCATCAAAGCTAATTGAATCAAATGAAACTCAAATGCATTAAACAAAGCTAATTGAATCAAATGAAACTCAAATGCATTAAACAAAGCTAATTGATTCAAATTAAAGTCAAACGAAGTCAAACAAAACTTATTGAATCAAATGAAACTCAAATGCATTCAATAAAGCTAATTGAATCAAATGAAACTCATATGCATTCAACAAAGCTAAGTGAATCAAATGAAACTCAAGTGCATTCAACAAAGCTAATTAAATCAAATCAAAGTAAAATGAAGTCAAACAAAGCTAATTGACTCAAATGAAGTCAACCAAAGCTAATCGTATCAAATGAAAGTCAAATGAAGTCCAATAAAGCTAATTGAATCAAATAAAACTCAAATGCATTCAACAAAGCTAATTGAATCAAATAAACTCAAATGCATTCAACAAAGCTAATTAAATCAAATGAAACTCAAATGCATTCAACAAAGTTAATTGAATAAAATTAATGTAAAATGAAGTTAAACAAAGCTAATTGAATCAAATGAAAGTAAAAAAAAATCAAACATAGCTAATTGAATCAAATGAAAGTAAAATGAAGTCAAACAAAGCTAATTGAATCAAATGAAGTCAAACAAAGATAATTGTATCAAATGAAAGTCAAATGAAGTCCAATAAAGCTAATTGAATCAAATAAAACTCAAATGCATTCAACAAAGATAATTGAATCAAATGAAAGTCAAATGAAGTCAAACTTAGCTAATTGAATCAAATGGAACTCAAATGCATTCAACAAAGCTAATTGAATCAAATGAAAGTCAAATGAAGTCAAACAAAGCTAATTGAATCAAATGAAACTCAAATGCATGCAACAAAGCTAATTGAATTAAATAAAACTCAAATGCATTCAACAAAGCTAATTGAATCAAATGAAACTCAAATGCATTATCAACAAAGCTAATTGAAACAAATTAAATTAAAATGAAGTCAAACAAAGCTAATTGAATTAAATGAAGTCAAACAATGATAATTGTATCAAATGAAAGTCAAATGAAGTCAAATAAAGCTAATTGAATCAAATGAAACTCAAATGCATTCAACAAAGCTAATTGAATCAAATTAAAGTAAAATGAAGTCAAACAAAGCTAATTGAATCAAATGAAGTCAAAACAAAGATAATTGTATCCAATGAAAGTCAAATGAAGTCCAATAAAGCTAATTGAATCAAATTAAAGTAAAATGATGTCAAACAAAGCTAATTGAATCAAATGAAAGTCAAACATAGCTAATAAAATCAAATGAAACTGAAATGCATTCAACAAAGCTAATTGAATCAAATGAAAGTCAAATGAAGTCAAACAAAACTTATTGAATCAAATGAATCTCTAATGCATTCAATAAAGCTAATTGAATCAATTGAAACTCAAATGCATTCAACAAAGCTAATTGAATCAAATGAAAGACAAATGAAGTCAAACAAAACTTATTGAATAAAATGAATCTCAAATGCATTCAATAAAGCTAATTGAATCAAATTAAACTCAAATGCATTCAACAAAACTAATTTAATCAAATGAAACTCAAATGCATTCAAACATAGCTAATAAAATCAAATGAAACTGAAATGCATTCAACAAAGCTAATTGAATCAAATGAAAGTCAAATGAAGTCAAACAAAACTTATTGAATCAAATGAATCTCTAATGCATTCAATAAAGCTAATTGAATCAAATGAAACTCAAATGCATTCAACAAAGCTAATTGAATCAAATGAAAGACAAATGAAGTCAAACAAAACTTATTGAATCAAATGAAACTCAAATGCATTCAATAAAGCTAATTGAATCAAATGAAACTCAAATGCATTCAACAAAGCTAATTTAATCAAATGAAACTCAAATGCATTCACACAATGCTAATTGAATCAAATGAAAGTCAAATGCATTCAATAAAGGAATCAAAGCTAATTGCATCAAAGGAAAGTCAAACAAAGTCAAACATAGCTAATATAATCAAATGAAACTCAAATGCATTCAATAAAGGTAATAGAAATAAATGAAACTCAAATGCATTCAACAAAGCTAATTGAATCAAATGAAAGTCAAATGAAGTCAAACAAAGCTAATTGAATCAAATGAAAGTCAAACAAAGTCAAACATAGCTAATATAATCAAATGAAACTCAAATGCATTAAACAAAGCTAACTGAATCAAATGACGCTCAAATGCATTCCACAAAGATAATTGAATCAAATGAAAGTCAAATGAAGTCAAACTTAGCTAATTGAATCAAATGGAACTCAAATGCGTTCAACAAAGCTAATTGAATCAAATGAAAGTCAAATGAAGTCAAATAAAGCTAATTGAATCAAATGAAACTCAAATGCATTCAACAAAGCTAATTGAATCAAATAAAACTCAAATGCATTCAACAAAGCTAATTGAATCAAATGAAACTCAAATGCATTATCAACAAAGATGATTGAAACAAATTAAACTCAAATGAAGTCAAACAAAGTTAATTGAATTAAATGAAGTCAAAGTAAGATAATTGTATCAAATGAAAGTCAAATGAAGTCCAATAAAGCTAATTGAATCAAATGAAACTCAAATGCATTAAACAAAGCTAATTGAATCAAATTAAAGTAAAATGATGTCAAACAAAGCTAATAGAATCAAATGAAAGTCAAATGCATTAAACAAAGCTAATTGATTTAAATTAAAGTCAAACGAAGTCAAACAAAACTTATTGAATCAAATGAAACTCAAATGCATTCAGTAAAGCTAATTGAATCAAATGAAACTCAAATGCATTCAACAAAGCTAAGTGAATCAAATGAAACTCAAGTGCATTCAACAAAGCTAATTGAATCAAATTAAAGTAAAATGAAGTCAAACAAAGCTAATTGAATCAAATGAAGTCAAACAAAGCTAATCGTATCAAATGAAAGTCAAATGAAGTCCAATAAAGCTAATTGAATCAAATGAAACTCAAATGCATTCAACAAAGCTAATTGAATAAAATGAAACTCAAATGCATTCAACAAAGCTAATTAAATCAAATGAAACTCAAATGCATTCACCAAAGTTAATTGAATAAAATTAAAGTAAAATGAAGTCAAACAAAGAAAATTTAATCAAATGAATGTAAAACAAAGTCAAACATAGCTAATTGAATCAAATGAAGGTCAAATGAAGTCAACCAAAACTAATTAAATCAAATGAAAGTCAAATGAAGTCAAACATAGCTAATAGAATAAAATGAAACACAAATGCATTCAACAAAGCTAATTGAATTAAATGAAACTCAAATGCATTCAACAAAGCTAATTGAATCAAATTAAAGTAAAATGAAGTCAAACAAAGCTAATTGAATCAAATGAAAGTCAAATGAAGTCAAATAAAGCTAATTGAATCAAATGAAAGTCAAACAAAGTCAAACATAGCTAATATAATCAAATGAAACTCAAATGCATTCAACAAAGCTAATTGAATCAAATGAAACTCAAATGCATTCAGCAAATTGCTAATTGAATCAAATGAAAGTCAAATGAAGTCAAACAAAGCTAATTGTATCAAATGAAACTCAAATGCATTCAACAAAGCTAATTGAATCAAATGAAGTTAAATAAAGCTTATTGAATCAAATGAAACTCAAATGTATTCAACAAAGCTAATTGAATCAAATAAACTCAAATGCATTCAACAAAGTTAATTGAATAAAATTAAAGTAAAATGAAGTCAAACAAAGTAAATTTAATCAAATGAAAGTAAAATGAAGTCAAACAAAACTTATTGAATCAAATGAATCTCAAATGCGTTCAATTAAAGCTAATTGAATCAAATTAAACACAAATGCATTCAACAAAGCTAACTGAATTAAATTATAGTAAAATGAAGTCAAACAAAGCTAATTAAATCAAATGAAAGTCAAATGAAGTCAAACATAGCTAATAGAATCAAATGAAACTCAAATGCATTCAACAAAGCTAATTGAATCAAATGAAACTCAAATGCATTCAAAAAGCTAATTGAACCATATTAATGTGAAATGAAGTCAAACAAAGCTAATTGAATCAAATGAAAGTCAAAAGAAGTAAAACAAAGCTAATTGAATCAAATAAAAGTCAAACATAGCTTATTGAATCAAATGAATCTCTAATGCATTCAATAAAGCTAATTGAATCAAATGAAACTCAAATGCATTCAACAAAGCTAATTGAATCAAATGAAAGTCAAATGAAGTCAAACAAAGCTAATTGAATCAAATGAAAGTCAAACAAAGCTAATTAAATCAAATGAAAGTCAAATGAAGTCAAACATAGCTAATGATACGAAATCGTATATGAAAATGTAACCTAAGCTCGATAAGCTTTACTCACTTATTTATGCTTAAGGATTCTAAATCGGTTTTGAAGTTTATCTTACTTAGAAACTGATTTAGGAGGTTTTTGAGAGTGGATTTAATTAGTTTAAACTCACTAATTATATTAACTCTCTCTTAAATTAAGTTTAACTCACTTAACTCAAGGGTTTCGAAATTAAGATCACTTCTTAATCGCAAGAGGAATTTCGGATTTTTCAATCTCCAAAAAAACCGAATAAACACAATGTTTAAATCAAAACTAAAACTGATTTTTCATTACTCCATCCATTACATATATCAAGTACAAGCTAAAGAAGGCTTAAAACATTAGCCATAAAAATCTAAGCACCAAAGTAATTAAACAAAGCAATTAAATAACAAATATCTCTTAATCCAACAAGGATGTAAGGAGGAATAGTGTTGTTGTGTGTTTTGTTGACTTTGGGGCAAGGTGGGACGGTTTTCATCACCAAGTGGGGGGGCTTGTCTTAGCTTGCAAGGAAAGCTTCAAGATATCTTCAAGAACCCCTTTTCACACGTCCCAAGTATGGTTCGCAACCCCAAGCATGGTTCGACCAATTTACACTTACGCTAAACAAAAATAATTCCGGTTTACAAAAACCGAAAATTACAAAAACGTTAATTAAACTAACTAGCTTAATTAACTTCCTTTCCTTCGTTGCTCAACATGATTAAACTAGTACTAATCTTTAAACCGTGAATCTCTCCTTTATTGTGATTGAGATTAGTACTTAGTAGAATTTCGGAATTAGCAACTGATTTCGTATCATCCTCTCCTTCTTCAAAAGGAATTGTCCTCAATTCTTGCACATCTTCATCTTCTAAATAGGGGGATAAGTCCCCTACGTTGAATGTTCTTTGCCACGCCATAGTCTCCGGAAGGTCTATCTTGTAAGCATTGTCTCCATAACGTTCAAGAACCTTGAAAGGTCCTTCGGCTCGGGGCATGAGTTTATGCTTTCTTTTACTTGGAAACCTCTCCTTCCTCAAGTGAATCCACACCAAATCTTCCGGAGCAAACAACCTCGGTTTCCGACTTTTGTTTGCTTTCTTTTTTGTACATCTCATTTGTCTTCTCGATATTGGTGCGTATTTCTTTGTGAACTTTCACCATTGTTTCAGCTTGTTGCCTAGCATCTCCATGGACATAAGAGTCTTTAGGCAACGAAATAAGATCAATAGGTACATACGGATTTACCCCATATACCACTTCGAACGGTGAATGTTTTGTTGCAAAAGTTGGAGTTCTATTGTAAGCAAACTCCGCATGGCATAACTTGACATCCCAATCCTTTCCCGTCTTGCTCACTAAGCCCCTTAACAAGGTGCCTAGAGTTCGATTGGTCACTTCGGTTTGACCATCTGTTTGGGGGTGATGTGAAGTACTAAACAAGCAACTTAGTACCCATCATCCTCCATAGGGACCTCCAAAAATGACTCAAAAACTTACTATCTCGATCCGAGACAATAGTTCTTGGCACTCCATGCAAGCGAACAATTTCCCCGAAATATAAACAAGAAACATTAATAGCATCTTCCGTTTTGTGACAAGGCACGAAGTGTGCCATTTTTGAGAAACGGTCCACTACCACCATGACCGAATCCTTCCCTCTTTGTGTCCTAGGAAGAGCCACAATGAAATCCATACTTGACATCCTCCCATGGTCTCTCCGGTGTTGGTAAAGGAGTGTACAACCCCTTATGGAACGTGCTTTTAGCCCTTTGACAAACACCACAACGAGCCAAAACAAGCATGTACTTCTTTGATCATATGAGGCCACGAAAAATGTTCTTGTAACAACTCCATAGTCTTGCTAACGCCAAAATGGCCAGCTAACCCACCTCCATGAGCTTCTCTAATTAGCAAATCACGAACGGGACATTTAGGAACACAAAGTTTGTTCCCTTTAAACAAAAACCCTTCCATTTGATGATAATGGTCTTTTGGACCATCCTTGGTAGCCACGAACGAGTCACGTGTCTCCTCATCAAGAACATAGAATTCCTTAATCAACTCAAACCCAAGTACCTTGGAATCCACCATGTTAAGCAATACGTGTCTCCGTGATAAAGCATCGGCTACAATGTTGGCTTTTCCGAGCCTTATACTTGGCAACAAAATTGAAAGATTGTAAGAATTCTACCCATTTAGCATGACGAGCACTAAGCTTATGTTGGCCATGAATATATTTCAACGATTCATGATCGAGTGGAGAACAAAAGCTTGTGGTCGCAAATAGTGACTCCAATGATTAAGAGCTCTAACCATGGCATAAAACTCTTTATCATACGTGGAATAATTCAACTTGGCCTTGATTTAGTTTCTCGCTAAAATAAGCAATAGGTTTGCCACATTGAATTAAAACAGCCCCAATACCCGTTCCACTTGCATCACACTCAACTTCAAATGGTTTTGCAAAATCGAGTAAAGCTAGGATAGGCGTTTTACACATTTTCTCCTTTACAAGTTCAAACGCCTTTTGAGCTGCGTCACTCCATACAAATTTTCCATGTTTAGTGCATTCGGTTATAGGAGCTAATAAAGTGCTGAAATTATTTATAAATCTCCTATAAAAAGAAGCTAAACCATGAAAAGATCTCACCTCGGTGATAGTTGTGGGAACCGGCCAAGAAGAAATTGCTTCTACTTTGGATGGATCCACCTTCACCCCTTCATCAGAAATGATGAAACCAAGGAAGCCAATCTCCCTTTGCATAAACGTGCACTTTTCAAGCTTTCCATACGGTTTTTGCTCTTTTAGAACTTCGAACAATTGTTGCAAATGATCTAAATGATCCTCCTTGTTAGCACTATAGACAAGAATATCATCCAAATACACAACCACGAACTTTCCCAAAAACGGCCTAAGTACTTCATTCATCAATCTCATGAACGTACTAGGGGCATTTGTGAGACCAAATGGCATAACCAGCCATTCATACAACCCATACTTCGTTTTGAAAGCCGTCTTCCACTCATCTCCCTCTCTCATGCATATTTGGTGGTATCCACTTCTCAAATCAATTTTCGAAAACAAATTGGATCCACTTAGCTCATCTAACATGTCATCTAACCTAGGGATGGGAAATCCGTATTTGATGGTTATATTGTTCACAAGACGGCTATCAATACACATCCTCCATGTTCCGTCTTTTTTTGGCACAAGTAAAGCCGGAACAAAGACATGGACTTTTACTCTCTCTCACGTAGCCTTTCTTCATCAATTCACCGATTTGGCTTTGTAACTCCTCACTTTCTTTGGGATTGCATCTATAGGAAGGTTTATTTGGAAGTGGTGCTCCGGGAATGAGATCAATTTGATGCTCAATTCCACGTTTAGGGGGTAGGCCATTTGGTAGGTCATTAGGAAACACGTCTCCAAATCCCTCCAATAACTCCCTCAAATCTGAATCTTCAACTTCCATTC
This sequence comes from Beta corolliflora, assembly GCA_947648045.1. Lineage (NCBI taxonomy): Eukaryota > Viridiplantae > Streptophyta > Magnoliopsida > Caryophyllales > Amaranthaceae > Beta > Beta corolliflora. The sequence continues at coordinate 112,130 of CANSZD010000123.1, read as the reverse complement.
CCTCGTTCACCTCCTTAGCAACTAGAACATACACGACCCGATTTGTTCCCAACTCCCTCTCGAATCTTTTTCTCCCTAAAAACACACTACCACTCACGAGGTTCTTTTTTGGCTTAGGTGTTGTGTCTCGTATTTTTGAAGGGGGCAATGGTAATAAGGTTTTGGTTTTGCCATTCTTGTTTACCTTATACACATTCGAACAACCATCATGCATTACTTTTCGATCAAATTGCCACGGTCTACCAAGTAGAATATGGCACGCGAGTCATAGGAATTACATCACATAGAATTTCATCTTCATAATTTCCAATGGAAAACGTGATTAAAACTCTATTCTTCACCCTTACTTCACTATCATCATCTAACCATTTCGGTTTATAAGGATGTGGATGTTTAGTAGTAGGTAATGCTAACTTCTCTACAAGTTCGGTTGAAGCTACATTTGTACAACTACCACCATCAATGATTAACGTGCATAGCTTCTTATTCACTAAGCATTTCGAATGAAAAATGGTTTCTCTTTGTTCCTCATTTTCAGCCACGACATTAGAGTACAAGGATCTCCTAAGAACCAACATTTCACCCTCCATTTCCGGATTACACACGTCCTCATCACTTTCGTTACCTAAATCGATTTATCATGTTGCTTTTCTAAGAGGTATATCCTCTCCAATTCGTCTATCTCCTCTATGTCCCTTATAGTCATGACTCTTTTCGTAGGACAAGTCGATTGGTAATGACCATAACCTTGACACTTAAAACATTTAACTTTAAAGGCTTTGTCATCTACCACTTTCTCCTTCTCTTTCGGAATGAAATCCGATTTTTTGTTCTTATCAAAGTCTGCTAGTACTAGTATTAGCTTTAAAAGTACTAAATGGCTTTGAATAAGACTTACTTGTTGTTGCTTTCTTCTTTTGGCTGTCAATTTTGAGAGCCACTTTGCAAGCCTCGTCGAAAGAAAGGTATGGGTACACCTCCACTTTCTCACGCACATCCTCATTTAGGCCTCCTAAGAATCCGCCCAATTTTTGCTCCTCCATTTCTTCTATTTCACAAACAATGGAAAGCTTTTCGAATTCCTTGATGTACTCATCCATGGACGTGGTGCCTTGTTTGAGTGTGGACCATCTAACATACCGATTTTGCTTGTAGTTAGTTGGAACAAAACGCTTCCGTAATTGCTTCTTTAATTTCTCCCAAGTAGCAATCTTGGATTTGTTCTCCTTCACCCTTTGCCTCTTCAAGCCTTCTAACCAAATGGATGCATATTTGGTTAGTTTCAAAACAGCAACCTTGTATTTCTTATCATTCGGAGTGTCTTTGTAATCAAAAAAACGCTCCAAAGAACGTTCCCATTCAATGTATAATTCCGGATCACTAGCTCCGTCAAAATCCGGAACTTCGATTTTCAAACCCCTATCATCAGCCCTAGAACTCCTTTCTTCCTCATTGGGTTTCTTCTTAAACAATTCTAAGGTTATCTTTGCCATCATGTCGTGTAATGCTTCGTTTTGCTTAGCTAGAGCTTCTAGCATCGCATCTCTTCTAGCATTATCATCTATTTCCTCGTCCATTTCAGAACTTAGCTCTTGATACCACTTGATACGAAATCGTATATGAAAATGTAACCTAAGCTCGATAAGCTTTACTCACTTATTTATGCTTAAGGATTCTAAATCGGTTTTGAAGTTTATCTTACTTAGAAACTGATTTAGGAGGTTTTTGAGAGTGGATTTAATTAGTTTAAACTCACTAATTATATTAACTCTCTCTTAAATTAAGTTTAACTCACTTAACTCAAGGGTTTCGAAATTAAGATCACTTCTTAATCGCAAGAGGAATTTCGGATTTTTCAATCTCCAAAAAAACCGAATAAACACAATGTTTAAATCAAAACTAAAACTGATTTTTCATTACTCCATCCATTACATATATCAAGTACAAGCTAAAGAAGGCTTAAAACATTAGCCATAAAAATCTAAGCACCAAAGTAATTAAACAAAGCAATTAAACAACAAATATCTCTTAATCCAACAAGGATGTAAGGAGGAATAGTGTTGTTGTGTGTTTTGTTGACTTTGGGGCAAGGTGGGACGGTTTTCATCACCAAGTGGGGGGGCTTGTCTTAGCTTGCAAGGAAAGCTTCAAGATATCTTCAAGAACCCCTTTTCACACGTCCCAAGTATGGTTCGCAACCCCAAGCATGGTTCGACCAATTTACACTTACGCTAAACAAAATAATTCCGGGTTTACAAAAACCGAAAATTACAAAAACGTTAATTAAACTAACTAGCTTAATTAACTTCCTTTCCTTCGTTGCTCAACATGATTAAACTAGTACTAATCTTTAAACCGTGAATCTCTCCTTTATTGTGATTGAGATTAGTACTTAGTAGAATTTCGGAATTAGCAACTGATTTCGTATCAACAAAGCTAATTGAATCAAATGAAACTCAAATGCATTCAACAAAGCTAATTGAATCAAATGAAACTCAAATGCATTCAACAAAGCTAATTGAATCAAATGAAACTCAAATGCATTCAACAAAGCTAATTGAATCAAATGAAACTGAAATGCATTCAACAAAGCTAATTGAATCAAATGAAAGTCAAATGAAGTCAAACAAACCTAATTGAATCAAATGAAACTCAAATGCATTCAACAAAGCTAATTGAATCAAATGAAACTCAAATGCATTCAACAAAGCTAATTGAATCAAATGAAACTCAAATGCATTCAACAAAGCTAATTGAATCAAATGAAACTCAAATGCATTCAACAAAGCTAATTGAATCAAATGAAAGTCAAATGAAGTCAAACAAAGCTAATTGAATCAAATGAAACTCAAATGCATTAAACAAAGCTAATTGAATCAAATGAAACTCAAATGCATTCAACAAAGCTAATTGAATCAAATGAAACTCAAATGCATTCAACAAAGCTAATTGAATCAAATGAAACTCAAATGCATTCAAAAAAGCTAATTGAATCAAATGAAAGTCAAATGAAGTCAAACAAAGCTAATTGAATCAAATGAAACTCAAATGCATTCAACAAAGCTAATTGAATCAAATGAAACTCAAATGCATTCAACAAAGCTAATTGAATCAAATTAAAGTCAAATGAATAATCAAATGAAATTCAAACAAAGCTAATTGAATCAAATGAAACTCAAATGCATTCAACAAAGCTAATTGAATCAAATGAAACTCAAATGCATTCAACAAAGCTAATTGAATCAAATGAAAGTCAAATGAAGTCAAACAAAGCTAATTGAATCAAATGAAACTCAAATGCATTCAACAAAGCTAATTGAATCAAATGAAACTCGAATGCATTCAACAAAGCTAATTGAATCAAATTAAAGTCAAATGAAGTCAAACAAAGCTAATTGAATCAAATGAAACTCAAATGCATTCAAAAAGCTAATTGAATCAAATGAAACTCAAATGCATTCAACAAAGCTAATTGAATCAAATGAAACTCAAATGCATTCAACAAAGCTAATTGAATCAAATGAAACTCAAATGCATTCAACAAAGCTAATTGAATCAAATTAAAGTCAAATGAAGTCAAACAAAGCTAATTGAATCAAATGAAACTCAAATGCATTCAAAAAGCTAATTGAATCAAATGAAACTCAAATGCATTCAACAAAGCTAATTGAATCAAATGAAACTCAAATGCATTCAACAAAGCTAATTGAATCAAATGAAACTCAAATGCATTCAACAAAGCTAATTGAATCAAATGAAAGTCAAATGAAGTCAAACAAAGCTAATTGAATCAAATGAAAGTCAAAAGAAGTCAAATAAAGCTAATTGAATCAAATGAAACTCAAATGCATTCAACAAAGCTAATTGAATCAAATGAAACTCAAATGCATTCAACAAAGCTAATTGAATCAAATTAAAGTCAAATGAATAATCAAATGAAATTCAAACATAGCTAATTGAATCAAATGAAACTCAAATGCATTCAACAAAGCTAATTGAATCAAATGAAACTCAAATGCATTCAAAAAAGCTAATTGAATCAAATGAAAGTCAAATGAAGTCAAACAAAGCTAAATGAATCAAATGAAACTCAAATGCATTCAACAAAGCTAATTGAATCAAATGAAACTTGAATGCATTCAACAAAGCTAATTGAATCAAATTAAAGTCAAATGACGTCAAACAAAACTTATTGAATCAAATGAAACTCAAATGCATTCAAAAAGCTAATTGAATCAAATGAAACTCAAATGCATTCAACAAAGCTAATTGAATCAAATGAAACTCAAATGCATTCAACAAAGCTAATTGAATCAAATGAAACTCAAATGCATTCAACAAAGCTAATTGAATCAAATTAAAGTCAAATGAAGTCAAACAAAACTAATTGAATCAAATGAAACTCAAATGCATTCAAAAAAGCTAATTGAATCAAATGAAACTCAAATGCATTCAACAAAGCTAATTGAATCAAATGAAACTCAAATGCATTCAACAAAGCTAATTGAATCAAATGAAACTCAAATGCATTCAACAAAGCTAATTGAATCAAATTAAAGTGAAATGAAGTCAAACAAAGCTAATTGAATCAAATGAAACTCAAATGCATTCAACAAAGCTAATTGAATCAAATGAAACTCAAATGCATTCAACAAAGCTAATTGAATCAAATGAAAGTCAAATGAAGTCAAACAAAGCTAATTGAATCAAATGAAAGTCAAAATGCATTCAACAAAGTCAAATAAAGCTAATTGAATCAAATGAAACTCAAATGCATTCAACAAAGCTAATTGAATCAAATGAAACTCAAATGCATTCAACAAAGCTAATTGAATCAAATGAAATTCAAATGCATTCAACAAAGCTAATTGAATCAAATGAAAGTCAAATGCTGTCAAACAAAGCTAATTGAATCAAATGAAAGTCAAATGAAGTCAAACAAAGCTAATTGAATCAAATGAAACTCAAATGCATTCAACAAAGCTAATTGAATCAAATGAAACTCAAATGCATTCAACAAAGCTAATTGAATCAAATTAAAGTCAAATGAAGTCAAACAAAGCTAATTGAATCAAATGAAACTCAAATGCATTCAAAAAAGCTAATTGAATCAAATGAAACTCAAATGCATTCAACAAAGCTAATTGAATCAAATGAAACTTAAATGCATTCAACAAAGCTAATTGAATCAAATGAAACTCAAATGCATTCAACAAAGCTAATTGAATCAAATTAAAGTAAAATGAAGTCAAACAAAGCTAATTGAATTAAATGAAAGTCAAAGGAAGTCAAATAAAGCTAATTGAATCAAATGAAACTCAAATGCATTCAACAAAGCTAATTGAATCAAATGAAACTCAAATGCATTCAACAAAGCTAATTGAATCAAATGAAACTCGAATGCATTCAACAAAGCTAATTGAATCAAATGAAACTCAAATGCATTCAACAAAGCTAATTGAATCAAATAAAAGTCAAATGAAGTCAAACAAAGCTAATTGAATTAAATGAAAGTCAAAGGAAGTCAAATAAAGCTAATTGAATCAAATGAAACTCAAATGCATTCAACAAAGCTAATTGAATCAAATGAAACTCAAATGCATTCAACAAAGGTAATTGAATCAAATTAAAGTCAAATGACGTCAAACAAAACTTATTGAATCAAATGAAACTCAAATGCATTCAAAAAGCTAATTGAATCAAATGAAACTCAAATGCATTCAACAAAGCTAATTGAATCAAATGAAACTCAAATGCATTCAACAAAGCTAATTGAATCAAAATGAAACTCAAATGCATTCACAAAAAGCTAATTGTATCAAATGAAAGTCAAATGAAGTCAAACATAGCTAAATGAATCAAATGAAACTCAAATGCATTCAACAAAGCTAATTGAATCAAATGACACTCAAATGCATTCAACAAAGCTAATTGAATCAAATTAAAGTCAAATGAATAATCAAATGAAATTCAAACATAGCTAATTGAATCAAATGAAACTCAAATGCATTCAACAAAGCTAATTGAATAAAATGAAACTCAAATGCATTCACAAAAAGCTAATTGTATCAAATGAAAGTCAAATGAAGTCAAACATAGCTAAATGAATCAAATGAAACTCAAATGCATTCAACAAAGCTAATTGAATCAAATGAAACTCAAATGCATTCAACAAAGCTAATTGAATCAAATTAAAGTGAAATGAAGTCAAAGAAAACTTATTGAATTTAATGAAACTCAAATGCATTCAACAAAGCTAATTGAATCAAATGAAACTCAAATGCATTCAACAAAGCTAATTGAATCAAATGAAAGTCAAATAAAGTCAAATAAAGCTAATTGAATCAAATGAAACTCAAAATGCATTCAACATGAAGTCAAATAAAGCTAATTGAATCAACTGAAATTCAAATGCATTCAACAAAGCTAATTGAATCAAATGAAACTCAAATGTATTCAACAAAGCTAATTAAGTCAAATGAAATTCAAATGCATTCAACAAAGCTAATTGAATCAAATTAAAGTAAAATGAAGTCAAACAAAGCTAATTGAATCAAATGAAAGTAAAATGAAGTCAAACAAAGCTAATTGAATCAAATGAAACTCAAATGCATTCAACAAAGCTAATTGAATCAAATGAAACTCAAATGCATTCAACAAAGCTAATTGAATCAAATGAAACTCAAATGTATTCAACAAAGCTAATTGAATCAAATGAAATTCAAATGCATTCAACAAAGCTAATTGAATCAAATTAAAGTAAAATGAAGTCAAACAAAGCTAATTGAATCAAATGAAAGTCAAATGAAGTCAAACAAAGCTAATTGAATCAAATGAAACTCAAATGCATTCAACAAAGCTAATTGAATCAAATGAAACTCGAATGCATTCAACAAAGCTAATTGAATCAAATTAAAGTCAAATGACGTCAAACAAAGCTTATTGAATCAAATGAAACTCAAATGCATTCAACAAAGCTAATTGAATCAAATGAAACTCAAATGCATTCAAGAAAGCTAATTGAATCAAATGAAACTTAAATGCATTCAACAAAGCTAATTGAATCAAATGAAACTCAAATGCATTCAAGAAAGCTAATTGAATCAAATTCAAGTAAAATGAAGTCAAACAAAGCTAATTGAATTAAATGAAAGTCAAAGGAAGTCAAATAAAGCTAATTGAATCAAATGAAACTCAAATGCATTCAACAAAGCTAATTGAATCAAATGAAACTCAAATGCATTCATCAAAGCTAATTGAATCAAATGAAACTCAAATGCATTCAACAAAGCTAATTGAATCAAATGAAACTCAAATGCATTCAACAAAGCTAATTGAATCAAATAAAAGTCAAATGAAGTCAAACAAAGCTAATTGAATTAAATGAAAGTCAAAGGAAGTCAAATAAAGCTAATTGAATCAAATGAAACTCAAATGCATTCAACAAAGCTAATTGAATCAAATGAAACTCGAATGCATTCAACAAAGGTAATTGAATCAAATTAAAGTCAAATGACGTCAAACAAAACTTATTGAATCAAATGAAACTCAAATGCATTCAAAAAGCTAATTGAATCAAATGAAACTCAAATGCATTCAACAAAGCTAATTGAATCAAATGAAACTCAAATGCATTCAACAAAGCTAATTGAATAAAATGAAACTCAAATGCATTCACAAAAAGCTAATTGTATCAAATGAAAGTCAAATGAAGTCAAACATAGCTAAATGAATCAAATGAAACTCAAATGCATTCAACAAAGCTAATTGAATCAAATGACACTCAAATGCATTCAACAAAGCTAATTGAATCAAATTAAAGTCAAATGAATAATCAAATGAAATTCAAACATAGCTAATTGAATCAAATGAAACTCAAATGCATTCAACAAAGCTAATTGAATAAAATGAAACTCAAATGCATTCACAAAAAGCTAATTGTATCAAATGAAAGTCAAATGAAGTCAAACATAGCTAAATGAATCAAATGAAACTCAAATGCATTCAACAAAGCTAATTGAATCAAATGAAACTCAAATGCATTCAACAAAGCTAATTAAATCAAATTAAATTGAAATGAAGTCAAAGAAAACTTATTGAATTTAATGAAACTTAAATGCATTCAACAAAGCTAATTGAATCAAATGAAACTCAAATGCATTCAAGAAAGCTAATTGAATCAAATTCAAGTAAATTGAAGTCAAACAAAGCTAATTGAATTAAATGAAACTGATATATTTAATCTAAGTAAGATCAAATAATGAAGCGGAAATCGTGAATAACAAAGGTAAATTGTTCGAACAAAAAAAGTAACAAAGTAACTAGGATAGTGCTTAGATGCTCAATGATAAAGGCTAAGCCACCACAAGGAACAAACTAAGGGTTTTGATGCGTAAAGGCTAAGCCACCAGCAATCAAGATTGTTTGTGTTTGCACACTTAAGTTTTAACAAAACTCACAAAATCAATTATTTCATTCTAATCTATGAATTCGTACATCCTAGGTATTTATAGTCAAAACAAAACCGACTCCTACTATGCTTAGGACAATTCCCTAAGTCATAAACCTAACCAAACTAGAACTCCTAAACATCACATACTTCTACTCGTTTAGTATGTTGGACATCCCTTAGAGTTCTAAACACACACTACTCCTATCAAACATAAACTATAAAGCAATAAAGATAGTTTGAGTCCTAACAGAACTAGAACTCCATCAAGCATGCACAACTATCACACGCCACCTAAGTTGGTTAGCAAACATGCTACCACTTTGGTCGTGATTCCCATGAAGAGTCCTCCATGTAAGTCAATTGAGCCAAGATCAATGCTGACATTCTTGTGTACAAGAGCTAGTAGATTTGCATCACTTTCTCCCGTATCATCCTCCTCTTCTTCGAAAACAATTGTCCTCAATTGAGCCATATCATCATCATGAACATAAGGAGCCAAATCCCCCACATTTATGGTAGAACTCACGTTATAGTCACTAGGCAAGTCAAGTTTGAAGGCATTGTCATTGACCTTCTCAACAATCTTGAAGGGACCATCAGAACGTGGCATGAGCTTGTTTTTTCGAAGGCCAGGAAACCGATCCTTCCTTAGATGCAACCAAACCAAATCACCAACCTTGAACACATGTGGTGTACGATGCTTGTTGGCCAACTGTTGGTATCGTGCATTCACCTTTTCAATCCGAGCTTTCACCTGTGCATGAAGCTTGAGCATTGCTTGCGCCTTCTCCTTAGCATCAATGTGATGACGTCATCATTAGGGAAAGGAATAAGATCAATAGGCACCCGTGGGTTTGCGCCATACACAACCTCGAATGGAGAACACCTCGTGGCATATGTAGGTGACCTATTATAAGCAAATTCAGCATAGGCAAGCTTCACATCCCAATCCTTGGTACTCTTGCTAACAAGCCCTCTAAGTAAAGCGCCCAAAGTCCGATTGGTGACTTCGGTTTGCCCATCAGTTTGAGGGTGATGTGACGTGCTAAAACATAGCTTAGTACCAAGTAGTTTCCACAACGTCTTCCAAAAGTAGCTCATAAACTTAGTATCCCTATCACTCACAATAGTTTTAGGCACACCATGGAGACGAATTATCTCCTTACAATATAAATCGGCCACCTTAGAAGCATCATCGGTTTTATGACAAGCAATAAAATGTGCCATTTTAGAAAATCTATCAATGACAACCATGATAGAATCCTTGCCTCTTTGTGTTCTAGGCAATCCCACAATAAAATCCATAGCAACATCATCCCAAGGACAAATTGGAACAGGTAAAGGAGTGTACATACCTTGATGAAAAGTGCTCTTGGACTTTTGACACGTAGCACATCGTGAGATAACCCCGTGAACATCTCCTTGCATCTTTGGCCAATAAAAATGCTCTTGAAGAATAGCCAAAGTCTTGTTCATACCAAAGTGACCAGCAAAGTCCTCCCCCATGAGCTTCCCTCACTAGTAACTCCCTAATAGAACAAGAAGGTATGCATAAACGATCCCCCTTGAAAAGAAAACCATCATGCACCACATAAGAGCCGTAGGATCCCTTGGAACACGCCCCAAAAATCTCGCCAAATTTCTCATCCGTCTTATAGTACTCCTTCACCAATTCAAACCCAAGTAGTCGTGTACTCAACACCCCAAGTAATGAATGGCGCCTAGACAAAGCATACGCCACCACATTTGCCTTTCCTTCTTTATATTTTGATGAGAAATTGAAAGATTGCAAAAACTCAACCCATTTAGCATGTCTCGGATTTAGCTTTTGCTGCCCATGTATATACTTCAATGCCTCGTGATCCGAATGAAGCACAAAGTGACTTGGACGAAGGTAATGACTCCAATGATCAAGTGCACGAACAATTGCATAAAATTCTTTGTCATATGTAGAGTAATTGAGTTTAGCACCACCCAATTTCTCACTAAAGTATGCAATGGGACGTTTCTTTTGGATGAGGACTCGCCCTATACCAACCCCACTAGCATCACACTCTACTTCAAAAGGTTGTGAAAAATCCGGTAATGCTAGAATGGGTGTATTACACAACAAGTCCTTGATGCTCTCAAATGCACGTTGGGCTGCCTTAGTCCATGCAAATTTTCCTTGCTTGATACATTCAATCATAGGAGCTACTACACTACTAAAATTGCGCACAAATCTTCTATAAAAAGAAGCCAAGCCATGAAAAGAACGTACCTCCGAAATTGTAGTGGGAATAGGCCAACTCTTTATTGCCTCAACTTTCGAAGGATCAACCGAAACGCCATCTTTAGAAACGATGTAGCCCAAGAATGTAACACTAGGAACTAGAAAATAGCACTTTTCTAACTTCCCATATAGCTTTTGTGCACGTAACACCTCAAAAACCTCGCGAAGATGCGTGAGATGCTCCACCACACTCCTACTATATACAAGGATGTCATCAAGATAAACCACCACACACCTCCCTAAGAATGGTTTCAACACCTCATTCATCAATCTCATGAAAGTACTAGGTGCATTAGTAAGTCCAAATGGCATGACAAGCCACTCATATAACCCCATCTTAGTCTTAAAGGCGGTCTTCCACTCATCTCCTTCTCGCATTCTTATTTGATGATAACCACTCCTCAAATCAATTTTGGAGAAAATAGTAGTGATGCGAAATCGTATATGAAAATGTAACCTAAGCTCGATAAGCTTTACTCACTTATTTATGCTTAAGGATTCTAAATCGGTTTTGAAGTTTATCTTACTTAGAAACTGATTTAGGAGGTTTTTGAGAGTGGATTTAATTAGTTTAAACTCACTAATTATATTAACTCTCTCTTAAATTAAGTTTAACTCACTTAACTCAAGGGTTTCGAAATTAAGATCACTTCTTAATTGCAAGAGGAATTTCGGATTTTTCAATCTCCAAAAAAACCGAATAAACACAATGTTTAATTCAAAACTAAAACTGATTTTTCATTACTTGATCCATTACATATATCAAGTACAAGCTAAAGAAGGCTTAAAACATTAGCCAAAATATCTAAGCACCAAAGTAATTAAACAAATCAATTAAACAACAAATATCTCTTAATCCAACAAGGATGTAAGGAGGAATAGTGTTGTTGTGTGTTTTGTTGACTTTGGGGCAAAGTGGGACGGTTTTCTTCAAGCAAGTGGAGGGCTTGTCTTAGCTTGCAAGGGAAGCTTCAAAAGATCTCCATGAGTGCCCATTACACGTCCCAAGTATGGTTCGCAACCCCAAGTACGGTTCGACCAATTTACACTTACGCTAAACAAAATAATTCCGGGTTTACAAAAACCGAAAATTACAAAAACGTTAATTAAACTAACTAGCTTAATTAACTTCCTTTCCTTCGTTGCTCAACATGATTAAACTAGTACTAATCTTTAAACCGTGAATCTCTCCTTTGTTGTGATTGAGATTAGTACTTAGTAGAATTTCGGAATTAGCAACTGATTTCGTATCATCCTCTCCTTCTTCAAAAGGAATTGTCCTCAATTCTTGCACATCTTCATCTTCTAAATAGGGGGATAAGTCCCCTACGTTGAATGTTGCTGCCACGCCATAGTCTCCGGGAAGGTCTATCTTGTAAGCATTGTCTCCATAACGTTCAAGAACCTTGAAAGGTCCTTCACTCGGGGCATGAGTTTATGCTTTCTTTTACTTGGAAACCTCTCCTTCCTCAAGTGAATCCACACCAAATCTTCCGGAGCAAACAACCTCGGTTTCCGACTTTTGTTTGCTTTCCTTTTGTACATCTCATTTGTCTTCTCGATATTGGTGCGTATTTCTTTGTGAACTTTCACCATTGTTTCAGCTTGTTGCCTAGCATCTCCATGGACATAAGAGTCTTTAGGCAACGAAATAAGATCAATAGGTACATACGGATTTACCCCATATACCACTTCGAACGGTGAATGTTTTGTTGCAAAAGTTGGAGTTCTATTGTAAGCAAACTCCGCATGGCATAACTTGACATCCCAATCCTTTCCCGTCTTGCTCACTAAGCCCCTTAACAAGGTGCCTAGAGTTCGATTGGTCACTTCGGTTTGACCATCTGTTTGGGGGTGATGTGAAGTACTAAACAAAGAACTTAGTACCCATCATCCTCCATAGGGACCTCCAAAAATGACTCAAAAACTTACTATCTCGATCCGAGACAATAGTTCTTGGCACTCCATGCAAGCGAACAATTTCCCCGAAATATAAACAAGAAACATTAAGAGCATCTTCCGTTTTGTGACAAGGCACGAAGTGTGCCATTTTTGAGAAACGGTCCACTACCACCATGACCGAATCCTTCCCTCTTTGTGTCCTAGGAAGAGCCACAATGAAATCCATACCGACATCCTCCCATGGTCTCTCCTGTGTTGGTAAAGGAGTGTACAACCCCTTATGGAACGTGCTTTTAGCCCTTTGACAAACACCACAACGAGCCAAAACAAAGATGTACTTCTTTGAGCATATGAGGCCACGAAAAATGTTCTTGTAACAACTCCATAGTCTTGTTAACGCCAAAATGGCCAGCTAACCCACCTCCATGAGCTTCTCTAATTAGCAAATCACGAACGGGACATTTAGGAACACAAAGTTTGTTCCCTTTAAACAAAAACCCTTCCATTTGATGATAATGGTCTTTTGGACCATCCTTGGTAGCCACGAACAGGTCACGTGTCTCCTCATCAAGAACATAGAATTCTTTAATCAACTCAAACCCAAGTACCTTGGAATCCACCATGTTAAGCAATACGTGTCTCCGAGATAAAGCATCGCCTACAATGTTGGCTTTTCCGGCCTTGTACTTGGCAACAAAATTGAAAGATTGTAAGAATTCCACCCATTTAGCATGACGAGCACTAAGCTTATGTTGGCCATGAATATATTTCAATGATTCATGATCCGAATGGAGAACAAAAGCTTGTGGTCGCAAATAGTGACTCCAATGATTAAGAGCTCTAACCATGGCGTAAAACTCTTTATCATACGTGGAATAATTCAACTTGGCCTGATTTAGTTTCTCGCTAAAATAAGCAATAGGTTTGCCACATTGAATTAGAACAGCCCCAATACCCGTTCCACTGGCGTCACACTCAACTTCAAATGGTTTAGTGAAATCGGGTAAAGCTAAAATAGGCGTGTTACACATTTTCTCCTTTACAAGTTCAAACGCCTTTTGAGCTGCGTCACTCCATGTAAATTTTCCATGTTTAGTACATTCAGTTATAGGAGCTAATAATGTGCTGAAATTATTTATAAATCTCCTATAAAATGAAGCTAAACCATGAAAAGATCTCACCTCGGTGATAGTGGTGGGAACCGGCCAAGAAGAAATTGCTTCTACTTTGGATGGATCCACCTTCACGCCTTCATCGAAATGATGAAACCAAGGAAGCCAATCTCCCTTTGCATAAACGTGCACTTTTCTAGCTTTCCGTACAGCTTTTGCTCTTTTAGAACTTCGAACAATCGTTGCAAATGCTCCAAATGATCCTCCTTGTTAGAATTATAGACAAGAATATCATCCAAATACACCACCACGAACTTTCCCAAAAACGGCCTAAGTACTTCATTCATCAATCTCATGAACGTACTAGGGGCATTTGTGAGACCAAACGGCATAACCATCCATTCATACAACCCATACTTCGTTTTGAAGGCCGTCTTCCACTCATCTCCCTCTCTCATGCATATTTGGTGGTATCCACTTCTCAAATCAATTTTCGAAAACAAATTGGATCCACTTAACTCATCTAACATGTCATCTAACCTAGGGATGGGAAATCTGTATTTGATGGTTATATTGTTCACAAGCACGGCTATCAATACACATCCTCCATGTTCCGTCTTTTTTGGCACAAGTAAAGCCGGAACAAAGACATGGACTTTTACTCCCTCTCACGTAGCCTTTCTTCATCAATTCACCGATTTGGCTTTGTAACTCCTCACTTTCTTTGGGATTGCATCTATAGGAAGGTTTATTTGGAAGTGGTGCTCCGGGAATGAGATCAATTTGATGCTCAATTCCACGTTTAGGGGGTAGGCCATTTGGTAGGTCATTAGGAAACACGTCTCCAAATCCCTCCAATAACTCCCTCAAATCCGAATCTTCAACTTCCATTCCCTCGTTCACCTCCTTAGCAATTAGAACATACACGACCCGATTTGTTCCCAACTCCCTCTCGAATCTTTTTCTCCCCAAAAACACACTACCACACACGAGGTTCTTTTTTGTTTAGGTGTAGTGTCTCGGATTTTTGAAGGGGGCAATGGTACTAAGGTTTTGATTTTACCATTCTTGTTTACCTTATACACATTCGAACAACCATCATGCATTACTTTTCGATCAAATTGCCACGGTCTACCAAGTAGAATATGGCACGCAATCATAGGAATTACATCACATAGAATTTCATCTTCATAATTTCCAATGGAAAACGTGATTAAAACTCTATTCTTCACCCTTAATTCACTATCATCATCTAACCATTTCGGTTTATAAGGATGTGGATGTTTAGTAGTAGGTAATGCTAACTTCTCTACGAGTTCGATTGAAGCCACATTTGTACAACTACCACCATCAATGATTAACGTGCATAGCTTCTTATTCACTAAGCATTTCGAATGAAAAATGGTTTCTCTTTGTTCCTCATTTTCAGCCACGACATTAGAGTACAAGGATCTTCTAAGAACCAACATTTCACCCTCCATTTCCGGATTACACACGTCCTCATCACTTTCGTTTCCTAAATCGATTTATCATGTTGCTTTTCTAAGAGGTATAACCTCTCCAATTCGTCTATCTCCTCTATGTCCCTTATAGTCATGACTCTTTTCGTAGGACAAGTCGATTGGTAATGACCATAACCTTGACACTTAAAACATTTCACTTTAAAGGCTTTATCATCTACAACTTTCTCCTTCTCTTTTGGAATGAAATCTGATTTTTTGTTCTTATCAAAGTTGCTAGTACTAGTATTAGCTTTAAAAGTACTAAATGGCTTTGAATAAGACTTACTTGTTGTTGCTTTCTTCTTTTGGCTGTCAATTTTGAGAGCCACTTTGCAAGCCTCATCGAAAGAAAGGTATGGGTATACCTCCACCTTCTCACGCACATCCTCATTTAGGCCTCCCAAGAATCTCGCCCAATTTTTGCTCCTCCATTTCTTCTATTTCACAAACAACGGAAAGCTTTTCGAATTCCTTGATGTACTCATCCATGGACGTGGTGCCTTGTTTGAGTGTGGACCATCTAACATACTGATTTTGCTTGTAGTTAGTAGGAACAAAACGCTTCCGCAATTGCTTCTTCAATTTCTCCCAAGTAGCAATCTTGGATTTGTTCTCCTTCACCCTTTGCCTCTTCAAGCCTTCTAACCAAATGGATGCATATTTGGTTAGCTTCAAAACAGCAACCTTGTATTTCTTATCATTCGGAGTGTCTTTGTAATCAAAAAAACGCTCCAAAGAACGTTCCCATTCAATGTATAATTCCGGATCACTAGCTCCGTCAAAATCCGGAACTTCGATTTTCAAACCCCTATCATCAGCCCTAGAACTCCTTTCTTCCTCATTGGGTTTCTTCTTAAACAATTCTAAGGTTATCTTTGCCATCATGTCGTGTAATGCTTCGTTTTGCTTAGCTAGAGCTTCTAGCATCGCATCTCTTCTAGCATTATCATTCATTTCATCGTCCATTTCAGAACTTAGCTCTGGATACCACTTGATGCGAAATCGTATATGAAAATGTAACCTAAGCTCGATAAGCTTTACTCACTTATTTATGCTTAAGGATTCTAAATCGGTTTTGAAGTTTATCTTACTTAGAAACTGATTTAGGAGGTTTTTGAGAGTGGATTTAATTAGTTTAAACTCACTAATTATATTAACTCTCTCTTAAATTAAGTTTAACTCACTTAACTCAAGGGTTTCAAATTAAGATCACTTCTTAATTGCAAGAGGAATTTCGGATTTTTCAATCTCCAAAAAAACCGAATAAACACAATGTTTAATTCAAAACTAAAACTGATTTTTTCATTACTTGATCCATTACATATATCAAGTACAAGCTAAAGAAGGCTTAAAACATTAGCCAAAATAACTAAGCACCAAAGTAATTAAACAAATCAATTAAACAACAAATATCTCTTAATCCAACAAGGATGTAAGGAGGAATAGTGTTGTTGTGTGTTTTGTTGACTTTGGGGCAAAGTGGGACGGTTTTCTTCAAGCAAGTGGAGGGCTTGTCTTAGCTTGCAAGGGAAGCTTCAAAAGATCTCCATGAGTGCCCATTACACGTCCCAAGTATGGTTCGCAACCCCAAGTACGGTTCGACCAATTTACACTTACGCTAAACAAAATAATTCCGGGTTTACAAAAACCGAAAATTACAAAAACGTTAATTAAACTAACTAGCTTAATTAACTTCCTTTCCTTCGTTGCTCAACATGATTAAACTAGTACTAATCTTTAAACCGTGAATCTCTCCTTTGTTGTGATTGAGATTAGTACTTAGTAGAATTTCGGAATTAGCAACTGATTTCGTATCATATTGCCATGGTCTCCCTAACAAGATATGGCAAGCATCCATATTGCATACATCACACAAAACATCGTCCTTAAACTTGCCAATTTCGAACGTTATTAAGGCTTGTTTGGTAACTTTTATTCCATTGTCATTACTAAGCCAGTTGAGTTTATAAGGACGTGGATGAGTAGAAGTAGGCCATTTTAACTTGTCAATTAAGGTTGTAGACACGACATTAGCACAACTACCATTATCAATAATGAGATCACATACCCTTTGCTTCACTAAACAGCGAGTGAAGAAGATCTTGTCCCTTTGCGTGTCATCCAAAGGTGCTGGTTGTGTATGCAATGTGCGTCGAACAATAAGTTGGTGGCCTCCCATAACCGGTTCTTCCTCCGAATCTACCTCATACTCACCCTCCATAGTACGCTCTTTAGATGGATCACTATCAACCTCCTCTTCTTCAACGTGACCCTTGGCATAGTCTGCGTCTATTTCTTGTATGTCTCTTAAGGTCATGACCCGATTGTTGGGACAATCCTTCAAGATGTGGCCATACCCCTTGCACTTGAAACAAATTCGCCTCTCCTCATTAGCCATGGGCGTAGGAGCCTTCCCTTTGTCTCCCTTGAATTTATCAAATTTTGGGGTGAACTTCGAACCACTAGCTTCTCCCTTTGTGTTCCCTACGGTTTTATCAATGTGCTTCACAAACGGTTTAAAGTTGGAATTTTTCTTGGCCTTGACATACTTTTCAGCTCTCAAAGCCACTTGAACCACCTCCTCAAAGCTCCAATAAGGTTGGAGATCCACCTTCTTCGCAATGTGCTTATCCAACCCCGAAATAAATCGAGCTATCTTGTGCTCGGCTTTCTCCTCTACACCACAAAGCATGTTAATCTTTTCAAATTCAGCTACATATTCCTCCACACTCAATGCGTTTTGTCGAAGTACTTGCAACCTTCGATACATGTCTTGTGAAAAATCAGCCGGAAGAAAGCGTTTTTTCATCCTCACTTGTAACTTCTCCCATGAACGTAGGCTAGGTTTGCCATCTTTCCTCCTTTTAGCCTTCAAGTTCTCATACCACAAACTTGCATAACCTGTTAATTTAAGGACAGCCACCTTAAATCGCTTGGCATCATCATAGTCCTTGTAATCAAAGACTCGTTCCATCCTTTGCAACCACTCTAAGAATTTTTCGGGCTTCGTGTTTCCATCAAACTCGGGCATGTCGAGCCTTAATCCCCTATCATCGTCTCTTGGGCCGTCTCCTTGGCCGAGGGTTGAACTCTTCTTCCTCTGAACTAGAACCGTGTTGATTAGTTCTAGGACTCCTAACAGGACTAGGAGTATTCCTACGTTGGTTCCCACCTTGGCCTTGTTGTAGTAACCGCATAATTTCGTCCATGCGTTGGGTGAGATCCTCTATTTGCCTATCCCTACGTAAGTCCTTGGCTTGTTCGAGTGTAAGACCCCTAGGCACTCGACCCCCCCACGTCTCCTTGTTCCTCCTCCATAATAAAATCCGACCGGAAGTTGGATTAACGGATGAAACTTGAGCACCAAGTAACGGATGAACAAGCGTGTATGATTCAAGTCTTGAACGTTTTCAACGATCTTGAAGTAATTTTTTTCACCACTCCACAAATTTAATCAAACACCTTTGATGAAACTTTGTGAAAATTTAAAAATCTTGAGAAAAAGATTTGATCTTGAAGGGTTTCTTGAAGATCAACTACTCCTCCTTAGGCGAACAAAAACCGGAAAAAAAATCGAACCTTGCGTGGATGAATGTGGATGAATGGCTGCGCTTGTATGATGTGATGATGGTGAATGGATGTAACCAAAGCTCTTGATACCAGATGATATATTTAATCTAAGTAAGATCAAATAATGAAGCGGAAATCGTGAATAACAAAGGTAAATTGTTCGAACAAAAAAAGTAACAAAGTAACTAGGATAGTGCTTAGATGCTCAATGATAAAGGCTAAGCCACCACAAGGAACAAACTAAGGGTTTTGATGCGTAAAGGCTAAGCCACCAGCAATCAAGATTGTTTGTGTTTGCACACTCAAGTTTTAACAAAACTCACAAAATCAATTATTTCATTCTAATCTATGAATTCGTACATCCTAGCTATTTATAGTCAAAACAAAACCGACTCCTACTATGCTTAGGACAATTCCCTAAGTCATAAACCTAACCAAACTAGAACTCCTAAACATCACATACTTCTACTCGTTTAGTATGTTGGACATCCCTTAGAGTTCTAAACACACACTACTCCTATCAAACATAAACTATAAAGCAATAAAGATAGTTTGAGTCCTAACAGAACTAGAACTCCATCAAGCATGCACAACTATCACACGCCACCTAAGTTGGTTAGCAAACATGCTACCACTTTGGTCGTGATTCCCATGAAGAGTCCTCCATGTAAGTCAATTGAGCCAAGATCAATGCTGACATTCTTGTGTACAAGAGCTAGTAGATTTGCATCACTTTCTCCCGTATCAGAAACTCAAATGTATTCAACAAAGCTAATTGAATCAAATGAAATTCAAATGCATTCTACAAAGCTAATTGAATCAAATTAAAGTAAAATGAAGTCAAACAAAGCTAGTTGAATCAAATGAAAGTAAAATGAAGTCAAACAAAGCTAATTGAATCAAATGAAACTCAAATGCATTCAACAAAGGTAATTGAATCAAATGAAACTTGAATGCATTCAACAAAGCTAATTGAATCAAATTAAAGTCAAATGACGTCAAACAAAACTTATTGAATCAAATGAAACTCAAGTGCATTCAAAAAGCTAATTGAATCAAATCAAACTCAAATGCATTCAAGAAAGCTAATTGAATCAAATGAAACTTAAATGCATTCAACAAAGCTAATTGAATCAAATGAAACTCGAATGCATTCAACAAAGGTAATTGAATCAAATTAAAGTCAAATGACGTCAAACAAAACTTATTGAATCAAATGAAACTCAAATGCATTAAAAAAGCTAATTGAATCAAATGAAACTCAAATATATTCAACAAAGCTAATTGAATCAAATGAAACTTAAATGCATTCAACAAAGCTAATTGAATAAAATGAAACTCAAATGCATTCACAAAAAGCTAATTGTATCAAATGAAAGTCAAATGAAGTCAAACATAGCTAAATGAATCAAATGAAACTCAAATGCATTCAACAAAGCTAATTGAATCAAATGACACTCAAATGCATTCAACAAAGCTAATTGAATCAAATTAAAGTCAAATGAATAATCAAATGAAATTCAAACATAGCTAATTGAATCAAATGAAACTCAAATGCATTCAACAAAGCTAATTGAATAAAATGAAACTCAAATGCATTCACAAAAAGCTAATTGTATCAAATGAAAGTCAAATGAAGTCAAACATAGCTAAATGAATCAAATGAAACTCAAATGCATTCAACAAAGCTAATTGAATCAAATGAAACTTGAATGCATTCAACAAAGCTAATTGAATCAAATTAAAGTCAAATGACGTCAAACAAAACTTATTGAATCAAATGAAACTCAAATGCATTCAAAAAGCAAATTGAATCAAATGAAACTCAAATGCATTCAACAAAGCATTGAATCAAATGAAACTCAAATGCATTCAACAAAGCTAATTGAATAAAATGAAACTTGAATGCATTCAACAAAGCTAATTGAATCAAATTAAAGTCAAATGACGTCAAACAAAACTTATTGAATCAAATGAAACTCAAATGCATTCAAAAAGCTAATTGAATCAAATGAAACTCAAATGCATTCAAGAAAGCTAATTGAATCAAATGAAACTTAAATGCATTCAACAAAGCTAATTGAATCAAATGAAACTCAAATGCATTCAAGAAAGCTAATTGAATCAAATTCAAGTAAAATGAAGTCAAACAAAGCTAATTGAATTAAATGAAAGTCAAAAGAAGTCAAATAAAGCTAATTGAATCAAATGAAACTCAAATGCATTCAACAAAGCTAATTGAATCAAATGAAACTCAAATGTATTCAACAAAGCTAATTAAGTCAAATGAAATTCAAATGCATTCTACAAAGCTAATTGAATCAAATTAAAGTAAAATGAAGTCAAACTAAGCTAGTTGAATCAAATGAAAGTAAAATGAAGTCAAACAAAGCTAATTGAATCAAATGAAACTCAAATGCATTCAACAAAGCTAATTGAATAAAATGAAACTTGAATGCATTCAACAAAGCTAATTGAATCAAATTAAAGTCAAATGACGTCAAACAAAACTTATTGAATCAAATGAAACTCAAATGCATTCAAAAAGCTAATTGAATCAAATCAAACTCAAATGCATTCAAGAAAGCTAATTGAATCAAATGAAACTTAAATGCATTCAACAAAGCTAATTGAATCAAATGAAACTCAAATGCATTCAAGAAAGCTAATTGAATCAAATTCAAGTAAAATGAAGTCAAACAAAGCTAATTGAATTAAATGAAAGTCAAATGAAGTCAAATAAAGCTAATTGAATCAAATGAAACTCAAATGCATTCAACAAAGCTAATTGAATCAAATGAAACTCAAATGCATTCATCAAAGCTAATTGAATCAAATTAAACTCGAATGCATTCAAGAAAGCTAATTGAATAAAATGAAACTTGAATGCATTCAACAAAGCTAATTGAATCAAATTAAAGTCAAATGACGTCAAACAAAACTAATTGAATCAAATGAAACTCAAATGCATTCAAAAAGCTAATTGAATCAAATGAAACTCAAATGCATTCAACAAAGCTAATTGAATCAAATGAAACTGAAATGCATTCAACAAAGCTAATTGAATCAAATTAAACTCGAATGCATTCAAGAAAGCTAATTGAATCAAATTAAAGTAAAATGAAGTCAAACAAAGCTAATTGAATTAAATGAAAGTCAAAGGAAGTCAAATAAAGCTAATTGAATCAAATGAAACTCAAATGCATTCAACAAAGCTAATTGAATCAAATGAAACTCGAATGCATTCAACAAAGGTAATTGAATCAAATTAAAGTCAAATGACGTCAAACCAAACTTATTGAATCAAATGAAACTCAAATGCATTCAAAAAGCTAATTGAATCAAATGAAACTCAAATGCATTCAACAAAGCTAATTGAATCAAATGAAACTCAAATGCATTCAACAAAGCTAATTGAATAAAATGAAACTCAAATGCATTCACAAAAAGCTAATTGTATCAAATGAAAGTCAAATGAAGTCAAACATAGCTAAATGAATCAAATGAAACTCAAATGCATTCAACAAAGCTAATTGAATCAAATGACACTCAAATGCATTCAACAAAGCTAATTGAATCAAATTAAAGTCAAATGAATAATCAAATAAAATTCAAACATAGCTAATTGAATCAAATGAAACTCAAATGCATTCAACAAAGCTAATTGAATAAAATGAAACTCAAATGCATTCACAAAAAGCTAATTGTATCAAATGAAAGTCAAATGAAGTCAAACATAGCTAAATGAATCAAATGAAACTCAAATGCATTCAACAAAGCTAATTGAATCAAATGAAACTCAAATGCATTCAACAAAGCTAATTAAATCAAATTAAATTGAAATGAAGTCAAAGAAAACTTATTGAATTTAATGAAACTTAAATGCATTCAACAAAGCTAATTGAATCAAATGAAACTCAAATGCATTCAAGAAAGCTAATTGAATCAAATTCAAGTAAAATGAAGTCAAACAAAGCTAATTGAATTAAATGAAACTCAAATGTATTCAACAAAGCTAATTGAATCAAATGAAATTCAAATGCATTCTACAAAGCTAATTGAATCAAATTAAAGTAAAATGAAGTCAAACAAAGCTAGTTGAATCAAATGAAAGTAAAATGAAGTCAAACAAAGCTAATTGAATCAAATGAAACTCAAATGCATTCAACAAAGGTAATTGAATCAAATGAAACTTGAATGCATTCAACAAAGCTAATTGAATCAAAATAAAGTCAAATGACGTCAAACAAAACTTATTGAATCAAATGAAACTCAAGTGCATTCAAAAAGCTAATTGAATCAAATCAAACTCAAATGCATTCAAGAAAGCTAATTGAATCAAATGAAACTTAAATGCATTCACAAAAAGCTAATTGTATCAAATGAAAGTCAAATGAAGTCAAACATAGCTAAATGAATCAAATGAAACTCAAATTCATTCAACAAAGCCAATTGAATCAAATGAAACTTGAATGCATTCAACAATGCTAATTGAATCAAATTAAAGTCAAATGAATAATCAAATGAAATTCAAACATAGCTAATTGAATCAAATGAAACTCAAATGCATTCAAGAAAGCTAATTGAATAAAATGAAACTCAAATGCATTCACAAAAAGCTAATTGTATCAAATGAAAGTCAAATGAAGTCAAACATAGCTAAATGAATCAAATGAAACTCAAATGCATTCAACAAAGCTAATTGAATCAAATGAAACTTGAATACATTCAACAATGCTAATTGAATCAAATTAAAGTCAAATGACGTCAAACAAAACTTATTGAATCAAATGAAACTCAAATGCATTCAAAAAGTGATGCAAGTCGGACTATCTTTAATTTGCTTTCTTAGGTTGTTGCATGGTTTTACTTTACTCTTAAAGTAGAGGTTTTACATGTAACGAAAAATATGTCTTTTATTATGTTTGTTAGTTAAATTAGTTGATTAAGTTGTTTTTATTTTTTAGTCGATTGTAATAAGGTGGCCGAAAAATCTGATGACTTGTAATAGTCTAAGGGTAGGCGTGTGATTCTAAGCATAGGCGTGTGGTTCTAGTGTTTTTTAGGAAAGTCTTGAGCATCTTTCCTTATGCTTGAGTTTCCTTAAGTTGAGCTAGATTCTAGGGTTTAATTTAGGAAAGCACTTTCCTTATTTACTTAAAGCTAGCCGTGAGTTGTAATGCCTTGGAGGGCAAGATTACTTGCTGCCCTCCTTATAAATAGGCGCCTAGTCCATTAATAAAAAGAGATGAATTGATTTGAGAATTTGTGAGCGTTGCTTATTTCGGTTGTGAACCAAAACAATACTTGTTGCGACTTGTATTCATCTTCTAATTGCGATTAGGAAGAGACCCTCTAATTCCTGCGAGAATCAAGAGTACTATCCTTTATTTTTGTTTCTTATTTTCAGCATTCCTTCATAAAAACACATAAAAAAACGTCACTTTATTCCTAGGGTAAACATTGTGAATTTTCGGACTTTCGAAATTCATATCAGTTGGTATCAGAGCAGTAAGGTTGTGGAGGCCCGTGAAGGTGCGTCCTACCTTAGATTAAGCTGAAATTTTGTATGGTGAAAGCAGACATATTCAAGTTTGTCGTGTCTAAATTTCGTGTTATTCCGATCAGTAACGAATTCACAGCAAGTAGAAACGTTTGACAAAAATTCCTGACAGATTCGAGCAGTTATCAGGTAAACTTTGAGCAATTGGTTCTCCTTGCATACAACTAATTTTTGAGAGTTTCTTGGCTTAAAATTGGACTAATTTTTGTCTAGTTTAAGACTGGAAAGTTTCATAATTTTTGAAGAAGGTTTGCTAATTAATTGAGCACGTTTTGTTTAATTGATCAAAACCGAACTATTCTGGACCAGTTTTGTGAGAATTAAAACTGCAAACAATTGGTTGGGTATTTGTTGATGAAATTTTGGTCGAGTGTTCCAGACATATAGGGCTATATTGTGACAAAATTTCATGAAATTTCGAGCTGGTTAACTTACGTTTTAAATCTCGGACTTTTATTGAAATTTTCTGGACAGTTTCTCCATTATATTAAACCAACTATGAATTGTCGTTTTTATTCTTATGATGAGTTAACAACTGATGAAATTCTTGAGGAATTATCACTACGACTACAACCAAAGTGGGATTTGATGTATGACTCGAATCAATATTTGGATGAAAAGCTTAATAGTTATCTTGAAGATGTTCCTTGCACTATAGAGGAAGAAATTTCAGATTTGGTTTTCATTGTTCAAGATGACGAAAAGATTGAAACTTTATCTTGTTCCAAAGATGAAGATTTGATTTTTACAATTTTCCATGATGATAAGGATTTGATTCTTGTTGATGATGCTCAAGAAGAGGAAAAGAATGGATCTTTTCCATGTCACGTTTATAAAGATTTGATTTTGCAGAAAAGATTTAATCTTTTTCATAAGAAGGCAAGTTCTAGAGACATTGAGTTGTTTGTTAATCATTGCTCAATCTTTAATATATTGTCGTTGGTGATCTTATTGGTGACCATTCAATTCATATGGATGATTTCATGGAGTGGTTTGAAGAAACTTGAGGTCAAGTTTTTTTTCAAGAGAGGGAGAATGATGCAAGTCGGACTATCTTTAATTTGCTTTCTTAGGTTGTTGCATGGTTTTACTTTACTCTTAAAGTAGAGGTTTTACATGTAACGAAAAATATGTCTTTTATTATGTTTGTTAGTTAAATTAGTTGATTAAGTTGTTTTTTATTTTTTAGTCGATTGTAATAAGGTGGCCGAAAAATCTGATGACTTGTAATAGTCTAAGGGTAGGCGTGTGATTCTAAGCATAGGCGTGTGGTTCTAGTGTTTTTTAGGAAAGTCTTGAGCATCTTTCCTTATGCTTGAGTTTCCTTAAGTTGAGCTAGATTCTAGGGTTTAATTTAGGAAAGCACTTTCCTTATTTACTTAAAGCTAGCCGTGAGTTGTAATGCCTTGGAGGGCAAGGATTACTTGCTGCCCTCCTTATAAATAGGCGCCTAGTCCATTAATAAAAAGAGATGAATTGATTTGAGAATTTGTGAGCGTTGCTTATTTCGGTTGTGAACCAAAACAATACTTGTTGCGACTTGTATTCATCTTCTAATTGTGATTAGGAAGAGACCCTCTAATTCCTGCGAGAATCAAGAGTACTATCCTTTATTTTTGTTTCTTATTTTCAGCATTCCTTCATAAAAACACATAAAAAAACGTCACTTTATTCCTAGGGTAAACATTGTGAATTTTCGGACTTTCGAAATTCATATCAAAAAGCAAATTGAATCAAATGAAACTCAAATGCATTCAACAAAGCATTGAATCAAATGAAACTCAAATGCATTCAACAAAGCTAATTGAATAAAATGAAACTTGAATGCATTCAACAAAGCTAATTGAATCAAATTAAAGTCAAATGACGTCAAACAAAACTTATTGAATCAAATGAAACTCAAATGCATTCAAAAAGCTAATTGAATCAAATGAAACTCAAATGCATTCAAGAAAGCTAATTGAATCAAATGAAACTTAAATGCATTCAACAAAGCTAATTGAATCAAATGAAACTCAAATGCATTCAAGAAAGCTAATTGAATCAAATTCAAGTAAAATGAAGTCAAACAAAGCTAATTGAATTAAATGAAAGTCAAAAGAAGTCAAATAAAGCTAATTGAATCAAATGAAACTCAAATGCATTCAACAAAGCTAATTGAATCAAATGAAACTCAAATGTATTCAACAAAGCTAATTAAGTCAAATGAAATTCAAATGCATTCTACAAAGCTAATTGAATCAAATTAAAGTAAAATGAAGTCAAACAAAGCTAGTTGAATCAAATGAAAGTAAAATGAAGTCAAACAAAGCTAATTGAATCAAATGAAACTCAAATGCATTCAACAAAGCTAATTGAATCAAATGAAACTCAAATGCATTCAACAAAGCTAATTGAATCAAATGAAAGTCAAATGAAGTCAAACAAAGCTAATTGAATCAAATGAAACTCAAATGCATTCAAAAAAGCTAATTGAATCAAATCAAACTCAAATGCATTCAAGAAAGCTAATTGAATCAAATGAAACTCAAATGCATTCAACAAAGCTAATTGAATCAAATGAAAGTCAAATGCATTCAAGAAAGCTAATTGAATCAAATGAAAATCAAATGCAGTCAAACAAAGCTAATTGAATCAAATGAAAGTCAAATGCATTCAACAAAGCTAATTGAATCAAATGAAACTCAAATGCATTCAACAAAGCTAATTGAATCAAATGAAACTCAAATGCATTCAACAAAGCTAATTGAATCAAATGAAACTCAAATGCATTCAACAAAGCTAATTGAATCAAATGAAACTCAAATGCATTCAACAAAGCTAATTGAATCAAATAAAAGTCAAATGAAGTCAAACAAAGCTAATTGAATTAAATGAAAGTCAAAGGAAGTCAAATAAAGCTAATTGAATCAAATGAAACTCAAATGCATTCAACAAAGCTAATTGAATCAAATGAAACTCGAATGCATTCAACAAAGGTAATTGAATCAAATTAAAGTCAAATGACGTCAAACAAAACTTATTGAATCAAATGAAACTCAAATGCATTCAAAAAGCTAATTGAATCAAATGAAACTCAAATGCATTCAACAAAGCTAATTGAATCAAATGAAACTCAAATGCATTCAACAAAGCTAATTGAATAAAATGAAACTCAAATGCATTCACAAAAAGCTAATTGTATCAAATGAAAGTCAAATGAAGTCAAACATAGCTAAATGAATCAAATGAAACTCAAATGCATTCAACAAAGCTAATTGAATCAAATGACACTCAAATGCATTCAACAAAGCTAATTGAATCAAATTAAAGTCAAATGAATAATCAAATGAAATTCAAACATAGCTAATTGAATCAAATGAAACTCAAATGCATTCAACAAAGCTAATTGAATAAAATGAAACTCAAATGCATTCACAAAAAAGCTAATTGTATCAAATGAAAGTCAAATGAAGTCAAACATAGCTAAATGAATCAAATGAAACTCAAATGCATTCAACAAAGCTAATTGAATCAAATGAAACTCAAATGCATTCAACAAAGCTAATTGAATCAAATTAAAGTGAAATGAAGTCAAACAAAACTTATTGAATTTAATGAAACTCAAATGCATTCAATAAAGCTAATTGAATCAAATGAAACTCAAATGCATTCAACAAAGCTAATTGAATCAAATAAAAGTCAAATGAAGTCAAATAAAGCTAATTGAATCAAATGAAACTCAAAATGCATTCAACAAAGCTAATTGAATCAAATGAAACTCAAATGTATTCAACAAAGCTAATTAAATCAAATGAAATTCAAATGCATTCAACAAAGCTAATTGAATCAAATTAAAGTAAAATGAAGTCAAACAAAGCTAATTGAATCAAATGAAAGTAAAATGAAGTCAAACAAAGCTAATTGAATCAAATGAAACTCAAATGCATTCAACAAAGCTAATTGAATCAAATGAAACTTGAATGCATTCAACAAAGCTAATTGAATCAAATGAAACTCAAATGCATTCAAGAAAGCTAATTGAATCAAATGAAACTTAAATGCATTCAACAAAGCTAATTGAATCAAATGAAACTCAAATGCATTCAAGAAAGCTAATTGAATCAAATTCAAGTAAAATGAAGTCAAACAAAGCTAATTGAATTAAATGAAAGTCAAATGAAGTCAAATAAAGCTAATTGAATCAAATGAAACTCAAATGCATTCAACAAAGCTAATTGAATCAAATGAAACTCAAATGCATTCAACAAAGCTAATTGAATCAAATGAAACTCAAATGCATTCAACAAAGCTAATTGAATCAAATGAAACTCAAATGCATTCAACAAAGCTAATTGAATCAAATAAAAGTCAAATGAAGTCAAACAAAGCTAATTGAATTAAATGAAAGTCAAAGGAAGTCAAATAAAGCTAATTGAATCAAATGAAACTCAAATGCATTCAACAAAGCTAATTGAATCAAATGAAACTCAAATGCATTCAACAAAGGTAATTGAATCAAATTAAAGTCAAATGACGTCAAACAAAACTTATTGAATCAAATGAAACTCAAATGCATTCAAAAAGCTAATTGAATCAAATGAAACTCAAATGCATTCAACAAAGCTAATTGAATCAAATGAAACTCAAATGCATTCAACAAAGCTAATTGAATAAAATGAAACTCAAATGCATTCACATAAAAGCTAAGTGAATCAAATTAAAGTCAAATGAAGTCAAACAAAGCTAAATGAATCAAATGAAACTCAAATGCATTCAACAAAGCTAATTGAATCAAATGAAACTCAAATGCATTCAACAAAGCTAATTGAATCAAATTAAAGTCAAATGAATAATCAAATGAAATCAAACATAGCTAATTGAATCAAATGAAACTCAAATGCATTCAACAAAGCTAATTGAATGAAATGATACTCAAATGCATTCAAAAAAAGCTAATTGAATCAAATAAAAGTCAAATGAAGTCAAATAAAGCTAATTGAATCAAATGAAACTCAAATGCATTCAACAAAGCTAATTGAATCAAATGAAACTCAAATGCATTCAACAAAGCTAATTGAATCAAATTAAAGTCAAATGAAGTCAAACAAAACTTATTGAATCAAATGAAACTCAAATGCATTCAACAAAGCTAATTGAATCAAATGAAACTCAAATGCATTCAACAAAGCTAATTGAATCAAATAAAAGTCAAATGAAGTCAAACAAAGCTAATTGAATCAAATGAAACTCAAAATGCATTCAACAGAAGTCAAAAAAGCTAATTGAATCAAAACAAATGAAACTCAAATGCATTCAACAAAGCTAATTGAATCAAATGAAACTCAAATGCATTCAACAAAGCTAATTGAATCAAATGAAACTCAAATGCATTCAACAAAGCTAATTGAATCAAATTAAAGTCAAATGAAGTCAAACAAAGCTAATTGAATCAAATGAAAGTAAAATGAAGTCAAACAAAGCTAATTGAATCAAATGAAACTCAAATGCATTCAACAAAGCTAATTGAATCAAATGAAACTCAAATGCATTCAACAAAGCTAATTGAATCAAATGAAACTCAAATGTATTCAACAAAGCTAATTGAATCAAATGAAATTCAAATGCATTCTACAAAGCTAATTGAATCAAATTAAAGTAAAATGAAGTCAAACAAAGCTAATTGAATCAAATGAAAGTAAAATGAAGTCAAACAAAGCTAATTGAATCAAATGAAACTCAAATGCATTCAACAAAGCTAATTGAATCAAATGAAACTTGAATGCATTCAACAAAGCTAATTGAATCAAATTAAAGTCAAATGACGTCAAACAAAACTTATTGAATCAAATGAAACTCAAATGCATTCAAAAAGCTAATTGAATCAAATCAAACTCAAATGCATTCAAGAAAGCTAATTGAATCAAATGAAACTTAAATGCATTCAACAAAGCTAATTGAATCAAATGAAACTCAAATGCATTCAAGAAAGCTAATTGAATCAAATTCAAGTAAAATGAAGTCAAACAAAGCTAATTGAATTAAATGAAAGTCAAAGGAAGTCAAATAAAGCTAATTGAATCAAATGAAACTCAAATGCATTCAACAAAGCTAATTGAATCAAATGAAACTCAAATGCATTCATCAAAGCTAATTGAATCAAATGAAACTCGAATGCATTCAACAAAGCTAATTGAATCAAATGAAACTCAAATGCATTCAACAAAGCTAATTGAATCAAATAAAAGTCAAATGAAGTCAAACAAAGCTAATTGAATTAAATGAAAGTCAAAGGAAGTCAAATAAAGCTAATTGAATCAAATGAAACTCAAATGCATTCAACAAAGCTAATTGAATCAAATGAAACTCGAATGCATTCAACAAAGCTAATTGAATCAAATTAAAGTCAAATGACGTCAAACAAAACTTATTGAATCAAATGAAACTCAAATGCATTCAAAAAAGCTAATTGAATCAAATGAAACTCAAATGCATTCAACAAAGCTAATTGAATCAAATGAAACTCAAATGCATTCAACAAAGCTAATTGAATAAAATGAAACTCAAATGCATTCACAAAAAGCTAATTGTATCAAATGAAAGTCAAATGAAGTCAAACAAAGCTAAATGAATCAAATGAAACTCAAATGCATTCAACAAAGCTAATTGAATCAAATGAAACTCAAATGCATTCAACAAAGCTAATTGAATCAAATTAAAGTCAAATGAATAATCAAATGAAATTCAAACATAGCTAATTGAATCAAATGAAACTCAAATGCATTCAACAAAGCTAATTGAATCAAATGAAACTCAAATGCATTCACAAAAAGCTAATTGAATCAAATGAAAGTCAAATGAAGTCAAACAAAGCTAAATGAATCAAATGAAACTCAAATGCATTCAACAAAGCTAATTGAATCAAATGAAACTCAAATGCATTCAACAAAGCTAATTGAATCAAATTAAAGTCAAATGAAGTCAAACAAAACTTATTGAATCAAATGAAACTCAAATGCATTCAACAAAGCTAATTGAATCAAATGAAACTCAAATGCATTCAACAAAGCTAATTGAATCAAATGAAAGTTAAATGCAGTCAAAAAAGCTAATTGAATCAAATGAAACTCAAAATGCATTCAACAAAGCTAATTGAATCAAATAAAAGTCAAATGAAGTCAAATAAAGCTAATTGAATCAAATGAAACTCAAATGCATTCAACAAAGCTAATTGAATCAAATGAAACTCAAATGTATTCAACAAAGCTAATTAAGTCAAATGAAATTCAAATGCATTCTACAAAGCTAATTGAATCAAATTAAAGTAAAATGAAGTCAAACAAAGCTAGTTGAATCAAATGAAAGTAAAATGAAGTCAAACAAAGCTAATTGAATCAAATGAAACTCAAATGCATTCAACAAAGCTAATTGAATCAAATGAAACTTGAATGCATTCAACAAAGCTAATTGAATCAAATTAAAGTCAAATGACGTCAAACAAAACTTATTGAATCAAATGAAACTCAAATGCATTCAAAAAGCTAATTGAATCAAATCAAACTCAAATGCATTCAAGAAAGCTAATTGAATCAAATGAAACTTAAATGCATTCAACAAAGCTAATTGAATCAAATGAAACTCAAATGCATTCAAGAAAGCTAATTGAATCAAATTCAAGTAAAATGAAGTCAAACAAAGCTAATTGAATTAAATGAAACTCAAATGTATTCAACAAAGCTAATTGAATCAAATGAAATTCAAATGCATTCTACAAAGCTAATTGAATCAAATTAAAGTAAAATGAAGTCAAACAAAGCTAGTTGAATCAAATGAAAGTAAAATGAAGTCAAACAAAGCTAATTGAATCAAATGAAACTCAAATGCATTCAACAAAGCTAATTGAATCAAATGAAACTTGAATGCATTCAACAAAGCTAATTGAATCAAATTAAAGTCAAATGACGTCAAACAAAACTTATTGAATCAAATGAAACTCAAATGCATTCAAAAAGCTAATTGAATCAAATCAAACTCAAATGCATTCAAGAAAGCTAATTGAATCAAATGAAACTTAAATGCATTCAACAAAGCTAATTGAATCAAATGAAACTCAAATGCATTCAAGAAAGCTAATTGAATCAAATTCAAGTAAAATGAAGTCAAACAAAGCTAATTGAATTAAATGAAAGTCAAAGGAAGTCAAATAAAGCTAATTGAATCAAATGAAACTCAAATGCATTCAACAAAGCTAATTGAATCAAATGAAACTCAAATGTATTCAACAAAGCTAATTAAGTCAAATGAAATTCAAATGCATTCTACAAAGCTAATTGAATCAAATTAAAGTAAAATGAAGTCAAACAAAGCTAGTTGAATCAAATGAAAGTAAAATGAAGTCAAACAAAGCTAATTGAATCAAATGAAACTCAAATGCATTCAACAAAGCTAATTGAATCAAATGAAACTTGAATGCATTCAACAAAGCTAATTGAATCAAATTAAAGTCAAATGACGTCAAACAAAACTTATTGAATCAAATGAAACTCAAATGCATTCAACAAAGCTAATTGAATCAAATCAAACTCAAATGCATTCAAGAAAGCTAATTGAATCAAATGAAACTTAAATGCATTCAACAAAGCTAATTGAATCAAATGAAACTCAAATGCATTCAAGAAAGCTAATTGAATCAAATTCAAGTAAAATGAAGTCAAACAAAGCTAATTGAATTAAATGAAAGTCAAAGGAAGTCAAATAAAGCTAATTGAATCAAATGAAACTCAAATGCATTCAACAAAGCTAATTGAATCAAATGAAACTCAAATGTATTCAACAAAGCTAATTGAAGTCAAATGAAATTCAAATGCATTCTACAAAGCTAATTGAATCAAATTAAAGTAAAATGAAGTCAAACAAAGCTAATTGAATCAAATGAAAGTAAAATGAAGTCAAACAAAGCTAATTGAATCAAATGAAACTCAAATGCATTCAACAAAGCTAATTGAATCAAATGAAACTTGAATGCATTCAACAAAGCTAATTGAATCAAATTAAAGTCA
Organism: Beta corolliflora; assembly: GCA_947648045.1. Taxonomy (NCBI): domain Eukaryota; kingdom Viridiplantae; phylum Streptophyta; class Magnoliopsida; order Caryophyllales; family Amaranthaceae; genus Beta; species Beta corolliflora. Next base: position 78,719 of record CANSZD010000123.1, on the reverse strand, counting down.
AATGACGTCAAACAAAACTTATTGAATCAAATGAAACTCAAATGCATTCAAAAAGCTAATTGAATCAAATCAAACTCAAATGCATTCAAGAAAGCTAATTGAATCAAATGAAACTTAAATGCATTCAACAAAGCTAATTGAATCAAATGAAACTCAAATGCATTCAAGAAAGCTAATTGAATCAAATTCAAGTAAAATGAAGTCAAACAAAGCTAATTGAATTAAATGAAAGTCAAAGGAAGTCAAATAAAGCTAATTGAATCAAATGAAACTCAAATGCATTCAACAAAGCTAATTGAATCAAATGAAACTCAAATGTATTCAACAAAGCTAATTGAAGTCAAATGAAATTCAAATGCATTCTACAAAGCTAATTGAATCAAATTAAAGTAAAATGAAGTCAAACAAAGCTAGTTGAATCAAATGAAAGTAAAATGAAGTCAAACAAAGCTAATTGAATCAAATGAAACTCAAATGCATTCAACAAAGCTAATTGAATCAAATGAAACTTGAATGCATTCAACAAAGCTAATTGAATCAAATTAAAGTCAAATGACGTCAAACAAAACTTATTGAATCAAATGAAACTCAAATGCATTCAAAAAGCTAATTGAATCAAATCAAACTCAAATGCATTCAAGAAAGCTAATTGAATCAAATGAAACTTAAATGCATTCAACAAAGCTAATTGAATCAAATGAAACTCAAATGCATTCAAGAAAGCTAATTGAATCAAATTCAAGTAAAATGAAGTCAAACAAAGCTAATTGAATTAAATGAAAGTCAAAGGAAGTCAAATAAAGCTAATTGAATCAAATGAAACTCAAATGCATTCAACAAAGCTAATTGAATCAAATGAAACTCAAATGTATTCAACAAAGCTAATTGAAGTCAAATGAAATTCAAATGCATTCTACAAAGCTAATTGAATCAAATTAAAGTAAAATGAAGTCAAACAAAGCTAGTTGAATCAAATGAAAGTAAAATGAAGTCAAACAAAGCTAATTGAATCAAATGAAACTCAAATGCATTCAACAAAGCTAATTGAATCAAATGAAACTTGAATGCATTCAACAAAGCTAATTGAATCAAATTAAAGTCAAATGACGTCAAACAAAACTTATTGAATCAAATGAAACTCAAATGCATTCAAAAAAGCTAATTGAATCAAATGAAACTCAAATGCATTCAACAAAGCTAATTGAATCAAATGAAACTCAAATGCATTCAACAAAGCTAATTGAATCAAATGAAACTCAAATGCATTCAACAAAGCTAATTGAATCAAATTAAAGTCAAATGAAGTCAAACAAAGCTTATTGAATCAAATGAAACTCAAATGCATTCAAAAAGCTAATTGAATCAAATGAAACTCAAATGCATTCAAGAAAGCTAATTGAATCAAATGAAACTCAAATGCATTCAACAAAGCTAATTGAATCAAATGAAACTCAAATGCATTCAAGAAAGCTAATTGAATCAAATTAAAGTAAAATGAAGTCAAACAAAGCTAATTGAATCAAATGAAACTCAAATGCATTCAACAAAGCTAATTGAATCAAATGAAATTCAAATGCATTCTACAAAGCTAATTGAATCAAATTAAAGTAAAATGAAGTCAAACAAAGCTAATTGAATCAAATGAAAGTAAAATGAAGTCAAATAAAGCTAATTGAATCAAATGAAACTCAAATGCATTCAACAAAGCTAATTGAATCAAATGAAACTTGAATGCATTCAACAAAGCTAATTGAATCAAATTAAAGTCAAATGACGTCAAACAAAACTTATTGAATCAAATGAAACTCAATTGCATTCAAGAAAGCTAATTGAATCAAATGAAACTTAAATGCATTCAAGAAAGGTAATTGAATCAAATGAAACTCAAATGCATTCAACAAAGCTAATTGAATCAAATGAAACTCGAATGCATTCAACAAAGCTAATTGAATCAAATTAAAGTCAAATGACGTCAAACAAAACTTATTGAATCAAATGAAACTCAAATGCATTCAACAAAGCTAATTGAATCAAATGAAACTCAAATGCATTCAACAAAGCTAATTGAATCAAATGAAACTTAAATGCATTCAACAAAGCTAATTGAATAAAATGAAACTCAAATGCATTCACAAAAAGCTAATTGAATCAAATGAAAGTCAAATGAAGTCAAACATAGCTAAATGAATCAAATGAAACTCAAATGCATTCAACAAAGCTAATTGAATCAAATGAAACTCAAATGCATTCAACAAAGCTAATTGAATCAAATTAAAGTCAAATGAATAATCAAATGAAATTCAAACATAGCTAATTGAATCAAATGAAACTCAAATGCATTCAACAAAGCTAATTGAATAAAATGAAACTCAAATGCATTCACAAAAAAGCTAATTGTATCAAATGAAAGTCAAATGAAGTCAAACATAGCTAAATGAATCAAATGAAACTCAAATGCATTCAACAAAGCTAATTGAATCAAATGAAACTTGAATGCATTCAACAAAGCTAATTGAATCAAATTAAAGTCAAATGACGTCAAACAAAACTTATTGAATCAAATGAAACTCAAATGCATTCAAAAAGCTAATTGAATCAAATGAAACTCAAATGCATTCAACAAAGCTAATTGAATCAAATGAAACTCAAATGCATTCAACAAAGCTAATTGAATCAAATGAAACTCGAATGCATTCAAGAAAGCTAATTGGATCAAGTTAAACATCAAAAGCAAGCAATTGAATAAGGACAATGAAGAAATCAAAATAAAGCAAGTAACAAAGGATATTTCTAATGAAATAAAACTCAAATGCATTCAACAAAGAATCTTAAACAATCAAACCACTCAACAAAGTAAGTTGAAACATAATTAATAAACACTCAATATGAATTAATGGAAATTAAAGCTAATTGAATTAATCACAAACAATAACAAATTTAATCATAAAATATCAACCCTAAAATAATATAAAGGAACAAAAAAAGCTTCAAATGCATACCAAACAAGCATTCAATCAAATAGAAAATTCCTTAATTCAGCTAGAATCAAGCTAAACTTAAGAAATCAAATAAAAAGACAACAAAGCTAATTTCCTTAATTAAACTGAAACTCAAATGCATTAGCCAATCAATCTAAAATTAAGGAAACTTTCCAAAATACAACTGACAATTAAACAAAGCTAATTGAATCAAATTAAAGTCAAATGAAGTCAAACAAAACTTATTGAATCAAATGAAACTCAAATGCATTCAATAAAGCTAATTGAATCAAATGAAACTCAAATGCATTCAACAAAGCTAATTGAATCAAATGAAAGTCAAATGAAGTCAAATAAAGCTAATTGAATCAAATGAAACTCAAAATGCATTCAACAAAGCTAATTGAATCAAATAAAAGTCAAATGAAGTCAAATAAAGCTAATTGAATCAAATGAAACTCAAATGCATTCAACAAAGCTAATTGAATCAAATGAAACTCAAATGTATTCAACAAAGCTAATTAAGTCAAATGAAATTCAAATGCATTCTACAAAGCTAATTGAATCAAATTAAAGTAAAATGAAGTCAAACAAAGCTAGTTGAATCAAATGAAAGTAAAATGAAGTCAAACAAAGCTAATTGAATCAAATGAAACTCAAATGCATTCAACAAAGCTAATTGAATCAAATGAAACTTGAATGCATTCAACAAAGCTAATTGAATCAAATTAAAGTCAAATGACGTCAAACAAAACTTATTGAATCAAATGAAACTCAAATGCATTCAAAAAGCTAATTGAATCAAATCAAACTCAAATGCATTCAAGAAAGCTAATTGAATCAAATGAAACTTAAATGCATTCAACAAAGCTAATTGAATCAAATGAAACTCAAATGCATTCAAGAAAGCTAATTGAATCAAATTCAAGTAAAATGAAGTCAAACAAAGCTAATTGAATTAAATGAAACTCAAATGTATTCAACAAAGCTAATTGAATCAAATGAAATTCAAATGCATTCAACAAAGCTAATTGAATCAAATGAAAGTAAAATGAAGTCAAACAAAGCTAATTGAATCAAATGAAAGTAAAATGAAGTCAAACAAAGCTAATTGAATCAAATGAAACTCAAATGCATTCAACAAAGCTAATTGAATCAAATGAAAGTCAAATGAAGTCAAACAAAGCTAAATGAATCAAATGAAACTCAAATGCATTCAACAAAGCTAATTGAATCAAATGAAACTCAAATGCATTCAACAAAGCTAATTGAATCAAATTAAAGTCAAATGAATAATCAAATGAAATTCAAACATAGCTAATTGAATCAAATGAAACTCAAATGCATTCAACAAAGCTAATTGAATCAAATGAAACTCAAATGCATTCACAAAAAGCTAATTGTATCAAATGAAAGTCAAATGAAGTCAAACAAAGCTAAATGAATCAAATGAAACTCAAATGCATTCAACAAAGCTAATTGAATCAAATGAAACTCAAATGCATTCAACAAAGCTAATTGAATCAAATTAAAGTCAAATGAAGTCAAAGAAAACTTATTGAATCAAATGAAACTCAAATGCATTCAATAAAGCTAATTGAATCAAATGAAACTCAAATGCATTCAACAAAGCTAATTGAATCAAATAAAAGTCAAATGAAGTCAAATAAAGCTAATTGAATCAAATGAAACTCAAAATGCATTCAACAGAAGTCAAAAAAGCTAATTGAATCAACTGAAATTCAAATGCATTCAACAAAGCTAATTGAATCAAATGAAACTCAAATGTATTCAACAAAGCTAATTAAGTCAAATGAAATTCAAATGCATTCTACAAAGCTAATTGAATCAAATTAAAGTAAAATGAAGTCAAACAAAGCTAATTGAATCAAATGAAAGTCAAATGAAGTCAAACAAAGCTAATTGAATCAAATGAAACTCAAATGCATTCAACAAAGCTAATTGAATCAAATGAAACTTGAATGCATTCAACAAAGCTAATTGAATCAAATTAAAGTCAAATGACGTCAAACAAAACTTATTGAATCAAATGAAACTCAAATGCATTCAAAAAGCTAATTGAATCAAATCAAACTCAAATGCATTCAAGAAAGCTAATTGAATCAAATGAAACTCAAATGCATTCAACAAAGCTAATTGAATCAAATGAAACTCGAATGCATTCAACAAAGCTAATTGAATCAAATTAAAGTCAAATGACGTCAAACAAAACTTATTGAATCAAATGAAACTCAAATGCATTCAAAAAGCTAATTGAATCAAATGAAACTCAAATGCATTCAACAAAGCTAATTGAATCAAATGAAACTTAAATGCATTCAACAAAGCTAATTGAATCAAATGAAACTCAAATGCATTCAAGAAAGCTAATTGAATCAAATTAAAGTAAAATGAAGTCAAACAAAGCTAATTGAATCAAATGAAACTCAAATGCATTCAACAAAGCTAATTGAATCAAATGAAATTCAAATGCATTCTACAAAGCTAATTGAATCAAATTAAAGTAAAATGAAGTCAAACAAAGCTAATTGAATCAAATGAAAGTAAAATGAAGTCAAACAAAGCTAATTGAATCAAATGAAACTCAAATGCATTCAACAAAGCTAATTGAATCAAATGAAACTTGAATGCATTCAACAAAGCTAATTGAATCAAATTAAAGTCAAATGACGTCAAACAAAACTTATTGAATCAAATGAAACTCAAATGCATTCAAAAAGCTAATTGAATCAAATGAAACTCAAATGCATTCAAGAAAGCTAATTGAATCAAATGAAACTTAAATGCATTCAACAAAGCTAATTGAATCAAATGAAACTCGAATGCATTCAACAAAGGTAATTGAATCAAATTAAAGTCAAATGACGTCAAACAAAACTTATTGAATCAAATGAAACTCAAATGCATTCAAAAAGCTAATTGAATCAAATGAAACTCAAATGCATTCAACAAAGCTAATTGAATCAAATGAAACTTAAATGCATTCAACAAAGCTAATTGAATAAAATGAAACTCAAATGCATTCACAAAAAGCTAATTGTATCAAATGAAAGTCAAATGAAGTCAAACATAGCTAAATGAATCAAATGAAACTCAAATGCATTCAACAAAGCTAATTGAATCAAATGAAACTCAAATGCATTCAACAAAGCTAATTGAATCAAATTAAAGTCAAATGAATAATCAAATGAAATTCAAACATAGCTAATTGAATCAAATGAAACTCAAATGCATTCAACAAAGCTAATTGAATAAAATGAAACTCAAATGCATTCACAAAAAAGCTAATTGTATCAAATGAAAGTCAAATGAAGTCAAACATAGCTAAATGAATCAAATGAAACTCAAATGCATTCAACAAAGCTAATTGAATCAAATGAAACTTGAATGCATTCAACAAAGCTAATTGAATCAAATTAAAGTCAAATGACGTCAAACAAAACTTATTGAATCAAATGAAACTCAAATGCATTCAAAAAGCTAATTGAATCAAATGAAACTCAAATGCATTCAACAAAGCTAATTGAATCAAATGAAACTCAAATGCATTCAACAAAGCTAATTGAATCAAATGAAACTTGAATGCATATGAATGCTCAACTAGGATAGTTAAACACTCAAAAGCAAACGCCAATTGAATAAGACAATGAAGAAATCCGAAAATAAGAGCAAGTAACAAAGGATATTTCTTAATGAATAAACTCAAATGCACTCAACAAAGCTAATCTTAAACAAACTCAAACCACTCAATTAAGTTGATTAAACAAACTAATTGAATAAAACTCAATATCAATTAATGAAGATTAAAGCTTATGAATTAATCACAAACAATAACAATATTTAATCAAAAATATCAACCCTAAAGTTAGGCTATATTAAAGGAGTAAAAAAAACCTGCTCCTCAACATACCAAACCAAACGCATTCACATCAATTTAGGAAAGACTCCTTAATTCTAGCCTAGAATCAAGCTAAACTTAAGGAAACTCTAACTTAAGGAAAACAAAAGCTAATTTCCAATTAAACTGAAACACAAAGGCATTCAACTAATCAATCTACCAAATTAAAAACTTTCTAATTGAATCAAATGAAACTCAAATGCAATTAAACAAAGCTAATTGAATCAAATTAAAGTCAAATGAAGTCAAAGAAAACTTATTGAATTTAATGAAACTCAAATGCATTCAATAAAGCTAATTGAATCAAATGAAACTCAAATGCATTCAACAAAGCTAATTGTATCAAATAAAAGTTAAATAAAGTCAAATAAAGCTAATTGAATCAAATGAAACTCAAAATGCATTCAACAAAGCTAATAGTATCAAATAAAAGTCAAATGAAGTCAAATAAAGCTAATTGAATCAACTGAAATTCAAATGCATTCAACAAAGCTAATTGAATCAAATGAAACTCAAATGTATTCAACAAAGCTAATTAAGTCAAATGAAATTCAAATGCATTCTACAAAGCTAATTGAATCAAATTAAAGTAAAATGAAGTCAAACAAAGCTAATTGAATCAAATGAAAGTAAAATGAAGTTAAACAAAGCTAATTGAATCAAATGAAACTCAAATGCATTCAACAAAGCTAATTGAATCAAATGAAACTTGAATGCATTCAACAAAGCTAATTGAATCAAATTAAAGTCAAATGACGTCAAACAAAACTTATTGAATCAAATGAAACTCAAATGCATTCAAAAAGCTAATTGAATCAAATCAAACTCAAATGCATTCAAGAAAGCTAATTGAATCAAATGAAACTTAAATGCATTCAACAAAGCTAATTGAATCAAATGAAACTCAAATGCATTCAAGAAAGCTAATTGAATCAAATTCAAGTAAAATGAAGTCAAACAAAGCTAATTGAATTAAATGAAACTCAAATGTATTCAACAAAGCTAATTGAATCAAATGAAACTCAAATGCATTCAACAAAGCTAATTGAATCAAATTAAAGTAAAATGAAGTCAAACAAAGCTAGTTGAATCAAATGAAAGTAAAATGAAGTCAAACAAAGCTAATTGAATCAAATGAAACTCAAATGCATTCACAAAAAGCTAATTGTATCAAATGAAAGTCAAATGAAGTCAAACATAGCTAAATGAATCAAATGAAACTCAAATGCATTCAACAAAGCTAATTGAATCAAATGACACTCAAATGCATTCAACAAAGCTAATTGAATCAAATTAAAGTCAAATGAATAATCAAATGAAATTCAAACATAGCTAATTGAATCAAATGAAACTCAAATGCATTCAACAAAGCTAATTGAATAAAATGAAACTCAAATGCATTCACAAAAAGCTAATTGTATCAAATGAAAGTCAAATGAAGTCAAACATAGCTAAATGAATCAAATGAAACTCAAATGCATTCAACAAAGCTAATTGAATCAAATGAAACTCAAATGCATTCAACAAAGCTAATTGAATCAAATTAAAGTGAAATGAAGTCAAAGAAAACTTATTGAATTTAATGAAACTCAAATGCATTCAATAAAGCTAATTGAATCAAATGAAACTCAAATGCATTCAACAAAGCTAATTGTATCAAATAAAAGTCAAATAAAGTCAAATAAAGCTAATTGAATCAAATGAAACTCAAAATGCATTCAACATGAAGTCAAATAAAGCTAATTGAATCAACTGAAATTCAAATGCATTCAACAAAGCTAATTGAATCAAATGAAACTCAAATGTATTCAACAAAGCTAATTAAATCAAATGAAATTCAAATGCATTCTACAAAGCTAATTGAATCAAATTAAAGTAAAATGAAGTCAAACAAAGCTAATTGAATCAAATGAAAGTAAAATGAAGTCAAACAAAGCTAATTGAATCAAATGAAACTCAAATGCATTCAACAAAGCTAATTGAATCAAATGAAACTTGAATGCATTCAACAAAGCTAATTGAATCAAATTAAAGTCAAATGACGTCAAACAAAACTTATTGAATCAAATGAAACTCAAATGCATTCAAGAAAGCTAATTGAATCAAATGAAACTCAAATGCATTCAAGAAAGCTAATTGAATCAAATGAAACTCAAATGCATTCAACAAAGCTAATTGAATCAAATGAAACTTGAATGCATTCAACAAAGCTAATTGAATCAAATTAAAGTCAAATGACGTCAAACAAAACTTATTGAATCAAATGAAACTCAAATGCATTCAAAAAGCTAATTGAATCAAATGAAACTCAAATGCATTCAACAAAGCTAATTGAATCAAATGAAACTTAAATGCATTCAACAAAGCTAATTGAATCAAATGAAACTCAAATGCATTCAAGAAAGCTAATTGAATCAAATTCAAGTAAAATGAAGTCAAACAAAGCTAATTGAATTAAATGAAACTCAAATGTATTCAACAAAGCTAATTGAATCAAATGAAATTCAAATGCATTCTACAAAGCTAATTGAATCAAATTAAAGTAAAATGAAGTCAAACAAAGCTAATTGAATCAAATGAAAGTAAAATGAAGTCAAACAAAGCTAATTGAATCAAATGAAACTCAAATGCATTCAACAAAGCTAATTGAATCAAATGAAACTTGAATGCATTCAACAAAGCTAATTGAATCAAATTAAAGTCAAATGACGTCAAACAAAACTTATTGAATCAAATGAAACTCAAATGCATTCAAAAAGCTAATTGAATCAAATGAAACTCAAATGCATTCAACAAAGCTAATTGAATCAAATGAAACTTAAATGCATTCAACAAAGCTAATTGAATCAAATGAAACTCGAATGCATTCAACAAAGGTAATTGAATCAAATTAAAGTCAAATGACGTCAAACAAAACTTATTGAATCAAATGAAACTCAAATGCATTAAAAAAGCTAATTGAATCAAATGAAACTCAAATGCATTCAACAAAGCTAATTGAATCAAATGAAACTTAAATGCATTCAACAAAGCTAATTGAATAAAATGAAACTCAAATGCATTCACAAAAAGCTAATTGTATCAAATGAAAGTCAAATGAAGTCAAACATAGCTAAATGAATCAAATGAAACTCAAATGCATTCAACAAAGCTAATTGAATCAAATGACACTCAAATGCATTCAACAAAACTAATTGAATCAAATTAAAGTCAAATGAATAATCAAATGAAATTCAAACATAGCTAATTGAATCAAATGAAACTCAAATGCATTCAACAAAGCTAATTGAATAAAATGAAACTCAAATGCATTCACAAAAAGCTAATTGTATCAAATGAAAGTCAAATGAAGTCAAACATAGCTAAATGAATCAAATGAAACTCAAATGCATTCAACAAAGCTAATTGAATCAAATGAAACTTGAATGCATTCAACAAAGCTAATTGAATCAAATTAAAGTCAAATGACGTCAAACAAAACTTATTGAATCAAATGAAACTCAAATGCATTCAAAAAGCTAATTGAATCAAATGAAACTCAAATGCATTCAACAAAGCTAATTGAATCAAATGAAACTCAAATGCATTCAACAAAGCTAATAGAATTAAATGAAACTTGAATGCATATGAATGCTCAACTAGGATAGTTAAACACTCAAAAGCAACGCCAACTTGAATAAGGACAATGAAGAAATCAAAATAAGAGCAAGTAACAAGGGATAATTCTTAATGAATAATCACTCCAAACACTCAACAAGAATCTTAAACACACTCAAACCACTCAATTAAGTTGTTAAACACTAATTAATAAACACTCAATATCAATTAATGGAAGATTAAAGCTTATGAATTAACTCACAAACAATAACAATATTTAATCATAAAATACTCAACCAAAGTAGCGTATTATTTAAAGAGTAAGCAAGAAAACTGCCTCAAGCATACCAAACCAAACGCATTCACCATCAAATTAGAAAGTACTCTAATTTAGCCTAGAATCAAGCTAAACTTAAGGAAACTCTAACTTAAGGAAAGACAACAAAGTACTTTCCTTAATTACAACTCAAACACACCAAGTGCATTGCAGCATCAATCTACCAAATTAAGGAAACTTTCCTAAAATACAACCGTGACAATTAAACAGCTAATTAAATCAAATTAAATTGAAATGAAGTCAAAGAAAACTTATTGAATTTAATGAAACTCAAATGCATTCAATAAAGCTAATTGAATCAAATGAAACTCAAATGCATTCAACAAAGCTAATTGTATCAAATAAAAGTTAAATAAAGTCAAATAAAGCTAATTGAATCAAATGAAACTCAAAATGCATTCAACAAAGCTAATAGTATCAAATAAAAGTCAAATGAAGTCAAATAAAGCTAATTGAATCAACTGAAATTCAAATGCATTCAACAAAGCTAATTGAATCAAATGAAACTCAAATGTATTCAACAAAGCTAATTGAATCAAATGAAATTCAAATGCATTCAACAAAGCTAATTGAATCAAATTAAAGTAAAATGAAGTCAAACAAAGCTAATTGAATCAAATAAAAGTAAAATGAAGTTAAACAAAGCTAATTGAATCAAATGAAACTCAAATGCATTCAACAAAGCTAATTGAATCAAATGAAACTTGAATGCATTCAACAAAGCTAATTGAATCAAATTAAAGTCAAATGACGTCAAACAAAACTTATTGAATCAAATGAAACTCAAATGCATTCAAAAAGCTAATTGAATCAAATGAAACTCAAATGCATTCAAGAAAGCTAATTGAATCAAATGAAACTTAAATGCATTCAACAAAGCTAATTGAATCAAATGAAACTCAAATGCATTCAAGAAAGCTAATTGAATCAAATTAAAGTAAAATGAAGTCAAACAAAGCTAATTGAATCAAATGAAACTCAAATGTATTCAACAAAGCTAATTGAATCAAATGAAACTCAAATGCATTCAACAAAGCTAATTGAATCAAATTAAAGTAAAATGAAGTCAAACAAAGCTAATTGAATCAAATGAAAGTCAAATGAAGTCAAACAAAGCTAATTGAATCAAATGAAACTCAAATGCATTCACAAAAAGCTAATTGTATCAAATGAAAGTCAAATGAAGTCAAACATAGCTAAATGAATCAAATGAAACTCAAATGCATTCAACAAAGCTAATTGAATCAAATGAAACTCAAATGCATTCAACAAAGCTAATTGAATCAAATTAAAGTCAAATGAATAATCAAATGAAATTCAAACATAGCTAATTGAATCAAATGAAACTCAAATGCATTCAACAAAGCTAATTGAATAAAATGAAACTCAAATGCATTCACAAAAAGCTAATTGTATCAAATGAAAGTCAAATGAAGTCAAACATAGCTAAATGAATCAAATGAAACTCAAATGCATTCAACAAAGCTAATTGAATCAAATGAAACTCAAATGCATTCAACAAAGCTAATTGAATCAAATTAAAGTCAAATGAAGTCAAACAAAACTTATTGAATTTAATGAAACTCAAATGCATTCAACAAAGCTAATTGAATCAAATGAAACTCAAATGCATTCAACAAAGCTAATTGAATCAAATGAAAGTCAAATGAAGTCAAATAAAGCTAATTGAATCAAATGAAACTCAAAATGCATTCAACAGAAGTCAAATAAAGCTAATTGAATCAAATGAAACTCAAATGCATTCAACAAAGCTAATTGAATCAAATGAAACTCAAATGCATTCAACAAAGCTAATTGAATCAAATGAAATTCAAATGCATTCAACAAAGCTAATTGAATCAAATGAAAGTAAAATGAAGTCAAACAAAGCTAATTGAATCAAATGAAAGTAAAATGAAGTCAAACAAAGCTAATTGAATCAAATGAAACTCAAATGCATTCAACAAAGCTAATTGAATCAAATGAAACTCAAATGCATTCAACAAAGCTAATTGAATCAAATGAAACTCAAATGCATTCAACAAAGCTAATTGAATCAAATGAAACTCAAATGCATTCAACAAAGCTAATTGAATCAAATTAAAGTAAAATGAAGTCAAACAAAGCTAATTGAATCAAATGAAAGTAAAATGAAGTCAAACAAAGCTAATTGAATCAAATGAAACTCAAATGCATTCAACAAAGCTAATTGAATCAAATGAAACTTGAATGCATTCAACAAAGCTAATTGAATCAAATTAAAGTCAAATGACGTCAAACAAAACTTATTGAATCAAATGAAACTCAAATGCATTCAAAAAGCTAATTGAATCAAATGAAACTCAAATGCATTCAAGAAAGCTAATTGAATCAAATGAAACTTAAATGCATTCAACAAAGCTAATTGAATCAAATGAAACTCAAATGCATTCAAGAAAGCTAATTGAATCAAATTCAAGTAAAATGAAGTCAAACAAAGCTAATTGAATTAAATGAAAGTCAAAGGAAGTCAAATAAAGCTAATTGAATCAAATGAAACTCAAATGCATTCAACAAAGCTAATTGAATCAAATGAAACTCAAATGCATTCATCAAAGCTAATTGAATCAAATGAAACTCAAATGCATTCAACAAAGCTAATTGAATCAAATGAAACTCAAATGCATTCAACAAAGCTAATTGAATCAAATAAAAGTCAAATGAAGTCAAACAAAGCTAATTGAATTAAATGAAAGTCAAAGGAAGTCAAATAAAGCTAATTGAATCAAATGAAACTCAAATGCATTCAACAAAGCTAATTGAATCAAATGAAACTCGAATGCATTCAACAAAGGTAATTGAATCAAATTAAAGTCAAATGACGTCAAACAAAACTTATTGAATCAAATGAAACTCAAATGCATTCAAAAAGCTAATTGAATCAAATGAAACTCAAATGCATTCAACAAAGCTAATTGAATCAAATGAAACTCAAATGCATTCAACAAAGCTAATTGAATAAAATGAAACTCAAATGCATTCACAAAAAGCTAATTGTATCAAATGAAAGTCAAATGAAGTCAAACATAGCTAAATGAATCAAATGAAACTCAAATGCATTCAACAAAGCTAATTGAATCAAATGACACTCAAATGCATTCAACAAAGCTAATTGAATCAAATTAAAGTCAAATGAATAATCAAATGAAATTCAAACATAGCTAATTGAATCAAATGAAACTCAAATGCATTCAACAAAGCTAATTGAATAAAATGAAACTCAAATGCATTCACAAAAAAAAGCTAATTGTATCAAATGAAAGTCAAATGAAGTCAAACATAGCTAAATGAATCAAATGAAACTCAAATGCATTCAACAAAGCTAATTGAATCAAATGAAACTCAAATGCATTCAACAAAGCTAATTGAATCAAATTAAAGTGAAATGAAGTCAAAGAAAACTTATTGAATTTAATGAAACTCAAATGCATTCAATAAAGCTAATTGAATCAAATGAAACTCAAATGCATTCAACAAAGCTAATTGTATCAAATAAAAGTCAAATAAAGTCAAATAAAGCTAATTGAATCAAATGAAACTCAAAATGCATTCAACAAAGCTAATAGTATCAAATAAAAGTCAAATGAAGTCAAATAAAGCTAATTGAATCAACTGAAATTCAAATGCATTCAACAAAGCTAATTGAATCAAATGAAACTCAAATGTATTCAACAAAGCTAATTAAGTCAAATGAAATTCAAATGCATTCTACAAAGCTAATTGAATCAAATTAAAGTAAAATGAAGTCAAACAAAGCTAGTTGAATCAAATGAAAGTAAAATGAAGTCAAACAAAGCTAATTGAATCAAATGAAACTCAAATGCATTCAACAAAGCTAATTGAATCAAATGAAACTTGAATGCATTCAACAAAGCTAATTGAATCAAATTAAAGTCAAATGACGTCAAACAAAACTTATTGAATCAAATGAAACTCAAATGCATTCAAAAAGCTAATTGAATCAAATCAAACTCAAATGCATTCAAGAAAGCTAATTGAATCAAATGAAACTTAAATGCATTCAACAAAGCTAATTGAATCAAATGAAACTCAAATGCATTCAAGAAAGCTAATTGAATCAAATTCAAGTAAAATGAAGTCAAACAAAGCTAATTGAATCAAATGAAACTCAAATGCATTCAACAAAGCTAATTGAATCAAATGAAACTCAAATGCATTCAACAAAGCTAATTGAATCAAATGAAAGTAAAATGAAGTCAAACAAAGCTAATTGAATCAAATGAAAGTAAAATGAAGTCAAACAAAGCTAATTGAATCAAATGAAACTCAAATGCATTCAACAAAGCTAATTGAATCAAATGAAACTCGAATGCATTCAACAAAGCTAATTGAATCAAATTAAAGTCAAATGATGTCAAACAAAACTTATTGAATCAAATGAAACTCAAATGCATTCAAAAAGCTAATTGAATCAAATGAAACTCAAATGCATTCAAGAAAGCTAATTGAATCAAATGAAACTCAAATGCATTCAACAAAGCTAATTGAATCAAATGAAACTCAAATGCATTCAAGAAAGCTAATTGAATCAAATTAAAGTAAAATGAAGTCAAACAAAGCTAATTGAATTAAATGAAAGTCAAAGGAAGTCAAATAAAGCTAATTGAATCAAATGAAACTCAAATGCATTCAACAAAGCTAATTGAATCAAATGAAACTCAAATGCATTCATCAAAGCTAATTGAATCAAATGAAACTCAAATGCATTCAACAAAGCTAATTGAATCAAATGAAACTCAAATGCATTCAACAAAGCTAATTGAATCAAATAAAAGTCAAATGAAGTCAAACAAAGCTAATTGAATTAAATGAAAGTCAAAGGAAGTCAAATAAAGCTAATTGAATCAAATGAAACTCAAATGCATTCAACAAAGCTAATTGAATCAAATGAAACTCGAATGCATTCAACAAAGGTAATTGAATCAAATTAAAGTCAAATGACGTCAAACAAAACTTATTGAATCAAATGAAACTCAAATGCATTCAAAAAAGCTAATTGAATCAAATGAAACTCAAATGCATTCAACAAAGCTAATTGAATCAAATGAAACTCAAATGCATTCAACAAAGCTAATTGAATAAAATGAAACTCAAATGCATTCACAAAAAGCTAATTGTATCAAATGAAAGTCAAATGAAGTCAAACATAGCTAAATGAATCAAATGAAACTCAAATGCATTCAACAAAGCTAATTGAATCAAATGACACTCAAATGCATTCAACAAAGCTAATTGAATCAAATTAAAGTCAAATGAATAATCAAATGAAATTCAAACATAGCTAATTGAATCAAATGAAACTCAAATGCATTCAACAAAGCTAATTGAATAAAATGAAACTCAAATGCATTCACAAAAAGCTAATTGTATCAAATGAAAGTCAAATGAAGTCAAACATAGCTAAATGAATCAAATGAAACTCAAATGCATTCAACAAAGCTAATTGAATCAAATGAAACTCAAATGCATTCAACAAAGCTAATTGAATCAAATTAAAGTGAAATGAAGTCAAAGAAAACTTATTGAATTTAATGAAACTCAAATGCATTCAATAAAGCTAATTGAATCAAATGAAACTCAAATGCATTCAACAAAGCTAATTGTATCAAATGAAAGTCAAATAAAGTCAAATAAAGCTAATTGAATCAAATGAAACTCAAAATGCATTCAACAAAGCTAATAGTATCAAATAAAAGTCAAATGAAGTCAAATAAAGCTAATTGAATCAACTGAAATTCAAATGCATTCAACAAAGCTAATTGAATCAAATGAAACTCAAATGTATTCAACAAAGCTAATTAAGTCAAATGAAATTCAAATGCATTCTACAAAGCTAATTGAATCAAATTAAAGTAAAATGAAGTCAAACAAAGCTAATTGAATCAAATGAAAGTAAAATGAAGTCAAACAAAGCTAATTGAATCAAATGAAACTCAAATGCATTCAACAAAGCTAATTGAATCAAATGAAACTTGAATGCATTCAACAAAGCTAATTGAATCAAATTAAAGTCAAATGACGTCAAACAAAACTTATTGAATCAAATGAAACTCAAATGCATTCAAAAAGCTAATTGAATCAAATGAAACTCAAATGCATTCAACAAAGCTAATTGAATCAAATGAAACTCAAATGCATTCAACAAAGCTAATTGAATCAAATGAAACTCAAATGCATTCAACAAAGCTAATTGAATCAAATTAAAGTCAAATGAAGTCAAACAAAACTAATTGAATCAAATGAAACTCAAATGCATTCAAAAAGCTAATTGAATCAAATGAAACTCAAATGCATTCAACAAAGCTAATTGAATCAAATGAAACTCAAATGCATTCAACAAAGCTAATTGAATCAAATTAAAGTAAAATGAAGTCAAACAAAGCTAATTGAATCAAATGAAAGTCAAAGGAAGTCAAATAAAGCTAATTGAATCAAATGAAACTCAAATGCATTCAACAAAGCTAATTGAATCAAATGAAACTCAAATGTATTCAACAAAGCTAATTGAATCAAATGAAATTCAAATGCATTCAACAAAGCTAATTGAATCAAATTAAAGTAAAATGAAGTCAAACAAAGCTAATTGAATCAAATGAAAGTAAAATGAAGTCAAACAAAGCTAATTGAATCAAATGAAACTCAAATGCATTCAACAAAGCTAATTGAATCAAATGAAACTTGAATGCATTCAACAAAGCTAATTGAATCAAATTAAAGTCAAATGACGTCAAACAAAACTTATTGAATCAAATGAAACTCAAATGCATTCAAAAAGCTAATTGAATCAAATGAAACTCAAATGCATTCAAGAAAGCTAATTGAATCAAATGAAACTTAAATGCATTCAACAAAGCTAATTGAATCAAATGAAACTCAAATGCATTCAAGAAAGCTAATTGAATCAAATTCAAGTAAAATGAAGTCAAACAAAGCTAATTGAATTAAATGAAAGTCAAAGGAAGTCAAATAAAGCTAATTGAATCAAATGAAACTCAAATGCATTCAACAAAGCTAATTGAATCAAATGAAACTCAAATGCATTCAACAAAGCTAATTGAATCAAATGAAATTCAAATGCATTCAACAAAGCTAATTGAATCAAATTAAAGTAAAATGAAGTCAAACAAAGCTAATTGAATCAAATGAAAGTAAAATGAAGTCAAACAAAGCTAATTGAATCAAATGAAACTCAAATGCATTCAACAAAGCTAATTGAATCAAATGAAACTTGAATGCATTCAACAAAGCTAATTGAATCAAATTAAAGTCAAATGACGTCAAACAAAACTTATTGAATCAAATGAAACTCAAATGCATTCAAAAAGCTAATTGAATCAAATGAAACTCAAATGCATTCAACAAAGCTAATTGAATCAAATGAAACTCAAATGCATTCAACAAAGCTAATTGAATCAAATGAAACTCAAATGCATTCAAGAAAGCTAATTGAATCAAATTAAAGTAAAATGAAGTCAAACAAAGCTAATTGAATTAAATGAAAGTCAAAGGAAGTCAAATAAAGCTAATTGAATCAAATGAAACTCAAATGCATTCAACAAAGCTAATTGAATCAAATGAAACTCAAATGCATTCAACAAAGCTAATTGAAGTCAAATGAAATTCAAATGCATTCAACAAAGCTAATTGAATCAAATTAAAGTCAAATGAAGTCAAACAAAGCTAATTGAATCAAATGAAAGTCAAATGAAGTCAAACAAAGCTAATTGAATCAAATGAAACTCAAATGCATTCAACAAAGCTAATTGAATCAAATGAAACTCGAATGCATTCAACAAAGCTAATTGAATCAAATTAAAGTCAAATGACGTCAAACAAAACTTATTGAATCAAATGAAACTCAAATGCATTCAAAAAGCTAATTGAATCAAATGAAACTCAAATGCATTCAACAAAGCTAATTGAATCAAATGAAACTCAAATGCATTCAACAAAGCTAATTGAATCAAATGAAACTCAAATGCATTCAACAAAGCTAATTGAATCAAATTAAAGTCAAATGACGTCAAACAAAACTAATTGAATCAAATGAAACTCAAATGCATTCAAAAAGCTAATTGAATCAAATGAAACTCAAATGCATTCAACAAAGCTAATTGAATCAAATGAAACTCAAATGCATTCAACAAAGCTAATTGAATCAAATGAAACTCAAATGCATTCAACAAAGCTAATTGAATCAAATTAAAGTAAAATGAAGTCAAACAAAGCTAATTGAATCAAATGAAAGTCAAATGAAGTCAAACAAAGCTAATTGAATCAAATGAAACTCAAATGCATTCAACAAAGCTAATTGAATCAAATGAAACTCAAATGCATTCAACAAAGCTAATTGAATCAAATTAAAGTCAAATGACGTCAAACAAAACTTATTGAATCAAATGAAACTCAAATGCATTCAAAAAGCTAATTGAATCAAATGAAACTCAAATGCATTCAAGAAAGCTAATTGAATCAAATGAAACTCAAATGCATTCAACAAAGCTAATTGAATCAAATGAAACTCAAATGCATTCAACAAAGCTAATTGAATCAAATGAAACTCAAATGTATTCAACAAAGCTAATTGAAGTCAAATGAAATTCAAATGCATTCAACAAAGCTAATTGAATCAAATTAAAGTAAAATGAAGTCAAACAAAGCTAATTGAATCAAATGAAAGTAAAATGAAGTCAAACAAAGCTAATTGAATCAAATGAAACTCAAATGCATTCAACAAAGCTAATTGAATCAAATGAAACTTGAATGCATTCAACAAAGCTAATTGAATCAAATTAAAGTCAAATGACGTCAAACAAAACTTATTGAATCAAATGAAACTCAAATGCATTCAAAAAGCTAATTGAATCAAATCAAACTCAAATGCATTCAAGAAAGCTAATTGAATCAAATGAAACTTAAATGCATTCAACAAAGCTAATTGAATCAAATGAAACTCAAATGCATTCAAGAAAGCTAATTGAATCAAATTCAAGTAAAATGAAGTCAAACAAAGCTAATTGAATTAAATGAAACTCAAATGTATTCAACAAAGCTAATTGAATCAAATGAAACTCAAATGCATTCAACAAAGCTAATTGAATCAAATTAAAGTCAAATGAAGTCAAACAAAGCTAATTGAATCAAATGAAAGTCAAATGAAGTCAAACAAAGCTAATTGAATCAAATGAAACTCAAATGCATTCAAAAAAGCTAATTGTATCAAATGAAAGTCAAATGAAGTCAAACATAGCTAAATGAATCAAATGAAACTCAAATGCATTCAACAAAGCTAATTGAATCAAATGAAACTCAAATGCATTCAACAAAGCTAATTGAATCAAATTAAAGTCAAATGAATAATCAAATGAAATTCAAACATAGCTAATTGAATCAAATGAAACTCAAATGCATTCAACAAAGCTAATTGAATAAAATGAAACTCAAATGCATTCACAAAAAGCTAATTGTATCAAATGAAAGTCAAATGAAGTCAAACATAGCTAAATGAATCAAATGAAACTCAAATGCATTCAACAAAGCTAATTGAATCAAATGAAACTCAAATGCATTCAACAAAGCTAATTGAATCAAATTAAAGTGAAATGAAGTCAAAGAAAACTTATTGAATTTAATGAAACTCAAATGCATTCAATAAAGCTAATTGAATCAAATGAAACTCAAATGCATTCAACAAAGCTAATTGAATCAAATAAAAGTCAAATGAAGTCAAACAAAGCTAATTGAATCAAATGAAACTCAAAATGCATTCAACATGAAGTCAAATAAAGCTAATTGAATCAACTGAAATTCAAATGCATTCAACAAAGCTAATTGAAACAAATGAAACTCAAATGTATTCAACAAAGCTAATTAAGTCAAATGAAATTCAAATGCATTCTACAAAGCTAATTGAATCAAATTAAAGTAAAATGAAGTCAAACAAAGCTAATTGAATCAAATGAAAGTCAAATGAAGTCAAACAAAGCTAATTGAATCAAATGAAACTCAAATGCATTCAACAAAGCTAATTGAATCAAATGAAACTTGAATGCATTCAACAAAGCTAATTGAATCAAATTAAAGTCAAATGACGTCAAACAAAACTTATTGAATCAAATGAAACTCAAATGCATTCAAAAAAGCTAATTGAATCAAATGAAACTCAAATGCATTCAAGAAAGCTAATTGAATCAAATGAAACTCAAATGCATTCAACAAAGCTAATTGAATCAAATGAAACTTGAATGCATTCAACAAAGCTAATTGAATCAAATTAAAGTCAAATGAAGTCAAACAAAACTTATTGAATCAAATGAAACTCAAATGCATTCAACAAAGCTAATTGAATCAAATGAAACTCAAATGCATTCAAGAAAGCTAATTGAATCAAATGAAACTTAAATGCATTCAACAAAGCTAATTGAATCAAATGAAACTCAAATGCATTCAACAAAGCTAATTGAATCAAATTAAAGTAAAATGAAGTCAAACAAAGCTAATTGAATTAAATGAAACTCAAATGCATTCAACAAAGCTAATTGAATCAAATGAAACTCAAATGCATTCAACAAAGCTAATTGAATCAAATTAAAGTCAAATGAAGTCAAACAAAGCTAATT
Organism: Beta corolliflora; assembly: GCA_947648045.1. Lineage (NCBI taxonomy): Eukaryota > Viridiplantae > Streptophyta > Magnoliopsida > Caryophyllales > Amaranthaceae > Beta > Beta corolliflora. Next base: position 57,209 of record CANSZD010000123.1, on the reverse strand, counting down.
GAATCAAATGAAAGTCAAATGAAGTCAAACAAAGCTAATTGAATCAAATGAAACTCAAATGCATTCAACAAAGCTAATTGAATCAAATGAAACTTGAATGCATTCAACAAAGCTAATTGAATCAAATTAAAGTCAAATGACGTCAAACAAAACTTATTGAATCAAATGAAACTCAAATGCATTCAAAAAGCTAATTGAATCAAATGAAACTCAAATGCATTCAAGAAAGCTAATTGAATCAAATGAAACTCAAATGCATTCAACAAAGCTAATTGAATCAAATGAAACTCGAATGCATTCAACAAAGGTAATTGAATCAAATTAAAGTCAAATGACGTCAAACAAAACTTATTGAATCAAATGAAACTCAAATGCATTCAACAAAGCTAATTGAATCAAATGAAACTCAAATGCATTCAACAAAGCTAATTGAATCAAATGAAACTTAAATGCATTCAACAAAGCTAATTGAATAAAATGAAACTCAAATGCATTCACAAAAAGGTAATTGTATCAAATGAAAGTCAAATGAAGTCAAACATAGCTAAATGAATCAAATGAAACTCAAATGCATTCAACAAAGCTAATTGAATCAAATGACACTCAAATGCATTCAACAAAGCTAATTGAATCAAATTAAAGTCAAATGAATAATCAAATGAAATTCAAACATAGCTAATTGAATCAAATGAAACTCAAATGCATTCAACAAAGCTAATTGAATAAAATGAAACTCAAATGCATTCACAAAAAGCTAATTGTATCAAATGAAAGTCAAATGAAGTCAAACATAGCTAAATGAATCAAATGAAACTCAAATGCATTCAACAAAGCTAATTGAATCAAATGAAACTTGAATGCATTCAACAAAGCTAATTGAATCAAATTAAAGTCAAATGACGTCAAACAAAACTTATTGAATCAAATGAAACTCAAATGCATTCAAAAAGCTAATTGAATCAAATGAAACTCAAATGCATTCAACAAAGCTAATTGAATCAAATGAAACTCAAATGCATTCAACAAAGCTAATTGAATCAAATGAAACTTGAATGCGATATAATGCTCAACTAAGATAGTTAAACACTCAAAAAACAACTTGAATAAGGAATGAAAAACCAAAATAAGAAGCAATAAAAGATATTTCTTAATGAATAATCACTCAAAAACACTCAACAAGAACTTAAACAACTCAAATGAAACTCAAATGAATTCGTTTAAACAAACTAATTGAATAAACACTCGAAACTCAAATGCATGCAAATTAAAGCTTATGAATTAACTCAAAACAATAACAAATTTAATCATAAAATCACTCTAACCTCAAAAAAGCTAATTATAAGGAATAACAAAAAAACCTGCTCAAAGCATACCAAACAAGCATTCACATCAATTTAGGAAAGTATCTCCTCCTAATTCTAGCCTAAATCAAAGCTAAACTTAAGGAAACTCAAACTTAAGGAAAACAAAAGTACTTTCCTTAATTAACTAACTCAATCAAATGAAACCTCAAACGCCACTCAATCTACCAAATTAAGGAAACTTTCCTAAAATACAAATGACAATTCAAACAAAGCTAATTAAATCAAATTAAAGTCAAATGAAGTCAAAGAAAACTTATTGAATTTAATGAAACTCAAATGCATTCAATAAAGCTAATTGAATCAAATGAAACTCAAATGCATTCAACAAAGCTAATTGAATCAAATAAAAGTAAAATAAAGTCAAATAAAGCTAATTGAATCAAATGAAACTCAAAATGCATTCAACAAAGCTAATCAGTATCAAATAAAAGTCAAATGAAGTCAAATAAAGCTAATTGAATCAAATGAAATTCAAATGCATTCAACAAAGCTAATTGAATCAAATGAAATTCAAATGAATTCAACAAAGCTAATTAAATCAAATGAAATTCAAATGCATTCTACAAAGCTAATTGAATCAAATTAAAAGTAAAATGAAGTCAAACAAAGCTAATTGAATCAAATGAAAGTTAAATGAAGTTAAACAAAGCTAATTGAATCAAATGAAACTCAAATGCATTTAACAAAGCTAATTGAATCAAATGAAACTGGAATGCATTCAACAAAGCTAATTGAATCAAATTAAAGTCAAATGACGTCAAACAAAACTTATTGAATCAAATGAAACTCAAATGCATTCAAAAAGCTAATTGAATCAAATGAAACTCAAATGCATTCAAGAAAGCTAATTGAATCAAATGAAACTTAAATGCATTCAACAAAGCTAATTGAATCAAATGAAACTCAAATGCATTCAAGAAAGCTAATTGAATCAAATTCAAGTAAAATGAAGTCAAACAAAGCTAATTGAATTAAATGAAACTCAAATGTATTCAACAAAGCTAATTGAATCAAATGAAATTCAAATGCATTCAACAAAGCTAATTGAATCAAATTAAAGTAAAATGAAGTCAAACAAAGCTAATTGAATCAAATGAAAGTAAAATGAAGTCAAACAAAGCTAATTGAATCAAATGAAACTCAAATGCATTCAACAAAGCTAATTGAATCAAATGAAACTTAAATGCATTCAACAAAGCTAATTGAATCAAATTAAAGTCAAATGATGTCAAACAAAACTTATTGAATCAAATGAAACTCAAATGCATTCAAAAAGCTAATTGAATCAAATCAAACTCAAATGCATTCAAGAAAGCTAATTGAATCAAATGAAACTTAAATGCATTCAACAAAGCTAATTGAATCAAATGAAACTCAAATGCATTCAAGAAAGCTAATTGAATCAAATTCAAGTAAAATGAAGTCAAACAAAGCTAATTGAATTAAATGAAAGTCAAAGGAAGTCAAATAAAGCTAATTGAATCAAATGAAACTCAAATGCATTCAACAAAGCTAATTGAATCAAATGAAACTCAAATGCATTCAAGAAAGCTAATTGAATCAAATGAAACTCAAATGCATTCAAGAAAGCTAATTGAATCAAATGAAACTTAAATGCATTCAACAAAGCTAATTGAATCAAATGAAACTCAAATGCATTCAAGAAAGCTAATTGAATCAAATTCAAGTAAAATGAAGTCAAACAAAGCTAATTGAATTAAATGAAAGTCAAAGGAAGTCAAATAAAGCTAATTGAATCAAATGAAACTCAAATGCATTCAACAAAGCTAATTGAATCAAATGAAACTCAAATGTATTCAACAAAGCTTATTAAGTCAAATGAAATTCAAATGCATTCTACAAAGCTAATTGAATCAAATTCAAGTCAAATGAAGTCAAACAAAGCTAATTGAATCAAATGAAAGTAAAATGAAGTCAAACAAAGCTAATTGAATCAAATGAAACTCAAATGCATTCAACAAAGCTAATTGAATCAAATGAAACTTGAATGCATTCAACAAAGCTAATTGAATCAAATTAAAGTCAAATGACGTCAAACAAAACTTATTGAATCAAATGAAACTCAAATGCATTCAAAAAGCTAATTGAATCAAATCAAACTCAAATGCATTCAAGAAAGCTAATTGAATCAAATGAAACTTAAATGCATTCAACAAAGCTAATTGAATCAAATGAAACTCAAATGCATTCAAGAAAGCTAATTGAATCAAATTCAAGTAAAATGAAGTCAAACAAAGCTAATTGAATTAAATGAAAGTCAAAGGAAGTCAAATAAAGCTAATTGAATCAAATGAAACTCAAATGCATTCAACAAAGCTAATTGAATCAAATGAAACTCAAATGTATTCAACAAAACTAATTGAAGTCAAATGAAATTCAAATGCATTCTACAAAGCTAATTGAATCAAATTAAAGTCAAAATGAAGTCAAACAAAGCTAATTGAATCAAATGAAAGTAAAATGAAGTCAAACAAAGCTAATTGAATCAAATGAAACTCAAATGCATTCAACAAAGCTAATTGAATCAAATGAAACTTGAATGCATTCAACAAAGCTAATTGAATCAAATTAAAGTCAAATGACGTCAAACAAAACTTATTGAATCAAATGAAACTCAAATGCATTCAAAAAAGCTAATTGAATCAAATGAAACTCAAATGCATTCAAGAAAGCTAATTGAATCAAATGAAACTTAAATGCATTCAACAAAGCTAATTGAATCAAATGAAACTCAAATGCATTCAAGAAAGCTAATTGAATCAAATTCAAGTAAAATGAAGTCAAACAAAGCTAATTGAATTAAATGAAAGTCAAAGGAAGTCAAATAAAGCTAATTGAATCAAATGAAACTCAAATGCATTCAACAAAGCTAATTGAATCAAATGAAACTCAAATGTATTCAACAAAGCTAATTGAAGTCAAATGAAATTCAAATGCATTCTACAAAGCTAATTGAATCAAATTAAAGTAAAATGAAGTCAAACAAAGCTAGTTGAATCAAATGAAAGTAAAATGAAGTCAAACAAAGCTAATTGAATCAAATGAAACTCAAATGCATTCAACAAAGCTAATTGAATCAAATGAAACTTGAATGCATTCAACAAAGCTAATTGAATCAAATTAAAGTCAAATGACGTCAAACAAAACTTATTGAATCAAATGAAACTCAAATGCATTCAAAAAGCTAATTGAATCAAATCAAACTCAAATGCATTCAAGAAAGCTAATTGAATCAAATGAAACTTAAATGCATTCAACAAAGCTAATTGAATCAAATGAAACTCAAATGCATTCAAGAAAGCTAATTGAATCAAATTCAAGTAAAATGAAGTCAAACAAAGCTAATTGAATTAAATGAAAGTCAAAGGAAGTCAAATAAAGCTAATTGAATCAAATGAAACTCAAATGCATTCAACAAAGCTAATTGAATCAAATGAAACTCAAATGAATTCAACAAAGCTAATTGAAGTCAAATGAAATTCAAATGCATTCAACAAAGCTAATTGAATCAAATTAAAGTAAAATGAAGTCAAACAAAGCTAATTGAATCAAATGAAAGTAAAATGAAGTCAAACAAAGTTAATTGAATCAAATGAAACTCAAATGCATTCAACAAAGCTAATTGAATCAAATGAAACTTGAATGCATTCAACAAAGCTAATTGAATCAAATTAAAGTCAAATGACGTCAAACAAAACTTATTGAATCAAATGAAACTCAAATGCATTCAAAAAGCTAATTCAATCAAATCAAACTCAAATGCATTCAAGAAAGCTAATTGAATCAAATGAAACTCAAATGCATTCAACAAAGCTAATTGAATCAAATGAAACTTGAATGCATTCAACAAAGCTAATTGAATCAAATTAAAGTCAAATGACGTCAAACAAAACTTATTGAATCAAATGAAACTCAAATGCATTCAAAAAGCTAATTGAATCTGATGCGAAATCGTATATGAAAATGTAACCTAAGCTCGATAAGCTTTACTCACTTATTTATGCTTAAGGATTCTAAATCGGTTTTGAAGTTTATCTTACTTAGAAACTGATTTAGGAGGTTTTTGAGAGTGGATTTAATTAGTTTAAACTCACTAATTATATTAACTCTCTCTTAAATTAAGTTTAACTCACTTAACTCAAGGGTTTCGAAATTAAGATCACTTCTTAATTGCAAGAGGAATTTCGGATTTTTCAATCTCCAAAAAAACCGAATAAACACAATGTTTAATTCAAAACTAAAACTGATTTTTCCATTCATGATCACCAATACATATATATTACAAGCTAATCAATCTCAAAAAGATCTAAGTACCAAAGTGATTAAACAAAGCAATTAAACAACAAAGATCTCTTAATCCAACAAAGATGTAAGAAGGAATAGTGTTGTTGTGTGTTTTGTTGACTTTGGGGGCAAGGTGGGGCGGTTTTCATCACCAAGTGGGGGGTTTGTCTTAGCTTGCAAGGAAAGCTTCAAGATATCTTCAAGAACCCCTTTTCACACGTCCCAAGTATGGTTCGCAACCCCAAGCATGGTTCGACCAATTTACACTTACGCTAAACAAAATAATTCCGGTTTACAAAAACCGAAAATTACAAAAACGTTAATTAAACTAACTAGCTTAATTAACTTCCTTTCCTTTGTTGCTCAACATAATTAAACTAGTACTAATCTTTAAACCGTGAATCTCTCCTTTATTGTGATTGAGATTAGTACTTAGTAGAATTTCGGAATTAGCAACTGATTTCGTATCATCCTCTCCTTCTTCAAAAGGAATTGTCCTCAATTCTTGCACATCTTCATCTTCTAAATAGGGGGATAAGTCCCCTACGTTGAATGTTGCTGCCACGCCATAGTCTCCGGGAAGGTCTATCTTGTAAGCATTGTCTCCATAACGTTCAAGAACCTTGAAAGGTCCTTCAGCTCGGGGCATGAGTTTATGCTTTCTTTTACTTGGAAACCTCTCCTTCCTCAAGTGAATCCACACCAAATCTTCCGAGCAAACAACCTCGGTTTCCGACTTTTGTTTGCTTTCTTTTTGTACATCTCATTTGTCTTCTCGATATTGGTGCGTATTTCTTTGTGAACTTTCACCATTGTTTCAGCTTGTTGCCTAGCATCTCCATGGACATAAGAGTCTTTAGGCAACGAAATAAGATCAATAGGTACATACGGATTTACCCCATATACCACTTCGAACGGTGAATGTTTTGTTGCAAAAGTTGGAGTTCTATTGTAAGCAAACTCCGCATGGCATAACTTGACATCCCAATCCTTTCCCGTCTTGTTCACTAAGCCCCTTAACAAGGTGCCTAGAGTTCGATTGGTCACTTCGGTTTGACCATCTGTTTGGGGGTGATGTGAAGTACTAAACAAAGCAACTTAGTACCCATCATCCTCCATAGGGACCTCCAAAAATGACTCAAAAACTTACTATCTCGATCCGAGACAATAGTTCTTGGCACTCCATGCAAGCGAACAATTTCCCCGAAATATAAACAAGAAACATTAATAGCATCTTCCGTTTTGTGACAAGGCACGAAATGTGCCATTTTTGAGAAACGGTCCACTACCACCATGACCGAATCCTTCCCTCTTTGTGTCCTAGGAAGAGCCACAATGAAATCCATACTGACATCCTCCCATGGTCTCTCCGGTGTTGGTAAAGGAGTGTACAACCCCTTATGGAACGTGCTTTTAGCCCTTTGACAAACCCCACAACGAGTCAAAACAGCATGTACTTCTTTGATCATATGAGGCCATGAGAAATGTTCTTGTAACAACTCTAGAGTCTTACTAACGCCAAAATGTCCAGCCAACCCACCTCCATGAGCTTCTCTAATTAACAAATCACGAACGGGACATTTAGGAACACAAAGTTTGTTCCCTTTAAACAAAAACCCTTCCATTTGATGATAATGGTCTTTCGGACCATCTTTGGTAGCCACGAACAGGTCACGTGTCTCCTCATCAAGAACATAGAATTCCTTAATCAACTCAAACCCAAGTACCTTGGAATCCACCATGTTAAGCAATACGTGTCTCCGTGATAAAGCATCAGCTACAATGTTGGCTTTTCCGGCCTTATACTTGGCAACAAAATTGAAAGATTGTAAGAATTCTACCCATTTAGCATGACGAGCACTAAGCTTATGTTGGCCATTAATATATTTCAACGATTCATGATCAGAGTGGAGAACAAAAGCTTGTGGTCGCAAATAGTGACTCCAAAGATTAAGAGCTCTAACCATGGCATAAAACTCTTTATCATACGTGGAATAATTCAACTTGGCCTGATTTAGTTTCTCGCTAAAATAAGCAATAGGTTTGCCACATTGAATTAAAACAGCCCCAATACCCGTTCCACTTGCATCACACTCAACTTCAAATGGTTTTGCAAAATCAGGTAAAGCTAGGATAGGCGTTTTACACATTTTCTCCTTTACAAGTTCAAACGCCTTTTGAGTGCGTCACTCCATACAAATTTTCCATGTTTAGTGCATTCAGTTATAGGAGCTAATAAAGTGCTGAAATTATTTATAAATCTCCTATAAAAAGAAGCTAAACCATGAAAAGATCTCACCTCGGTGATAGTTGTGGGAACCGGCCAAGAAGAAATTGCTTCTACTTTGGATGGATCCACCTTCACCCCCTCATCGAAATGATGAAACCAAGGAAGCCAATCTCCCTTTGCATAAACGTGCACTTTTCAAGCTTTCCATACGCTTTTGCTCTTTTAGAACTTCGAACAATTGTTGCAAATGATCTAAATGATCCTCCTTGTTAGCACTATAGACAAGAATATCATCCAAATACACAACCACGAACTTTCCCAAAAACGGCCTAAGTACTTCATTCATCAATCTCATGAACGTACTAGGGGCATTTGTGAGACCAAATGGCATAACCAGCCATTCATACAACCCATACTTCGTTTTGAAAGCCGTCTTCCACTCATCTCCCTCTCATGCATATTTGGTGGTATCCACTTCTCAAATCAATTTTCGAAAACAAATTGGATCCACTTAGCTCATCTAACATGTCATCTAACCTAGGGATGGGAAATCAGTATTTGATGGTTATATTGTTCACAAAGACGGCTATCAATACACATCCTCCATGTTCCGTCTTTTTTTGGCACAAGTAAAGCCTGAACAAAGACACGAGGACTTTTACTCTCTCTCACGTAGCCTTTCTTCATCAATTCACCGATTTGGCTTTGTAACTCCTCACTTTCTTTGGGATTGCATCTATAGGAAGGTTTATTTGGAAGTGGTGCTCCGGGAATGAGATCAATTTGATGCTCAATTCCACGTTTAGGGGGTAGGCCATTTGGTAGGTCATTAGGAAACACGTCTCCAAATCCCTCCAATAACTCCCTCAAATCTGAATCTTCAACTTCCATTCCCTCGTTCACCTCCTTAGCAACTAGAACATACACGATCTGATTTGTTCCCAACTCCCTCTCGAATCTTTTTCTCCCTAAAAACACACTACCACTCACGAGGTTCTTTTTTGGCTTAGGTGTTGTGTCTCGTATTTTTGAAGGGGGCAATGGTAATAAGGTTTTGGTTTTGCCATTCTTGTTTACCTTATACACATTCGAACAACCATCATGCATTACTTTTCGATCAAATTGCCACGGTCTACCAAGTAGAATATGGCACGCAATCATAGGAATTACATCACATAGAATTTCATCTTCATAATTTCCAATGGAAAACGTGATTAAAACTCTATTCTTCACCCTTACTTCACTATCATCATCTAACCATTTCAGTTTATAAGGATGTGGATGTTTAGTAGTAGGTAATGCTAACTTCTCTACAAGTTCGGTTGAAGCTACATTTGTACAACTACCACCATCAATGATTAACGTGCATAGCTTCTTATTCACTAAGCATTTCGAATGAAAAATGGTTTCTCTTTGTTCCTCATTTTCAGCCACGACATTAGAGTACAAGGATCTCCTAAGAACCAACATTTCACCCTCCATTTCCGGATTACACACGTCCTCATCACTTTCGTTACCTAAATCGGATTTATCATGTTGCCTTTCTAAGAGGTATATCCTCTCCAATTCGTCTATCTCCTCTATGTCCCTTATAGTCATGACTCTTTTCGTAGGACAAGTCGATTGGTAATGACCATAACCTTGACACTTAAAACATTTAACTTTAAAGGCTTTGTCATCTACCACTTTCTCCTTCTCTTTCGAAATGAAATCTGATTTTTTGTTCTTATCAAAGTTGCTAGTACTAGTATTAGCTTTAAAAGTACTAAATGGCTTTGAATAAGACTTACTTGTTGTTGCTTTCTTCTTTTGGCTGTCAATTTTGAGAGCCACTTTGCAAGCCTCGTCGAAAGAAAGGTATGGGTACACCTCCACTTTCTCACGCACATCCTCATTTAGGCCTCCTAAGAATCGCCCCAATTTTTGCTCCTCCATTTCTTCTATTTCACAAACAATGGAAAGCTTTTCGAATTCCTTGATGTACTCATCCATGGACGTGGTGCCTTGTTTGAGTGTGGACCATCTAACATACTGATTTTGCTTGTAGTTAGTTGGAACAAAACGCTTCCGTAATTGCTTCTTTAATTTCTCCCAAGTAGCAATCTTGGATTTGTTCTCCTTCACCCTTTGCCTCTTCAAGCCTTCTAACCAAATGGATGCATATTTGGTTAGTTTCAAAACAGCAACCTTGTATTTCTTATCATTCGGAGTGTCTTTATAATCAAAAAAACGCTCCAAAGAACGTTCCCATTCAATGTATAATTCCGGATCACTAGCTCCGTCAAAATCCGGAACTTCGATTTTCAAACCCCTATCATCAGCCCTAGAACTCCTTTCTTCCTCATTGGGTTTCTTCTTAAACAATTCTAAGGTTATCTTTGCCATCATGTCATGTAATGCTTCGTTTTGCTTAGCTAGAGCTTCTAGCATCGCATCTCTTCTAGCATTATCATCTCTTTCCTCGTCCATTTCAGAACTTAGCTCTTGATACCACTTGATGCGAAATCGTATATGAAAATGTAACCTAAGCTCGATAAGCTTTACTCACTTATTTATGCTTAAGGATTCTAAATCGGTTTTGAAGTTTATCTTACTTAGAAACTGATTTAGGAGGTTTTTGAGAGTGGATTTAATTAGTTTAAACTCACTAATTATATTAACTCTCTCTTAAATTAAGTTTAACTCACTTAACTCAAGGGTTTCAAATTAAGATCACTTCTTAATTGCAAGAGGAATTTCGGATTTTTCAATCTCCAAAAAAACCGAATAAACACAATGTTTAATTCAAAACTAAAACTGATTTTTCCATTCATGATCACCAATACATATATATTACAAGCTAATCAATCTCAAAAAGATCTAAGTACCAAAGTGATTAAACAAAGCAATTAAACAACAAAGATCTCTTAATCCAACAAAGATGTAAGAAGGAATAGTGTTGTTGTGTGTTTTGTTGACTTTGGGGCAAGGTGGGACGGTTTTCATCACCAAGTGGGGGGGCTTGTCTTAGCTTGCAAGGAAAGCTTCAAGATATCTTCAAGAACCCCTTTTCACACGTCCCAAGTATGGTTCGCAACCCCAAGCATGGTTCGACCAATTTACACTTACGCTAAACAAAATAATTCCGGGTTTACAAAAATCGAAAATTACAAAAACGTTAATTAAACTAACTAGCTTAATTAACTTCCTTTCCTTTGTTGCTCAACATAATTAAACTAGTACTAATCTTTAAACCGTGAATCTCTCCTTTATTGTGATTGAGATTAGTACTTAGTAGAATTTCGGAATTAGCAACTGATTTCGTATCAGAATCAAATCAAACTCAAATGCATTCAAGAAAGCTAATTGAATCAAATGAAACTTAAATGCATTCAACAAAGCTAATTGAATCAAATGAAACTCAAATGCATTCAAGAAAGCTAATTGAATCAAATTCAAGTAAAATGAAGTCAAACAATGCTAATTGAATTAAATGAAACTCAAATGTATTCAACAAAGCTAATTGAATCAAATGAAATTCAAATGCATTCTACAAAGCTAATTGAATCAAATTAAAGTAAAATGAAGTCAAACAAAGCTAGTTGAATCAAATGAAAGTAAAATGAAGTCAAACAAAGCTAATTGAATCAAATGAAACTCAAATGCATTCAACAAAGCTAATTGAATCAAATGAAACTTGAATGCATTCAACAAAGCTAATTGAATCAAATTAAAGTCAAATGACGTCAAACAAAACTTATTGAATCAAATGAAACTCAAGTGCATTCAAAAAGCTAATTGAATCAAATCAAACTCAAATGCATTCAAGAAAGCTAATTGAATCAAATGAAACTTAAATGCATTCAACAAAGCTAATTGAATCAAATGAAACTCGAATGCATTCAACAAAGGTAATTGAATCAAATTAAAGTCAAATGACGTCAAACAAAACTTATTGAATCAAATGAAACTCAAATGCATTAAAAAAGCTAATTGAATCAAATGAAACTCAAATATATTCAACAAAGCTAATTGAATCAAATGAAACTTAAATGCATTCAACAAAGCTAATTGAATAAAATGAAACTCAAATGCATTCACAAAAAGGTAATTGTATCAAATGAAAGTCAAATGAAGTCAAACATAGCTAAATGAATCAAATGAAACTCAAATGCATTCAACAAAGCTAATTGAATCAAATGACACTCAAATGCATTCAACAAAGCTAATTGAATCAAATTAAAGTCAAATGAATAATCAAATGAAATTCAAACATAGCTAATTGAATCAAATGAAACTCAAATGCATTCAACAAAGCTAATTGAATAAAATGAAACTCAAATGCATTCACAAAAAGCTAATTGTATCAAATGAAAGTCAAATGAAGTCAAACATAGCTAAATGAATCAAATGAAACTCAAATGCATTCAACAAAGCTAATTGAATCAAATGAAACTTGAATGCATTCAACAAAGCTAATTGAATCAAATTAAAGTCAAATGACGTCAAACAAAACTTATTGAATCAAATGAAACGCAAATGCATTCAAAAAGCAAATTGAATCAAATGAAACTCAAATGCATTCAACAAAGCATTGAATCAAATGAAACTCAAATGCATTCAACAAAGCTAATTGAATAAAATGAAACTTGAATGCTGATATGAATGCTCAACTAGGATAGTTAAACACTCAAAAGCACACGCCAACTTGAATAAGGACAATGAAGAAATCCGAAAATAAGAGCAAGTAACAAGGGATATTTCTTAATGAATAATCACTCCTGAAACACTCACAAGAATCTTAAACACACTCAAACCACTCCTGGAATTAAGTTGTTTAAACACTAATTAATAAACACTCCTGAATATCAATTAATGGAAGATTAAAGCTTATGAATTAACTCACAAACAATAACAATATTTAATCATAAAATCACTCTAACCCTTGAAGAGGTTAGGCGCCTATTATTTATAAGGAGTAAGCAAGAAAACCTTGCTCCTCAAGCATACCAAACCACACGGCATTTACCATCAATTTAGGAATGTATCTCCTCCTTAATTCTAGCCTAGAATCAAGCTAAACTTAAGGAAACTCTAACTTAAGGAAAGACAACAAGTACTTTCCTTAATTACAACTCAAACACACGCCCAAGGCTGCTACCTTGCACGCCACTCCAATCTACCAAATTAAGGAAACTTTCCTAAAATACAACCGTAACAATTAAACACCTAACCACCGAAATCTCTAAAGGATTTTCGGACTTTTATTGAACTAGAAACAACTCAACTAATTAACTAACATTTTAAACTAATCATGACACTAATTTAAAATGCTAATCGGTTTCTTCCACGAGCCATGTGACACACGACACAAATGCATGCTTGTTAGCCATCAAATTGAAACCCATGTGTTCCATCAAAAGTAAAACCTCTTCTTGTCTTGATGCCTTTGGATCCGCATCATTCTCCCCTTCTTCAAAAGAATTTGCCCTCAAATTCTCATCATCATGGTAAGGAGAAAGATCACCAATATTGAAAGTAGCACTCACATTGCCATAATCACTTGGTAAGTCGATTTTGTAAGCTCCATCACCTACGACTCCAATGACTTCGAAAGGACCATCGGCTCTAGGCATCAACTTGTTTTTCCTTTTTGCTCGAAACCTTTCCTTCCTCAAATGTATCCATACTAGGTCACCTTCCTTGAACTTAGGTTGGCGCCTATGCTTGTTAGCCCGTGCCTTGTATTGCTTGATTCATTTTCTCAATTTGAGCTTTAACTTGCGCACAAGTCTTGTTAAAAGCTTCCAGCCTTTTCTTTGAATCCGCGTGTATCTCACTTCTAGGAAGAGTAACAAGATCAATAGGGAGAAAAGGATTAACTCCATAAATGATCTCAAATGGAGAACGTAAAGTTGTGGCTGAATGTGAACGGTTGTAAGCAAATTCCGCATGTGCAAGCTTCACATCCCAATCTTTTTGCGTCTTACTCACAAGGCCACGTAACAAAGAACCAAGAGTTCTCGTTTGTAACTTCAGTTTGACCATCCTGTTTGAGGATGATGACTCGTGCTAAATAGGAGTTTCGTTCCCACCATCTTCCACAATCACCTCCAAAAGTGACTAAGGAATTTAGAATCCCTATCCGAAACAATGCTTCTAGGAATGCCATGAAGTCGAATTACCTCTTTGAAATACAAATCAGCAACATGGGAAGCGTCATCCGTTTTGTGCATGGGAATGAAATGAGCCATCTTCGAAAATCTATCCACAACCACCATGATAGCATCTTTGCCTCTTTGAGTTCTAGGCAACCCAACAATGAAATCCATGCTCACACTATCCCAAGGATGATCCGGAACCGGTAAAGGCGTGTAAAGCCCTTTATGAAAGGTGCTTTTGGACTTTTGGCACGTTGCACACTTGCTCACTACCATATGCACATCTTTGATCATGCTAGGCCAATAAAAATGTTCACTCAAAGTATCAAGTGTCTTTTGAATGCCAAAATGACCAGCAATACCTCCACTATGCACTTCACGAACTAGAAGCTCACGTACCTTGCACTTTGGGACACACAACTTGTTTCCTTTAAAAAGAAAACCCTCTTGAACCATGAACAACCCTTTAGGAGCAGCAAAAAGCGAACCAAGTTCATCATCTTCTTTATAAAAGCTCCTTCAAGTGTTCGAACCCCATTACTCTTGCATCCACCATAGCTAGCAAATAAGATCTCCTTGAAAGTGCATCTCGCCACAATGTTGCTCTTTCCTTCTTTATACTTGGATGAGAAGGTGAAAGATTGGAGAAACTCGACCCACTTGGCATGCCTATGATTGAGTTTTTGTTGGCCATGAATGTGTTTGAGCGCCTCATGATCCGAATGAAGGATGAATGGTTTAGGCCTCAAATAATGTGACCAATGGTCCAAAGCTCGAACAATAGCATAAAACTCACGATCATAGTTAGAGTAGTTCAACTTGGCACCATTGAGCTTCTCACTAAAGTAGGAGATAGGGCGCTTCTCTTGGATCAAAACAAAGACCAATTCCCAATCCACTTGCATCACACTCTACCTCGAACAATTTGTTGAAATCCGAGCAAGGCAAGTATAGGAGCACTACACAACTTCTCTTTCACTTCTTCAAAAGCTTTTTACGCCAAAGGGAGACCATTCAAACTCACCTTTCTTCAACAAAGCCGTGATAGGAGCCATAATGGAAGAGAAGTTTCGAATGAATCTTCTATAGAACGAAGCCAAACCATGGAAGCTTCGACATTCACTAGCATTAGTAGGGGCCAGCCATGAAGAAATTGCTTGCACTTTCAAGGATCAACATGAACTCCTTCCTTGGAAACAATGTAACCAAGAAACGCTATGCTCGACACAAAGGAACTCACACTTTTCCATCTTGCCGAAAAGTTTTTGTTCTCTAAGCTTCTCAAACAAACTCCTCAAATGTATCAAATGATCATCAACACTCTTACTATAAACAAGGATATCATCCAAATAAACAACAACAAATTTGTTTAAAAAGGAACGAAGTACCTCATTCATAAGTCGCATGAAAGAACTAGGGGCGTTGCATAAGCCAAAAGGCATTACCATCCATTCATAAAGACCTTGTTTAGTCTTGAATGCTGTTTTCCACTCATCCCCTTCTCGAATCCTCATTTGATGATAACCACTTCTAAGATCGATTTTTGAGAAAATCGAGGCTCCATTGAGTTCATCAAGCATATCCTCCAACCTCGGCATGGGAAATCTATACTTCACAGTGATATTGTTCACGGCCCTACTATCAATGCACATTCTCCATGTACCATCTTTCTTAGGCACAAGTAAAGCGGGAACCGCACAAGGACTCATGCTCTCTCTTACATACCCCCTTTCGATCAATTCTTCAATTTGTCGTTGAAGCTCTTTGGAAGCACTTGGATCACACCTATAAGCAGGTTTATTAGGCAAAGGAGCTCCCGGAACTAAATCAATGGCATGTTCAATTCCCCTTAAGGGTGGCGGCCCTTGTGGAAGGTCTTCCGGAAATACATCACAAAATTCCTTCATGAGTGAATCAAGTTGTGGATTACTTGGCTTCACTTCACTTGCAACAGCATGTTTGATGACTAAAGCATAGCACACGCCCTCATCTTCAATCTCTTTCTCGAACTCTTTGAAAGAAAGAAACAAACTAGTCTTTTTCTCTTCCTTCTTGTGAATCACGGCACTAGGAGCCAAAGGATGTAAACTAAAGCTAATTGAATCAAATGAAACTCAAATGCATTCAACAAAGCTAATTGAATCAAATGAAACTCGAATGCATTCAACAAAGGTCATTGAATCAAATTAAAGTCAAATGACGTCAAACAAAACTTATTGAATCAAATGCAACTCAAATGCATTCAAAAAGCTAATTGAATCAAATGAAACTCAAATGCATTCAACAAAGCTAATTGAATCAAATGAAACTCAAATGCATTCAACAAAGCTAATTGAATAAAATGAAACTCAAATGCATTCACAAAAAGCTAATTGTATCAAATGAAAGTCAAATGAAGTCAAACATAGCTAAATGAATCAAATGAAACTCAAATGCATTCAACAAAGCTAATTGAATCAAATGACACTCAAATGCATTCAACAAAGCTAATTGAATCAAATTAAAGTCAAATGAATAATCAAATGAAATTCAAACATAGCTAATTGAATCAAATGAAACTCAAATGCATTCAACAAAGCTAATTGAATAAAATGAAACTCAAATGCATTCACAAAAAGCTAATTGTATCAAATGAAAGTCAAATGAAGTCAAACATAGCTAAATGAATCAAATGAAACTCAAATGCATTCAACATAGCTAATTGAATCAAATGACACTCAAATGCATTCAATAAAGCTAATTGAATCAAATTAAAGTCAAATGAATAATCAAATAAAATTCAAACATAGCTAATTGAATCAAATGAAACTCAAATGCATTCAACAAAGCTAATTGAATAAAATGAAACTCAAATGCATTCACAAAAAGCTAATTGTATCAAATGAAAGTCAAATGAAGTCAAACATAGCTAAATGAATCAAATGAAACTCAAATGCATTCAACAAAGCTAATTGAATCAAATGAAACTCAAATGCATTCAACAAAGCTAATTGAATCAAATTAAATTGAAATGAAGTCAAAGAAAACTTATTGAATTTAATGAAACTCAAATGCATTCAATAAAGCTAATTGAATCAAATGAAACTCAATTGCATTCAACAAAGCTAATTGTATCAAATAAAAGTCAAATAAAGTCAAATAAAGCTAATTGAATCAAATGAAACTCAAAATGCATTCAACAAAGCTAATAGTATCAAATAAAAGTCAAATGAAGTCAAATAAAGCTAATTAAATCAACTGAAATTCAAATGCATTCAACAAAGGTAATTGAATCAAATGAAACTCAAATGTATTCAACAAAGCTAATTAAGTCAAATGAAATTCAAATGCATTCTACAAAGCTAATTGAATCAAATGAAAGTAAAATGAAGTCAAACAAAGCTAATTGAATCAAATGAAACTCAAATGCATTCAACAAAGCTAATTGAATCAAATGAAACTTGAATGCATTCAACAAAGCTAATTGAATCAAATTAAAGTCAAATGACGTCAAACAAAACTTATTGAATCAAATGAAACTTAAATGCATTCAACAAAGCTAATTGAATCAAATGAAACTCAAATGCATTTAAGAAAGCTAATTGAATCAAATTCAAGTAAAATGAAGTCAAACAAAGCTAATTGAATTAAATGAAAGTCAAAGGAAGTCAAATAAAGCTAATTGAATCAAATGAAACTCAAATGCATTCAACAAAGCTAATTGAATCAAATGAAACTCAAATGCATTCATCAAAGCTAATTGAATCAAATGAAACTCGAATGCATTCAACAAAGCTAATTGAATCAAATGAAACTCAAATGCATTCAACAAAGCTAATTGAATCAAATAAAAGTCAAATGAAGTCAAACAAAGCTAATTGAATTAAATGAAAGTCAAAGGAAGTCAAATAAAGCTAATTGAATCAAATGAAACTCAAATGCATTCAACAAAGCTAATTGAATCAAATGAAACTCAAATGCATTCAACAAAGCTAATTGAATAAAATGAAACTCAAATGCATTCACAAAAAGCTAATTGTATCAAATGAAAATCAAATGAAGTCAAACATAGCTAAATGAATCAAATGAAACTCAAATGCATTCAACAAAGCTAATTGAATCAAATGAAACTCAAATGCATTAAACAAAGCTAATTGAATAAAATGAAACTCAAATGCATTCACAAAAAGCTAATTGAATCAAATGAAAGTCAAATGAAGTCAAACATAGCTAAATGAATCAAATGAAACTCAAATGCATTCAACAAAGCTAATTGAATCAAATGAAACTCAAATGCATTCAACAAAGCTAATTGAATCAAATTAAAGTGAAATGAAGTCAAAGAAAACTTATTGAATTTAATGAAACTCAAATGCATTCAATAAAGCTAATTGAATCAAATGAAACTCAAATGCATTCAACAAAGCTAATTGTATCAAATAAAAGTCAAATAAAGTCAAATAAAGCTAATTGAATCAAATGAAACTCAAAATGCATTCAACATGAAGTCAAATAAAGCTAATTGAATCAAATGAAATTCAAATGCATTCAACAAAGCTAATTGAATCAAATGAAACTCAAATGTATTCAACAAAGCTAATTAAGTCAAATGAAATTCAAATGCATTCTACAAAGCTAATTGAATCAAATTAAAGTAAAATGAAGTCAAACAAAGCTAATTGAATCAAATGAAAGTAAAATGAATTCAAACAAAGCTAATTGAATCAAATGAAACTCAAATGCATTCAACAAAGCTAATTGAATCAAATGAAACTCAAATGCATTCAATCAAATGAAACTCAAATGCATTCAACAAAGCTAATTGAATCAAATGAAACTCAAATGTATTCAACAAAGCTAATTAAGTCAAATGAAATTCAAATGCATTCTACAAAGCTAATTGAATCAAATTAAAGTAAAATGAAGTCAAACAAAGCTAGTTGAATCAAATGAAAGTAAAATGAAGTCAAACAAAGCTAATTGAATCTAATGAAACTCAAATGCATTCAACAAAGCTAATTGAATAAAATGAAACTTGAATGCATTCAACAAAGCTAATTGAATCAAATTAAAGTCAAATGACGTCAAACAAAACTTATTGAATCAAATGAAACTCAAATGCATTCAAAAAGCTAATTGAATCAAATCAAACTCAAATGCATTCAAGAAAGCTAATTGAATCAAATGAAACTTAAATGCATTCAACAAAGCTAATTGAATCAAATGAAACGCAAATGCATTCAAGAAAGCTAATTGAATCAAATTCAAGTAAAATGAAGTCAAACAAAGCTAATTGAATTAAATGAAAGTCAAAGGAAGTCAAATAAAGCTAATTGAATCAAATGAAACTCAAATGCATTCAACAAAGCTAATTGAATCAAATGAAACTCAAATGCATTCATCAAAGCTAATTGAATCAAATGAAACTCGAATGCATTCAACAAAGCTAATTGAATCAAATGAAACTCAAATGCATTCAACAAAGCTAATTGAATCAAATAAAAGTCAAATGAAGTCAAACAAAGCTAATTGAATTAAATGAAAGTCAAAGGAAGTCAAATAAAGCTAATTGAATCAAATGAAACTCAAATGCATTCAACAAAGCTAATTGAATCAAATGAAACTCGAATGCATTCAACAAAGGTAATTGAATCAAATTAAAGTCAAATGACGTCAAACAAAACTTATTGAATCAAATGAAACTCAAATGCATTCAAAAAGCTAATTGAATCAAATGAAACTCAAATGCATTCAACAAAGCTAATTGAATCAAATGAAACTCAAATGCATTCAACAAAGCTAATTGAATAAAATGAAACTCAAATGCATTCACAAAAAGCTAATTGTATCAAATGAAAGTCAAATGAAGTCAAACATAGCTAAATGAATCAAATGAAACTCAAATGCATTCAACAAAGCTAATTGAATCAAATGACACTCAAATGCATTCAACAAAGCTAATTGAATCAAATTAAAGTCAAATGAATAATCAAATGAAATTCAAACATAGCTAATTGAATCAAATGAAACTCAAATGCATTCAACAAAGCTAATTGAATAAAATGAAACTCAAATGCATTCACAAAAAGCTAATTGTATCAAATGAAAGTCAAATGAAGTCAAACATAGCTAAATGAATCAAATGAAACTCAAATGCATTCAACATAGCTAATTGAATCAAATGAAACTCAAATGCATTCAATAAAGCTAATTGAATCAAATTAAAGTCAAATGAATAATCAAATAAAATTCAAACATAGCTAATTGAATCAAATGAAACTCAAATGCATTCAACAAAGCTAATTGAATAAAATGAAACTCAAATGCATTCACAAAAAGCTAATTGTATCAAATGAAAGTCAAATGAAGTCAAACATAGCTAAATGAATCAAATGAAACTCAAATGCATTCAACAAAGCTAATTGAATCAAATGACACTCAAATGCATTCAATAATGCTAATTGAATCAAATTAAAGTCAAATGAATAATCAAATAAAATTCAAACATAGCTAATTGAATCAAATGAAACTCAAATGCATTCAACAAAGCTAATTGAATAAAATGAAACTCAAATGCATTCACAAAAAGCTAATTGTATCAAATGAAAGTCAAATGAAGTCAAACATAGCTAAATGAATCAAATGAAACTCAAATGCATTCAACAAAGCTAATTGAATCAAATGAAACTCAAATGCATTCAACAAAGCTAATTGAATCAAATTAAATTGAAATGAAGTCAAAGAAAACTTATTGAATTTAATGAAACTCAAATGCATTCAATAAAGCTAATTGAATCAAATGAAACTCAATTGCATTCAACAAAGCTAATTGTATCAAATAAAAGTCAAATAAAGTCAAATAAAGCTAATTGAATCAAATGAAACTCAAAATGCATTCAACAAAGCTAATAGTATCAAATAAAAGTCAAATGAAGTCAAATAAAGCTAATTAAATCAACTGAAATTCAAATGCATTCAACAAAGGTTATCTTTGCCATCATGTCGTGTAATGCTTCGTTTTGCTTAGCTAAAGCTTCTAGCATCGCATCTCGTCTAGCATTATCATTCATTTCATCGTCCATTTCAGAACTCAGCTCTTGATACCACTTGATACGAACACACTTCTAAAATAGGAATTGCGTTTACGATAGTTGAACAATAAACTAAAAGCCTCCACTTCAAGTTTATAATTCGGTTTATAACTAAGGAAATGAATCTCCACTCTCTTCCTCAATCACGTTTTTAATTAACAAAGAACGAGAATCTCCACTCTCGAATATGTCAATTAGGTTGACTTTCTCGTAGTTTGACCTCCCAAGAAAATCGGTTCAAAGATAGAATAAAAACCTCGGTTTTTAATCTTTAACACAACGTGTTTTAATTTGAAGCACAAAGCTTAAATTTCAATTATCCAAATCTGATTTTCATTTATGATCACCATTACATATATATTACAAGCTAATCACTCCCAAAAGATCTAAGTACTTAAAAGATTAAACAAAGCAATAAACAACAAATATCTCTAATCTTCCAACAAAGGTGTAAGAGGAATAGTGTTGTTGTGTGTTTTGTTGACTAAAAGGGAAGGAGGGCCGGTTTTCCACACCAAGTGGATGGCCTCCCTTAGCTTGCAACACAAGCTCCATAAATATCTTCAAGGACCTCCTTTCACACGCCCCAAGTGTAGATCGCATCCCCAAGCATATTTCGTGGATGTTACAACTTACGCTACGCAAAATAATTCCGGTTTTACAAAAACCGAAAATTACAAAAAACGTTAATTAAACTAACTCGCTTAATTAACTTCCTTTCCTATGTTGCTCAACATGATTAAACTAGTACTAATCCTTAAACCGTGAATTTCTCCCTTGTTGTGATTGAGATTAGTACTTAGTAGAATTTCGGAACTAGCAACTAGTTTCGGATCATCCTCTCCTTCTTCAAAAGGAATTGTCCTCAATTCTTGCACATCGTTGTCTTCGAAATAGGGGGATAAGTCCCCTATGTTGAATGTGGCTGCCACACCATAGTCTCCGGGAAGGTCTATTTTGTAAGCATTATTGCCGTAGCGTTCAAGAACCTTGAAAGGTCCTTCAGCTCGGGGCATGAGTTTATGCTTTCTTTTACTTGGAAACCTTTCCTTCCTCAAGTGTATCCACACCAAATCTCCCGAGCAAACAACCTCGGTTTTCGGCCCTTGTTTGCTTTTTTCTTGTACATTTCATTGGCCTTTTCGATGTTGGCGCGGATTTCTTTGTGAACCTTCACCATTGTTTCAGCTTGTTGCCTAGCATCCCCGTGGACATAAGAGTCCTTAGGCAACGAAATGAGATCAATAGGTACATACGGGTTTACCCCATATACCACTTCGAACGGTGAATGTCTTGTTGCAAAAGTGGGAGTCCTATTGTAAGCAAATTCCGCGTGGCATAGCTTGACATCCCAATCTTTCCCGTCTTGCTCACTAAGCCCCTTAACAAGGTGCCTAGAGTTCGATTTGTCACTTCGTTTGACCGTCGGTTTGGGGGTGATGTGAAGTACTAAACAGCAACTTAGTACCCATCATCCTCCACAGGGACCTCCAAAAATGACTCAAAAACTTGCTATCTCGATCCGAGACAATAGTTTTTGGTATTCCATGTAGACGGACAATTTCCCTGAAATATAAACAAGAAACGTTAATAGCATCTTCTGTTTTATGACAAGGCACAAAGTGTGCCATTTTTGAGAAACGGTCCACCACCACCATGACCGAATCCTTTCCTCTTTGCGTTCTCGGAAGTGCAACGATGAAATCCATACTAATATCCTCCCAAGGCCTCTCCGTGCTCGGCAAAGGAGTATACAACCCCTTATGAAACGTGCTTTTGGCTCTTTGACAAACTCCGCAACGAGCCAAAACAAGGGCACTTCCTTGATCATATGAGGCCAAGTAAAATGTTCTTGTAATAATTCCATGGTTTTGGCAACGCCAAAATGGCCAGCCAAACCGCCACCATGAGCCTCTCTTATGAGCAAATCACGAACGGGACATTTGGGAACGCAAAGTTTGTTCCCTTTGAACAAGAACCCCTCCATCTGATGATAATGGTCTTTTGGACCATCTTTGGTAGCCTCGAACAGATCTCGTGTCCCCTCATCAAGAACATAAAATTCTTTAATTAGTTCAAACCCAAGTACCTTGGAATCCACCATATTAAGCAATACGTGTCTCCGAGATAAAGCATCAGCTACCACGTTAGCTTTCCCGGCCTTGTACTTGGCAACAAAGTTGAACGATTGTAAGAACTCTACCCATTTAGCATGCCGAGCACTAAGCTTATGTTGTCCATGAATATATTTCAGTGATTCATGATCGGAATGAAGAACAAAAGCTTGTGGACGTAAATAGTGACTCCAATGATTAAGAGATCTAACCATGGCGTAAAACTCTTTATCATAAGTGGAATAATTCAACTTAGCCTCGATTTAATTTTTCGCTAAAATACGCAATAGGCTTGCCACATTGAATCAAAACAGCCCCAATACCCGTTCCACTTGCATCACACTCAACTTCAAATGGTTTTGCAAAATCCGGTAAAGCTAGGATAGGCGTTTTACACATTCGCTCCTTTACAAGCTCAAACGCCTTTTGAGTGCGTCACTCCATTCAAATTTTCCATGTTTAGTGCATTCCGTTATAGGAGCTAATAAGGTGCTGAAATTGTTTATAAACCTCCTATAAAACGAAGCTAAACCATGAAAAGACCTCACCTCGGTGATAGTTGTAGGAACCGGCCAAGAAGAAATTGCTTCAACTTTGGATGGATCCACTTTCACCCCTTCATCCGAAATGATGAACCCAAGGAAGCCAATCTCTCGTTGCATGAACGTGCACTTTTCAAGCTTCCCATACGGTTTTTGTTCTCTCAAAACTTCGAACACTTGTTGCAAATGATTTAAATGATCATCCTTGTTAAGACCGAAAACAAGAATATCATCCAAATATACAACAACGAACTTTCCCAAAAATGGCCTAAGTACTTCATTCATTAATCTCATGAAAGTACTAGGGGCATTCGTGAGACCAAATGGCATAACCAACCATTCATACAACCCATACTTCGTCTTGAAAGCCGTCTTCCACTCATCTCCCTCCTTCATGCATATTTGGTGGTATCCACTTCTCAAATCAATTTTCGAAAACAACTTGGATCCACTCAACTCATCTAGCATGTCATCCAATCTAGGGATGGGAAATCTGTACTTTATGGTGATGTTGTTCACAGCACGGCTATCAATACACATCCTCCATGAACCGTCTTTTTTTGGCACAAGCAAAGCCGGAACGGCACACGGACTCTTCTTGCTCTCCCTCACGTAACCCTTGCCCATCAACTCACCGATTTGGCTTTGTAATTCCTCACTCTCTTTGGGATTACATCTATAGGAAGGCTTATTTGGAATTGGTGCTCCGGGAATGAGATCAATTTGATGTTCAATTCCACGTTTTGGGGGTAGGCCATTTGGTAGGTCATTAGGGAACACATCTCCAAACTCCTCCAACAACTCCCTCAAATGCGGATCCTCAACGTTCACTCCCTCATTCACCTCCTTGGCAACCAGAATATACACCAACCGATTTTCCTCCAACTCCCTCTCAAATCGTTTTCTCCCTAAGAACACGCCACTACACATCGGGTTTTCTTTTGGTGTTGGGTTTGTGTTTCGGATTTTTGAAGGAGGTAATGGTAGTAAGGTTTTGATTTTGCCATTCTTGTTCACCTTATACACATTCTTAAAACCATCATGCATCACCTTGCGATCAAATTGCCACGGTCTACCAAGTAGTATATGGCACGCAGTCATAGGGATTACATCACATAGAATTTCATCTTCATAATTTCCAATTGAGAATGTGATTAAAACTCTATTTTTTACCCTTACTTCACTATCATCATCTAGCCATTTCGGTTTATAAGGAATTGGATGTTTAGTCATAGGTAATGCTAACTTCTCTACAAGTTCGAGTTGAAGCTACATTAGTACAACTTCCACCATCTATGATCAAATTGCATAGTTTTTTTTTCACTAGGCATTTCGAATGAAAAATGGTCTCCCTTTGTTCCTCATTTTCGGCCACCACATTTGAGTATAAGGACCTCCTAATCACTAAGGTTTCACCCTCCATTTCGGGATTGCACACGTCCTCCTCATCCTCACTTCCATTTTTATCATGTTCCATCTCTAAAAGAGATTGTCTTTCCAACTCGTCTATTTCGTTATATCTCTTATGGTCATGATTCTTTTAGTCGGACAATTAGCTTGGTAATGACCATAGCCTTGACACTTAAAACATTTTACTTTTAAGGTTTTGTCATCTCCGACTTTCTCCTTGTCTTTCCTAGTGAAATCGGTTTTTTGTTCTTATCAAGATTACTAGTACTAGGATTAACTTTGAAAGTACTAAATGGCTTGGAATAAGACTTACTTGCTACTGGTTTCTTCTTTTGGCTATCCATTTTGAGAGCCACTTTGCAAGCTTCATCGAATGTGAGGTATGGGAACACCTCTACTTTCTCACGCACCTCTTCATTTAGGCCTCCTAAGAACCGGCCTAACTTTTGCTCCTCCATTTCTTCGATTTCACAAACAATGGAAAGTTTCTCAAATTCCTTGATGTACTCCTCCATAGGCATGGCGCCTTGCTTGAGTGTGGACCATCTAACATACCGATTTTGTTTGTAGTTAGTTGGAACAAAACGTTTCCTCAATTGCTTCTTCAATTTTTCCCAAGTAGCAATCTTGGATTTGTTCTCCTTCACCCTTTGCCTCTTCAATCCTTCTAACCAAATGGATGCATATTTGGTTAGCTTCAATACAGCCACCTTGTATTTCTTGTCATTCGGAGTGTCTTTGTAATCAAAAAACGCTCCAAAGAACGTTCCCATTCAATGTATAATTCCGGATCACTAGCTCCATCAAAATCCGGAACTTCGATTTTCAAACCCCTATCATCAGCCCTAGAACTCTTTTCTTCCTCATTGGGTTTCTTCTTAAACAATTCTAAGGTTATCTTTGCCATCATGTCGTGTAATGCTTCGTTTTGCTTAGCTAAAGCTTCTAGCATCGCATCTCGTCTAGCATTATCATTCATTTCATCGTCCATTTCGAACTCGGCTCTTGATACCACTTGATACGAACACACTTCTAAAATAGGAATTGCGTTTACGATAGTTGAACAATAAACTAAAAGCCTCCACTTCAAGTTTATAATTCGGTTTATAACTAAGGAAATGAATCTCCACTCTCTTCCTCAATCACGTTTTTAATTAACAAAGAACGAGAATCTCCACTCTCGAATATGTCAATTAGGTTGACTTTCTCGTAGTTTGACCTCCCAAGAAAATCGGTTCAAAGATAGAATAAAAACCTCGGTTTTTAATCTTTTACACAACGTGTTTTAATTTGAAGCACAAAGCTTTAATTTCAATTATCCAAATCCGATTTTCATTTATGATCACCATTACATATATATTACAAGCTAATCACTCCCAAAAGATCTAAGTACTTAAAAGATTAAACAAAGCAATAAACAACAAATATCTCTAATCTTCCAACAAAGGTGTAAGAGGAATAGTGTTGTTGTGTGTTTTGTTGACTAAAAGGGAAGGAGGGCCGGTTTTCCACACCAAGTGGATGGCCTCCCTTAGCTTGCAACACAAGCTCCATAAATATCTTCAAGGACCTCCTTTCACACGCCCCAAGTGTAGATCGCATCCCCAAGCATATTTCGTGGATGTTACAACTTACGCTACGCAAAATAATTCCGGTTTTACAAAAACCGAAAATTACAAAAAAACGTTAATTAAACTAACTCGCTTAATTAACTTCCTTTCCTATGTTGCTCAACATAATTAAACTAGTACTAATCCTTAAACCGTGAATTTCTCCCTTGTTGTGATTGAGATTAGTACTTAGTAGAATTTCGGAACTAGCAACTAGTTTCGGATCAAAAGCTAATTGAATCAAATTCAAGTAAAATGAAGTCAAACAAAGCTAATTGAATTAAATGAAAGTCAAAGGAAGTCAAATAAAGCTAATTGAATCAAATGAAACTCAA
Source organism: Beta corolliflora (assembly GCA_947648045.1). Lineage (NCBI taxonomy): Eukaryota > Viridiplantae > Streptophyta > Magnoliopsida > Caryophyllales > Amaranthaceae > Beta > Beta corolliflora. The sequence goes on along the minus strand of CANSZD010000123.1, from coordinate 30,089 downwards.
ATGCATTCAAAAAGCTAATTGAATCAAATGAAACTCAAATGCATTCAACAAAGCTAATTGAATCAAATGAAACTCAAATGCATTCAAGAAAGCTAATTGAATCAAATTCAAGTAAAATGAAGTCAAACAAAGCTAATTGAATTAAATGAAACTCAAATGTATTCAACAAAGCTAATTGAATCAAATGAAATTCAAATGCATTCTACAAAGCTAATTGAATCAAATTAAAGTAAAATGAAGTCAAACAAAGCTAGTTGAATCAAATGAAAGTAAAATGAAGTCAAACAAAGCTAATTGAATCAAATGAAACTCAAATGCATTCAACAAAGCTAATTGAATCAAATGAAACTCAAATGCATTCAACAAAGCTAATTGAATCATAATAAAGTCAAATGACGTCATACAAAACTTATTGAATCAAATGAAAATCAAATGCATTCAAAAAGCTAATTGAATCAAATGAAACTCAAATGCATTCAACAAAGCTAATTGAATCAAATGAAACTCGAATGCATTCAACAAAGCTAATTGAATCAAATGAAACTCAAATGCATTCAACAAAGCTAATTGAATCAAATAAAAGTCAAATGAAGTCAAACAAAGCTAATTGAATTAAATGAAAGTCAAAGGAAGTCAAATAAAGCTAATTGAATCAAATGAAACTCAAATGCATTCAACAAAGCTAATTGAATCAAATGAAACTTGAATGCATTCAACAAAGCTAATTGAATCAAATTAAAGTCGAATGACGTCAAACAAAACTTATTGAATCAAATGAAACTCAAATGCATTCAAAAAGCTTATTGAATCAAATGAAACTCAAATGCATTCAACAAAGCTAATTGAATCAAATGAAACTCAAATGCATTCAACAAAGCTAATTGAATCAAATGAAACTCAAATGCATTCAACAAAGCTAATTGAATCAAATAAAAGTCAAATGAAGTCAAACAAAGCTAATTGAATTAAATGAAAGTCAAAGGAAGTCAAATAAAGCTAATTGAACCAAATGAAACTCAAATGCATTCAACAAAGCTAATTGAATCAAATGTAACTTGAATGCATTCAACAAAGCTAATTGAATCAAATTAAAGTCAAATGACGTCAAATAAAACTTATTGAATCAAATGAAACTCAAATGCATTCAAAAAGCTAATTGAATCAAATGAAACTCAAATGCATTCAACAAAGCTAATTGAATCAAATGAAACTCAATTGCATTCAACAAAGCTAATTTAATCAAATGAAACTCAAATGCATTCAACAAAGCTAATTGAATCAAATGAAACTCAAATGCATTCAACAAAGCTAATTGAATCATATTAAAGTCAAATGACGTCATACAAAACTTATTGAATCAAATGAAACTCAAATGTATTCAACAAAGCTAATTGAATCAAATGAAATTCAAATGCATTATACAAAGCTAATTGAATCAAATTAAAGTAAAATGAAGTCAAACAAAGCTAGTTGAATCAAATGAAAGTAAAATGAAGTCAAACAAAGCTAATTGAATCAAATGAAACTCAAATGCATTCAACAAAGCTAATTGAATCAAATCAAACTCAAATGCATTCAAGAAAGCTAATTGAATCAAATGAAACTTAAATGCATTCAACAAAGCTAATTGAATCAAATGAAACTCAAATGCATTCAAGAAAGCTAATTGAATTAAATTCAAGTAAAATGAAGTCAAACAAAGCTAATTGAATTAAATGAAAGTCAAAGGAAGTCAAATAATGCTAATTGAATCAAATGAAACTCAAATGCATTCAAAAAGCTAATTGAATCAAATGAAACTCAAATGCATTCAACAAAGCTAATTGAATCAAATGAAACTCAAATGCATTCAAGAAAGCTAATTGAATCAAATTCAAGTAAAATAAAGTCAAACAAAGCTAATTGAATTAAATGAAACTCAAATGTATTCAACAAAGCTAATTGAATCAAATGAAATTCAAATGCATTCTACAAAGCTAATTGAATCAAATTAAAGTAAAATGAAGTCAAACAAAGCTAGTTGAATCAAATGAAAGTAAAATGAAGTCAAACAAAGCTAATTGAATCAAATGAAACTCAAATGCATTCAACAAAGCTAATTGAATCAAATGAAACTTGAATGCATTCAACAAAGCTAATTCAATCAAATTAAAGTCAAATGACGTCAAACAAAACTTATTGAATCAAATGAAACTCAAATGCATTCAAAAAGCTAATTGAATCAAATGAAACTCAAATGCATTCAAGAAAGCTAATTGAATCAAATGAAACTCAAATGCATTCAACAAAGCTAATTGAATCAAATGTAACTCAAATGCATTCAAGAAAGCTAATTTAATCAAATGAAACTCAAATGCATTCAACAAAGCTAATTGAATCAAATGAAACTCAAATGCAATCAACAAAGCTAATTGAATCAAATTAAAGTCAAATGACGTCAAATAAAACTTATTGAATCAAATGAAACTCAAATGCATTCAAAAAGCTAATTGAATCAAATGAAACTCAAATGCATTCAACAAAGCTAATTGAATCAAATGAAACTCAAATGCATTCAACAAAGCTAATTTAATCAAATGAAACTCAAATGCATTCAACAAAGCTAATTGAATCAAATGAAACTCAAATGCATTCAACAAAGCTAATTGAATCATATTAAAGTCAAATGACGTCATACAAAACTTATTGAATCAAATGAAACTCAAATGTATTCAACAAACCTAATTGAATCAAATGAAACTTAAATGCATTCAACAAAGCTAATTGAATCAAATATAACTCAAATGCATTCAAGAAAGCTAATTTAATCAAATGAAACTCAAATGCATTCAACAAAGCTAATTGAATCAAATGAAACTCAAATGCATTCAACAAAGCTAATTGAATCAAATTAAAGTCAAATGACGTCAAATAAAACTTATTGAATCAAATGAAACTCAAATGCATTCAAAAAGCTAATTGAATCAAATGAAACTCAAATGCATTCAAACAAGCTAATTGAATCAAATGAAACTCAAATGCATTCAACAAAGCTAATTTAATCAAATGAAACTCAAATGCATTCAACAAAGCTAATTGAATCAAATGAAACTCAAATGCATTCAACAAAGCTAATTGAATCATATTAAAGTCAAATGACGTCATACAAAACTTATTGAATCAAATGAAACTCAAATGTATTCAACAAAGCTAATTGAATCAAATGAAATTCAAATGCATTATACAAAGCTAATTGAATCAAATTAAAGTAAAATGAAGTCAAACAAAGCTAATTGAATCAAATGAAAGTAAAATGAAGTCAAACAAAGCTAATTGAATCAAATGAAACTCAAATGCATTCAACAAAGCTAATTGAATCAAATGAAACTCGAATGCATTCAACAAAGCTAATTGAATCAAATTAAAGTCAAATGACGTCAAAGAAAACTTATTGAATCAAATGAAACTCAAATGCATTCAAAAAGCTAATTGAATCAAATGAAACTCAAATGCATTCAAGAAAGCTAATTGAATCAAATGAAACTTAAATGCATTCAACAAAGCTAATTGAATCAAATATAACTCAAATGCATTCAAGAAAGCTAATTTAATCAAATGAAACTCAAATGCATTCAACAAAGCTAATTGAATCAAATGAAACTCAAATGCATTCAACAAAGCTAATTGAATCAAATTAAAGTCAAATGACGTCAAATAAAACTTATTGAATCAAATGAAACTCAAATGCATTCAAAAAGCTAATTGAATCAAATGAAACTCAAATGCATTCAACAAAGCTAATTGAATCAAATGAAACTCAAATGCATTCAACAAAGCTAATTTAATCAAATGAAACTCAAATGCATTCAACAAAGCTAATTGAATCAAATGAAACTCAAATGCATTCAACAAAGCTAATTGAATCATATTAAAGTCAAATGACGTCATACAAAACTTATTGAATCAAATGAAACTCAAATGTATTCAACAAAGCTAATTGAATCAAATGAAATTCAAATGCATTATACAAAGCTAATTGAATCAAATGAAACTCAAATGCATTCAAGAAAGCTAATTTAATCAAATGAAACTCAAATGCATTCAACAAAGCTAATTGAATCAAATGAAACTCAAATGCATTCAACAAAGCTAATTGAATCAAATTAAAGTCAAATGACGTCAAATAAAACTTATTGAATCAAATGAAACTCAAATGCATTCAAAAAGCTAATTGAATCAAATGAAACTCAAATGCATTCAACAAAGCTAATTGAATCAAATGAAACTCAAATGCATTCAACAAAGCTAATTGAATCAAATGAAACTCAAATGCATTCAACAAAGCTAATTGAATCAAATGAAACTCAAATGCATTCAACAAAGCTAATTGAATCAAATTAAAAGTCAAATGAAGTCAAACAAAACTTATTGAATCAAATGAAACTCAAATGTATTCAACAAACCTAATTGAATCAAATGAAATTCAAATGCATTATACAAAGCTAATTGAACCAAATAAAAGTAAAATGAAGTCAAACAAAGCTAGTTGAATCAAATGAAAGTAAAATGAAGTCAAACAAAGCTAATTGAATCAAATGAAACTCAAATGCATTCAACAAAGCTAATTGAATCAAATCAAACTCAAATGCATTCAAGAAAGCTAATTGAATCAAATGAAACTTAAATGCATTCAACAAAGCTAATTGAATCAAATGAAACTCAAATGCATTCAAGAAAGCTAATTGAATCAAATTAAAGTAAAATGAAGTCGAAACAAAGCTAATTGAATCAAATGAAAGTCAAAGGAAGTCAAATAAAGCTAATTGAATCAAATGAAACTCAAATGCATTCAACAAAGCTAATTGAATCAAATGAAACTCAAATGCATTCAACAAAGCTAATTGAATCAAATGAAACTCAAATGCATTCAAGAAAGCTAATTGAATCAAATTCAAGTAAAATGAAGTCAAACAAAGCTAATTGAATTAAATGAAACTCAAATGTATTCAACAAAGCTAATTGAATCAAATGAAATTCAAATGCATTCTACAAAGCTAATTGAATCAAATTAAAGTAAAATGAAGTCAAACAAAGCTAGTTGAATCAAATGAAAGTAAAATGAAGTCAAACAAAGCTAATTGAATCAAATGAAACTCAAATGCATTCAACAAAGCTAATTGAATCAAATGAAACTTGAATGCATTCAATAAAGCTAATTGAATCAAATTAAAGTCAAATGACGTCAAACAAAACTTATTGAATCAAATGAAACTCAAATGCATTCAAAAAGCTAATTGAATCAAATCAAACTAAAATGCATTCAAGAAAGCTAATTGAATCAAATGAAACTTAAATGCATTCAACAAAGCTAATTGAATCAAATGAAACTCAAATGCATTCAAGAAAGCTAATTGAATCAAATTAAAGTAAAATGAAGTCAAACAAAGCTAATTGAATTAAATGAAAGTCAAAGGAAGTCAAATAAAGCTAATTGAATCAAATGAAACTCAAATGCATTCAACAAAGCTAATTGAATCAAATGAAACTCAAATGCATTCAACAAAGCTAATTGAAGTCAAATGAAATTCAAATGCATTCAACAAAGCTAATTGAATCAAATTAAAGTCAAATAAAGTCAAACAAAGCTAATTGAATCAAATGAAAGTAAAATGAAGTCAAACAAAGCTAATTGAATCAAATGAAACTCAAATGCATTCAATAAAGCTAATTGAATCAAATGAAACTTGAATGCATTCAACAAAGTGATACGAAATCAGTTGCTAATTCCGAAATTCTACTAAGTACTAATCTAAATCACAACAAAGGAGAGATTCACGGTTTAAAGATTAGTACTAGTTTAATCATGTTGAGCAACGAAGGAAAGGAAGTTAATTAAGCTAGTTAGTTTAATTAACGTTTTTGTAATTTTCGGTTTTTGTAAACCCGGAATTATTTTGTTTAGCGTAAGTGTAAATTGGTCGAACCGTACTTGGGGTTGCGAACCATACTTGGGACGTGTAATGGGCACTCATGGAGATCTTTTGAAGCTTCCCTTGCAAGCTAAGACAAGCCCTCCACTTGCTTGAAGAAAACCGTCCCACTTTGCCCCAAAGTCAACAAAACACACAACAACACTATTCCTCCTTACATCCTTGTTGGATTAAGAGATATTTGTTGTTTAATTGATTTGTTTAATTACTTTGGTGCTTAGATATTTTGGCTAATGTTTTAAGCCTTCTTTAGCTTGTACTTGATATATGTAATGGATCAAGTAATGAAAAATCGGTTTTAGTTTTGATTTAAACTTTGTGTTTATTCGAGTTTTTGGAGATTGAAAAATCCGAAATTCCTCTTGTGATTAAGAAGTGATCTTAATTTCGAAACCCTTGAGTTAAGTGAGTGAAACTTAATTTAAGAGAGAGTTAATATAATTAGTGAGTTTAAACTAATTAAATCCACTCTCAAAACCCTCCTAAATCGGTTAAATAAGTGAGATAAACTTCATAACCGATTTAGAATCCTTAAGCACAAATAAGTGAGTAAAGCTTATCGAGCTTAAGTTACATTTTCATATACGTTTTCGTATCAAGTGGTATCCAGAGCTAAGTTACGAAATGGACGATGAAATGAATGATAATGCTAGAAGAGATGCGATGCTAGAAGCTCTAGCTAAGCAAAACGAAGCATTACACGACATGATGGCAAAGATAACCTTAGAATTGTTTAAGAAGAAACCCAATGAGGAAGAAAGGAGTTCTAGGGCTGATGATAGGGGTTTGAAAATCGAAGTTCCGGATTTTGACGGAGCTAGTGATCCGGAATTATACATTGAATGGGAACGTTCTTTGGAGCGTTTTTTTGATTACAAAGACACTCCGAATGATAAGAAATACAAGGTTGCTGTTTTGAAGCTAACCAAATATGCATCCATTTGGTTAGAAGGCTTGAAGAGGCAAAGGGTGAAGGAGAACAAATCCAAGATTGCTACTTGGGAGAAATTGAAGAAGCAATTGCGGAAGCGTTTTGTTCCTACTAACTACAAGCAAAATCAGTATGTTAGATGGTCCACACTCAAACAAGGCACCACGTCCATGGATGAGTACATCAAGGAATTCGAAAAGCTTTCCATTGTTTGTGAAATAGAAGAAATGGAGGAGCAAAAATTGGGCGAGATTCTTGGGAGGCCTAAATGAGGATGTGCGTGAGAAGGTGGAGGTATACCCATACCTTTCTTTCGATGAGGCTTGCAAAGTGGCTCTCAAAATTGACAGCCAAAAGAAGAAAGCAACAACAAGTAAGTCTTATTCAAAGCCATTTAGTACTTTTAAAGCTAATACTAGTACTAGCAACTTTGATAAGAACAAAAAATCAGATTTCATTCCAAAAGAGAAGGAGAAAGTTGTAGATGATAAAGCCTTTAAAGTGAAATGTTTTAAGTGTCAAGGTTATGGTCATTACCAATCGACTTGTCCTACGAAAAGAGTCATGACTATAAGGGACATAGAGGAGATAGACGAATTGGAGAGGTTATACCTCTTAGAAAAGCAACATGATAAATCCGATTTAGGAAAGCGAAAGTGATGAGGACGTGTGTAATCCGGAAATGGAGGGTGAAATGTTGGTTCTTAGAAGATCCTTGTACTCTAATGTCGTGGCTGAAAATGAGGAACAAAGAGAAACCATTTTTCATTCGAAATGCTTAGTGAATAAGAAGCTATGCACGTTAATCATTGATGGTGGTAGTTGTACAAATGTGGCTTCAAGCGAACTCGTAGAGAAGTTAGCATTACCTACTACTAAACATCCACATCCTTATAAACTGAAATGGTTAGATGATGATAGTGAAGTAAGGGTGAAGAATAGAGTTTTAATCACGTTTTCCATTGGAAATTATGAAGATGAAATTCTATGTGATGTAATTCCTATGACTGCGTGCCATATTCTACTTGGTAGACCGTGGCAATTTGATCGAAAAGTAATGCATGATGGTTGTTCGAATGTGTATAAGGTAAACAAGAATGGTAAAATCAAAACCTTAGTACCATTGCCCCCTTCAAAAATCCGAGACACTACACCTAAACAAAAAAAGAACCTCGTGTGTGGTAGTGTGTTTTTGGGGAGAAAAAGATTCGAGAGGGAGTTGGGAACAAATCAGGTCGTGTATGTTCTAATTGCTAAGGAGGTGAACGAGGGAATGGAAGTTGAAGATTCGGATTTGAGGGAGTTATTGGAGGGATTTGGAGACGTGTTTCCTAATGACCTACCAAATGGCCTACCCCCTAAACGTGGAATTGAGCATCAAATTGATCTCATTCCCGGAGCACCACTTCCAAATAAACCTTCCTATAGATGCAATCCCAAAGAAAGTGAGGAGTTACAAAGCCAAATCGGTGAATTGATGAAGAAAGGCTACGTGAGAGAGAGTAAAAGTCCATGTCTTTGTTAGGCTTTACTTGTGCCAAAAAAAGACGGAACATGGAGGATGTGTATTGATAGCCGTCTTTGTGAACAATATAACCATCAAATACGATTTCCCATCCCTAGGTTAGATGACATGTTAGATGAGTTAAGTGGATCCAATTTGTTTTCGAAAATTGATTTGAGAAGTGGATACCACCAAATATGCATGAGAGAGGGAGATGAGTGGAAGACGGCCTTCAAAACGAAGTATGGGTTGTATGAATGGATGGTTATGCCGTTTGGTCTCACGAAATGCCCCTAGTACGTTCATGAGATTGATGAATGAAGTACTTAGGCCGTTTTTGGGAAAGTTCGTGGTGGTGTATTTGGATGATATTCTTGTCTATAGTTCTAACAAGGAGGATCATTTGGAGCATTTGCAACGATTGTTCGAAGTTCTAAAAGAGCAAAAGCGTACGGAAAGCTAGAAAAGTGCACGTTTATGCAAAGGGAGATTGGCTTCCTTGGTTTCATCATTTCGATGAAGGCGTGAAGGTGGATCCATCCAAAGTAGAAGCAATTTCTTCTTGGCCGGTTCCCACCACTATCACCGAGGTGAGATCTTTTCATGGTTTAGCTTCATTTTATAGGAGATTTATAAATAATTTCAGCACATTATTAGCTCCTATAGCTGAATGTACTAAACATGGAAAATTTACATGGAGTGACGCGGCTCAAAAGGCGTTTGAACTTGTAAAGGAGAAAATGTGTAACACGCCTATTTTAGCTTTACACGATTTCACTAAACCATTTGAAGTTGAGTGTGACGCCGATGGAACGGGTATTGGGGCTGTTCTAATTCAATGTGGCAAACCTATTGCTTATTTTAGCGAGAAACTAAATCGAGGCGAAGTTGAATTATTCCACGTATGATAAAGAGTTTTACGCCATGGTTAGAGCTCTTAATCATTGGAGTCACTATTTGCGACCACAAGCTTTTGTTCTCCATTCGGATCATGAATCATTGAAATATATTCATGGCCAACATAAGCTTAGTGCTCGTCATGCTAAATGGGTGGAATTCTTACAATCTTTCAATTTTGTTGCCAAGTACAAAGGCGGAAAAGCCAACATTGTAGCCGATGCTTTATCTCGGAGACACGTATTGCTTAACATGGTGGATTCCAAGGTACTTGGGTTTGAGTTGATTAAAGAATTCTATGTTCTTGATGAGGAGACACGTGACTCGTTCGTGGCTACCAAGGATGGTCCAAAAGACCATTATCATCAAATGGAAGGGTTTTTGTTTAAAGGGAACAAACTTTGTGTTCCTAAATGTCCCGTTCGTGATTTGCTAATTAGAGAAGCTCATGGAGGTGGGTTAGCTGGCCATTTTGGCGTTAACAAGACTATGGAGTTGTTACAAGAACATTTTTCGTGGCCTCATATGCTCAAAGAAGTACATGCTGTTTTGGCTCGTTGTGGTGTTTGTCAAAGGGCTAAAAGCACGTTCCATAAGGGGTTGTACACTCCTTTACCAACACCGGAGAGACCATGGGAGGATGTCGGTATGGATTTCATTGTGGCTCTTCCTAGGACACAAAGAGGGAAGGATTCGGTCATGGTGGTAGTGGACCGTTTCTCAAAAATGGCACACTTCGTGCCTTGTCACAAAACGGAAGATGCTCTTAATGTTTCTTGTTTATATTTCGGGAAATTGTTCGCTTGCATGGAGTGCCAAGAACTATTGTCTCGGATCGAGATAGTAAGTTTTTGAGTCATTTTTGGAGGTCCCTATGGAGGATGATGGGTACTAAGTTGCTTTTTAGTACTTCACATCACCCCCAAACAGATGGTCAAACCGAAGTGACCAATCGAACTCTAGGCACCTTGTTAAGGGGCTTAGTGAGCAAGACGGGAAAGGATTGGGATGTCGAAGTTATGCCATGCGGAGTTTGCTTACAATAGAACTCCAACTTTTGCAACAAAACATTCACCGTTCGAAGTGGTATATGGGGTAAATCCGTATGTACCTATTGATCTTATTTCGTTGCCTAAAGACTCTTATGTCCATGGAGATGCTAGGCAACAAGCTGAAACAATGGTGAAAGTTCACAAAGAAATACGCACCAATATCGAGAAGACAAATGAGATGTACAAAAGGAAAGCAAACAAAAGTCGGAAACCGAGGGTTGTTTGCTCCGGAAGATTTGGTGTGGATTCACTTGAGGAAGGAGAGGTTTCCAAGTAAAAGAAAGCATAAACTCATGCCCCGAGCTGAAGGACCTTTCAAGGTTCTTGAACGTTATGGAGACAATGCTTACAAGATAGACCTTCCCGGAGACTATGGCGTGGCAGCAACATTCAACGTAGGGGACTTATCCCCCTATTTAGAAGATGAAGATGTGCAAGAATTGAGGACAATTCCTTTTGAAGAAGGAGAGGATGATACGAAATCGGTTGCTAATTCCAGAAATTCTACTAAGTACTAATCTAAATCACAACAAAGGAGAGATTCACGGTTTAAAGATTAGTACTAGTTTAATCATGTTGAGCAACGAAGGAAAGGAAGTTAATTAAGCTAGTTAGTTTAATTAACGTTTTTGTAATTTTCGGTTTTTGTAAACCCGGAATTATTTTGTTTAGCGTAAGTGTAAATTGGTCGAACCGTACTTGGGGTTGCGAACCATACTTGGGACGTGTAATGGGCACTCATGGAGATCTTTTGAAGCTTCCCTTGCAAGCTAAGACAAGCCCTCCACTTGCTTGAAGAAAACCGTCCCCACTTTGCCCCAAAGTCAACAAAACACACAACAACACTATTCCTCCTTACATCCTTGTTGGATTAAGAGATATTTGTTGTTTAATTGATTTGTTTAATTACTTTGGTGCTTAGATATTTTGGCTAATGTTTTAAGCCTTCTTTAGCTTGTACTTGATATATGTAATGGATCAAGTAATGAAAAATCAGTTTTAGTTTTGATTTAAACTTTGTGTTTATTCGAGTTTTTGGAGATTGAAAAATCCGAAATTCCTCTTGTGATTAAGAAGTGATCTTAATTTCAAACCCTTGAGTTAAGTGAGTGAAACTTAATTTAAGAGAGAGTTAATATAATTAGTGAGTTTAAACTAATTAAATCCACTCTCAAAACCCTCCTAAATCAGTTAATAAGTGAGATAAACTTCATAACCGATTTAGAATCCTTAAGCACAAATAAGTGAGTAAAGCTTATCGAGCTTAAGTTACATTTTCATATACGTTTTCGTATCACAAAGCTAATTGAATCATATTAAAGTCAAATGACGTCATACAAAACTTATTGAATCAAATGAAACTCAAATGCATTCAAAAAGCTAATTGAATCAAATGAAACTCAAATGCATTCAACAAAGCTAATTGAATCAAATGAAACTCAAATGCATTCAACAAAGCTAATTGAATCAAATAAAAGTCAAATGAAGTCAAACAAAGCTAATTGAATTAAATGAAAGTCAAAGGAAGTCAAATAAAGCTAATTGAATCAAATGAAACTCAAATGCATTCAACAAAGCTAATTGAATCAAATGAAACTCGAATGCATTCAACAAAGCTAATTGAATCAAATTAAAGTCAAATGACGTCAAACAAAACTTATTGAATCAAATGAAACTCAAATGCATTCAAAAAGCTAATTGAATCAAATGAAACTCAAATGCATTCAACAAAGCTAATTGAATCAAATGAAACTCAAATGCATTCAACAAAGCTAATTGAATCAAATGAAACTCAAATGCATTCAACAAAGCTAATTGAATCAAATAAAAGTCAAATGAAGTCAAACAAAGCTAATTGAATTAAATGAAAGTCAAAGGAAGTCAAATAAAGCTAATTGAATCAAATGAAACTCAAATGCATTCAACAAAGCTAATTGAATCAAATGAAACTCAAATGCATTCAACAAAGCTAATTGAATCAAATTAAAGTCAAATGACGTCAAATAAAACTTATTGAATCAAATGAAACTCAAATGCATTCAAAAAGCTAATTGAATCAAATGAAACTCAAATGCATTCAACAAAGCTAATTGAATCAAATGAAACTCAAATGCATTCAACAAAGCTAATTGAATCAAATGAAACTCAAATGCATTCAACAAAGCTAATTGAATCAAATGAAACTCAAATGCATTCAACAAAGCTAATTGAATCAATTTAAAGTCAAATGACGTCATACAAAACTTATTGAATCAAATGAAACTCAAATGTATTCAACAAAGCTAATTGAATCAAATGAAATTCAAATGCATTATACAAAGCTAATTGAATCAAAATTAAAGTAAAATGAAGTCAAACAAAGCTAGTTGAATCAAATGAAAGTAAAATGAAGTCAAACAAAGCTAATTGAATCAAATGAAACTCAAATGCATTCAACAAAGCTAATTGAATCAAATCAAACTCAAATGCATTCAACAAAACTTATTGAATCAAATGAAACTCAAATGCATTCAACAAAGCTAATTGAATCAAATCAAACTCAAATGCATTCAACAAAACTTATTGAATCAAATGAAACTCAAATGCATTCAAAAAGCTAATTGAATCAAATGAAACTCAAATGCATTCAAGAAAGCTAATTGAATCAAATGAAACTCAAATGCATTCAACAAAGCTAATTGAATCAAATGAAACTCAAATGCATTCAAGAAAGCTAATTGAATCAAATTCAAGTAAAATGAAGTCAAACAAAGCTAATTGAATTAAATGAAAGTCAAAGGAAGTCAAATAAAGCTAATTGAATCAAATGAAACTCAAATGCATTCAAAAAGCTAATTGAATCAAATGAAACTCAAATGCATTCAACAAAGCTAATTGAATCAAATGAAACTCAAATGCATTCAAGAAAGCTAATTGAATCAAATTCAAGTAAAATAAAGTCAAACAAAGCTAATTGAATTAAATGAAACTCAAATGTATTCAACAAAGCTAATTGAATCAAATGAAATTCAAATGCATTCTACAAAGCTAATTGAATCAAATTAAAGTAAAATGAAGTCAAACAAAGCTAGTTGAATCAAATGAAAGTAAAATGAAGTCAAACAAAGCTAATTGAATCAAATGAAACTCAAATGCATTCAACAAAGCTAATTGAATCAAATGAAACTTGAATGCATTCAACAAAGCTAATTGAATCAAATTAAAGTCAAATGACGTCAAACAAAACTTATTGAATCAAATGAAACTCAAATGCATTCAAAAAGCTAATTGAATCAAATCAAACTCAAATGCATTCAAGAAAGCTAATTGAATCAAATGAAACTTAAATGCATTCAACAAAGCTAATTGAATCAAATGAAACTCAAATGCATTCAAGAAAGCTAATTGAATCAAATGAAACTCAAATGCATTCAACAAAGCTAATTGAATCAAATTAAAGTCAAATGACGTCAAATAAAACTTATTGAATCAAATGAAACTCAAATGCATTCAAAAAGCTAATTGAATCAAATGAAACTCAAATGCATTCAACAAAGCTAATTGAATCAAATGAAACTCAAATGCATTCAACAAAGCTAATTTAATCAAATGAAACTCAAATGCATTCAACAAAGCTAATTGAATCAAATGAAACTCAAATGCATTCAACAAAGCTAATTGAATCATATTAAAGTCAAATGACGTCATACAAAACTTATTGAATCAAATGAAACTCAAATGTATTCAACAAACCTAATTGAATCAAATGAAATTCAAATGCATTATACAAAGCTAATTGAATCAAATTAAAGTAAAATGAAGTCAAACAAAGCTAATTGAATCAAATGAAAGTAAAATGAAGTCAAACAAAGCTAATTGAATCAAATGAAACTCAAATGCATTCAACAAAGCTAATTGAATCAAATCAAACTCAAATGCATTCAAGAAAGCTAATTGAATCAAATGAAACTTAAATGCATTCAACAAAGCTAATTGAATCAAATGAAACTCAAATGCATTCAAGAAAGCTAATTGAATCAAATTCAAGTAAAATGAAGTCAAACAAAGCTAATTGAATTAAATGAAAGTCAAAGGAAGTCAAATAAAGCTAATTGAATCAAATGAAACTCAAATGCATTCAAAAAGCTAATTGAATCAAATGAAACTCAAATGCATTCAACAAAGCTAATTGAATCAAATGAAACTCAAATGCATTCAAGAAAGCTAATTGAATCAAATTCAAGTAAAATAAAGTCAAACAAAGCTAATTGAATCAAATGAAACTTAAATGCATTCAACAAAGCTAATTGAATCAAATTAAAGTAAAATGAAGTCAAACAAAGCTAATTGAATCAAATGAAAGTCAAAGGAAGTCAAATAAAGCTAATTGAATCAAATGAAACTCAAATGCATTCAAAAAGCTAATTGAATCAAATGAAACTCAAATGCATTCAACAAAGCTAATTGAATCAAATGAAACTCAAATGCATTCAAGAAAGCTAATTGAATCAAATTAAAGTAAAATGAAGTCAAACAAAGCTAATTGAATCAAATGAAACTCAAATGCATTCAACAAAGCTAATTGAATCAAATGAAACTCAAATGCATTCAAGAAAGCTAATTGAATCAAATGAAACTTAAATGCATTCAACAAAGCTAATTGAATCAAATGAAACTCAAATGCATTCAAGAAAGCTAATTGAATCAAATTCAAGTAAAATGAAGTCAAACAAAGCTAATTGAATTAAATGAAAGTCAAAGGAAGTCAAATAAAGCTAATTGAATCAAATGAAACTCAAATGCATTCAACAAAGCTAATTGAATCAAATGAAACTCAAATGCATTCAACAAAGCTAATTGAATCAAATGAAACTCAAATGCATTCAAGAAAGCTAATTGAATCAAATTCAAGTAAAATAAAGTCAAACAAAGCTAATTGAATTAAATGAAACTCAAATGTATTCAACAAAGCTAATTGAATCAAATGAAATTCAAATGCATTATACAAAGCTAATTGAATCAAATTAAAGTAAAATGAAGTCAAACAAAGCTAGTTGAATCAAATGAAAGTAAAATGAAGTCAAACAAAGCTAATTGAATCAAATGAAACTCAAATGCATTCAACAAAGCTAATTGAATCAAATGAAACTCCAATGCATTCAACAAAACTTATTGAATCAAATGAAACTCGAATGCATTCAACAAAGCTAATTGAATCAAATGAAACTCAAATGCATTCAACAAAGCTAATTGAATCAAATTAAAGTAAAATGAAGTCAAACAAAGCTAATTGAATCAAATGAAAGTAAAATGAAGTCAAACAAAGCTAATTGAATCAAATGAAACTCAAATGCATTCAACAAAGCTAATTGAATCAAATGAAACTTGAATGCATTCAACAAAGCTAATTGAATCAAATTAAAGTCAAATGACGTCAAACAAAACTTATTGAATCAAATGAAACTCAAATGCATTCAAAAAGCTAATTGAATCAAATGAAACTCAAATGCATTCAAGAAAGCTAATTGAATCAAATGAAACTCAAATGCATTCAACAAAGCTAATTGAATCAAATGAAACTCAAATGCATTCAAGAAAGCTAATTGAATCAAATTCAAGTAAAATGAAGTCAAACAAAGCTAATTGAATTAAATGAAACTCAAATGCATTCAACAAAGCTAATTGAATCAAATGAAATTCAAATGCATTATACAAAGCTAATTGAATCAAATTAAAGTAAAATGAAGTCAAACAAAGCTAATTGAATCAAATGAAAGTAAAATGAAGTCAAACAAAGCTAATTGAATCAAATGAAACTCAAATGCATTCAACAAAGCTAATTGAATCAAATGAAACTCAAATGCATTCAACAAAGCTAATTGAATCAAATGAAACTCAAATGCATTCAAAAAAGCTAATTGAATCAAATGAAACTCAAATGCATTCAAGAAAGCTAATTGAATCAAATGAAACTTAAATGCATTCAACAAAGCTAATTGAATCAAATGAAACTCAAATGCATTCAAGAAAGCTAATTGAATCAAATTCAAATAAAATGAAGTCAAACAAAGCTAATTGAATTAAATGAAAGTCAAAGGAAGTCAAATAAAGCTAATTGAATCAAATGAAACTCAAATGCATTCAAAAAGCTAATTGAATCAAATGAAACTCAAATGCATTCAACAAAGCTAATTGAATCAAATGAAACTCAAATGCATTCAACAAAGCTAATTGAATCAAATTCAAGTAAAATAAAGTCGAAACAAAGCTAATTGAATTAAATGAAACTCAAATGTATTCAACAAAGCTAATTAAATCAAATGAAATTCAAATGCATTATACAAAGCTAATTGAATCAAATTAAAGTAAAATGAAGTCAAACAAAGCTAGTTGAATCAAATGAAAGTAAAATGAAGTCAAACAAAGCTAATTGAATCAAATGAAACTCAAATGCATTCAACAAAGCTAATTGAATTAAATGAAACTCAAATGCATTCAACAAAACTTATTGAATCAAATGAAACTCAAATGCATTCAAAAAGCTAATTGAATCAAATCAAACTCAAATGCATTCAAGAAAGCTAATTGAATCAAATGAAACTTAAATGCATTCAACAAAGCTAATTGAATCAAATGAAACTCAAATGCATTCAAGAAAGCTAATTGAATTAAATTCAAGTAAAATGAAGTCAAACAAAGCTAATTGAATTAAATGAAAGTCAAAGGAAGTCAAAATAAAGCTAATTGAATCAAATGAAACTCAAATGCATTCAAAAAGCTAATTGAATCAAATGAAACTCAAATGCATTCAACAAAGCTAATTGAATCAAATGAAACTCAAATGCATTCAAGAAAGCTAATTGAATCAAATTCAAGTAAAATAAAGTCAAAACAAAGCTAATTGAATTAAATGAAACTCAAATGTATTCAACAAAGCTAATTGAATCAAATGAAATTCAAATGCATTCTACAAAGCTAATTGAATCAAATTAAAGTAAAATGAAGTCAAACAAAGCTAGTTGAATCAAATGAAAGTAAAATGAAGTCAAACAAAGCTAATTGAATCAAATGAAACTCAAATGCATTCAACAAAGCTAATTGAATCAAATCAAACTCAAATGCATTCAACAAAACTTATTGAATGAAATGAAACTCGAATGCATTCAACAAAGCTAATTGAATCAAATGAAACTCAAATGCATTCAACAAAGCTAATTGAATCAAATTAAAGTAAAATGAAGTCAAACAAAGCTAATTGAATCAAATGAAAGTAAAATGAAGTCAAACAAAGCTAATTGAATCAAATGAAACTCAAATGCATTCAACAAAGCTAATTGAATCAAATGAAACTTGAATGCATTCAACAAAGCTAATTGAATCAAATTAAAGTCAAATGACGTCAAAGAAAACTTATTGAATCAAATGAAACTCAAATGCATTCAAAAAGCTAATTGAATCAAATGAAACTCAAATGCATTCAAGAAAGCTAATTGAATCAAATGAAACTTAAATGCATTCAACAAAGCTAATTGAATCAAATGAAACTCAAATGCATTCAAGAAAGCTAATTGAATTAAATTCAAGTAAAATGAAGTCAAACAAAGCTAATTGAATTAAATGAAAGTCAAAGGAAGTCAAATAAAGCTAATTGAATCAAATGAAACTCAAATGCATTCAACAAGCTAATTGAATCAAATGAAACTCAAATGCATTCAACAAAGCTAATTGAATCAAATGAAACTCAAATGCATTCAAGAAAGCTAATTGAATCAAATTAAAGTAAAATGAAGTCAAACAAAGCTAATTGAATCAAATGAAACTTAAATGCATTCAACAAAGCTAATTGAATCAAATGAAACTCAAATGCATTCAAGAAAGCTAATTGAATCAAATGAAACTTAAATGCATTCAACAAAGCTAATTGAATCAAATGAAACTCAAATGCATTCAAGAAAGCTAATTGAATCAAATTCAAGTAAAATGAAGTCAAACAAAGCTAATTGAATTAAATGAAAGTCAAAGGAAGTCAAATAAAGCTAATTGAATCAAATGAAACTCAAATGCATTCAAAAAGCTAATTGAATCAAATGAAACTCAAATGCATTCAACAAAGCTAATTGAATCAAATGAAACTCAAATGCATTCAAGAAAGCTAATTGAATCAAATTCAAGTAAAATAAAGTCAAACAAAGCTAATTGAATTAAATGAAACTCAAATGTATTCAACAAAGCTAATTAAATCAAATGAAATTCAAATGCATTATACAAAGCTAATTGAATCAAATTAAAGTAAAATGAAGTCAAACAAAGCTAATTGAATCAAATGAAAGTAAAATGAAGTCAAACAAAGCTAATTGAATCAAATGAAACTCAAATGCATTCAACAAAGCTAATTGAATCAAATGAAACTCAAATGCATTCAACAAAACTTATTGAATCAAATGAAACTCAAATGCATTCAAAAAGCTAATTGAATCAAATGAAACTCAAATGCATTCAACAAAGCTAATTGAATCAAATGAAACTTAAATGCATTCAACAAAGCTAATTGAATCAAATGAAACTTAAATGCATTCAACAAAGCTAATTGAATCAAATGAAACTCAAATGCATTCAACAAAGCTAATTGAATCAAATGAAACTCAAATGCATTCAACAAAACTAATTGAATCAAATGAAACTCAAATGCATTCAACAAAGCTAATTGAATCAAATGAAACTCAAATGCATTCAACAAAGCTAATTGAATCAAATTAAAGTAAAATGAAGTCAAACAAAGCTAGTTGAATCAAATGAAAGTAAAATGAAGTCAAACAAAGCTAATTGAATCAAATGAAACTCAAATGCATTCAACAAAGCTAATTGAATCAAATGAAACTTGAATGCATTCAACAAAGCTAATTGAATCAAATTAAAGTCAAATGACGTCAAACAAAACTTATTGAATCAAATGAAACTCAAATGCATTCAAAAAGCTAATTGAATCAAATGAAACTCAAATGCATTCAAGAAAGCTAATTGAATCAAATGAAACTTAAATGCATTCAACAAAGCTAATTGAATCAAATGAAACTCAAATGCATTCAAGAAAGCTAATTGAATTAAATTCAAGTAAAATGAAGTCAAACAAAGCTAATTGAATTAAATGAAAGTCAAAGGAATTCAACAAAGCTAATTGAATCAAATGAAACTCAAATGCATTCAAAAAGCTAATTGAATCAAATGAAACTCAAATGCATTCAACAAAGCTAATTGAATCAAATGAAACTCAAATGCATTCAAGAAAGCTAATTGAATCAAATTCAAGTAAAATAAAGTCGAAACAAAGCTAATTGAATCAAATGAAACTAAAATGCATTCAACAAAGCTAATTGAATCAAATGAAACTCAAATGCATTCAAGAAAGCTAATTGAATCAAATGAAACTTAAATGCATTCAACAAAGCTAATTGAATCAAATGAAACTCAAATGCATTCAAGAAAGCTAATTGAATCAAATTCAAGTAAAATGAAGTCAAACAAAGCTAATTGAATTAAATGAAAGTCAAAGGAAGTCAAATAAAGCTAATTGAATCAAATGAAACTCAAATGCATTCAAAAAAGCTAATTGAATCAAATGAAACTCAAATGCATTCAACAAAGCTAATTGAATCAAATGAAACTTCAAATGCATTCAAAAAGCTAATTGAATCAAATTAAAGTAAAATAAAGTCAAACAAAGCTAATTGAATTAAATGAAACTCAAATGTATTCAACAAAGCTAATTAAATCAAATGAAATTCAAATGCATTATACAAAGCTAATTGAATCAAATTAAAGTAAAATGAAGTCAAACAAAGCTAGTTGAATCAAATGAAAGTAAAATGAAGTCAAACAAAGCTAATTGAATCAAATGAAACTCAAATGCATTCAACAAAGCTAATTGAATCAAATGAAACTCAAATGCATTCAACAAAGCTTATTGAATCAAATGAAACTCAAATGCATTCAAAAAGCTAATTGAATCAAATGAAACTCAAATGCATTCAAGAAAGCTAATTGAATCAAATGAAACTTAAATGCATTCAACAAAGCTAATTGAATCAAATGAAACTCAAATGCATTCAAGAAAGCTAATTGAATTAAATTAAAGTAAAATGAAGTCAAACAAAGCTAATTGAATTAAATGAAAGTCAAAGGAAGTCAAATAAAGCTAATTGAATCAAATGAAACTCAAATGCATTCAAAAAGCTAATTGAATCAAATGAAACTCAAATGCATTCAACAAAGCTAATTGAATCAAATGAAACTCCAAATGCATTCAAGAAAGCTAATTGAATCAAATTAAAGTAAAATAAAAAGTCAAACAAAGCTAATTGAATTAAATGAAACTCAAATGTATTCAACAACGCTAATTGAATCAAATGAAATTCAAATGCATTCTACAAAGCTAATTGAATCAAATTAAAGTAAAATGAAGTCAAACAAAGCTAGTTGAATCAAATGAAAGTAAAATGAAGTCAAACAAAGCTAATTGAATCAAATGAAACTCAAATGCATTCAACAAAGCTAATTGAATCAAATCAAACTCAAATGCATTCAACAAAACTTATTGAATGAAATGAAACTCGAATGCATTCAACAAAGCTAATTGAATCAATTGAAACTCAAATGCATTCAACAAAGCTAATTGAATCAAATTAAAGTAAAATGAAGTCAAACAAAGCTAGTTGAATCAAATGAAAGTAAAATGAAGTCAAACAAAGCTAATTGAATCAAATGAAACTCAAATGCATTCAACAAAGCTAATTGAATCAAATGAAACTTGAATGCATTCAACAAAGCTAATTCAATCAAATTAAAGTCAAATGACGTCAAAAAAAGCTTATTGAATCAAATGAACCTCAAATGCATTCAAAAAGCTAATTGAATCAAATCAAACTCAAATGCATTCAAGAAAGCTAATTGAATCAAATGAAACTTAAATGCATTCAACAAAGCTAATTGAATCAAATGAAACTCAAATGCATTCAAGAAAGCTAATTGAATTAAATTCAAGTAAAATGAAGTCAAACAAAGCTAATTGAATTAAATGAAAGTCAAAGGAAGTCAAATAAAGCTAATTGAATCAAATGAAACTCAAATGCATTCAAAAAGCTAATTGAATCAAATGAAACTCAAATGCATTCAACAAAGCTAATTGAATCAAATGAAACTCAAATGCATTCAAGAAAGCTAATTGAATCAAATTCAAGTAAAATAAAGTCAAACAAAGCTAATTGAATCAAATGAAACTTAAATGCATTCAACAAAGCTAATTGAATCAAATGAAACTCAAATGCATTCAAGAAAGCTAATTGAATCAAATGAAACTTAAATGCATTCAACAAAGCTAATTGAATCAAATGAAACTCAAATGCATTCAAGAAAGCTAATTGAATCAAATTAAAGTAAAATGAAGTCAAACAAAGCTAATTGAATTAAATGAAAGTCAAAGGAAGTCAAATAAAAGCTAATTGAATCAAATGAAACTCAAATGCATTCAAAAAGCTAATTGAATCAAATGAAACTCAAATGCATTCAACAAAGCTAATTGAATCAAATGAAACTCAAATGCATTCAAGAAAGCTAATTGAATCAAATTCAAGTAAAATAAAGTCAAACAAAGCTAATTGAATTAAATGAAACTCAAATGTATTCAACAAAGCTAATTAAATCAAATGAAATTCAAATGCATTATACAAAGCTAATTGAATCAAATTAAAGTAAAATGAAGTCAAACAAAGCTAGTTGAATCAAATGAAAGTAAAATGAAATCAAACAAAGCTAATTGAATCAAATGAAACTCAAATGCATTCAACAAAGCTAATTGAATTAAATGAAACTCAAATGCATTCAACAAAACTTATTGAATCAAATGAAACTCAAATGCATTCAAAAAGCTAATTGAATCAAATCAAACTCAAATGCATTCAAGAAAGCTAATTGAATCAAATGAAACTTAAATGCATTCAACAAAGCTAATTGAATCAAATGAAACTCAAATGCATTCAAGAAAGCTAATTGAATTAAATTCAAGTAAAATGAAGTCAAACAAAGCTAATTGAATTAAATGAAAGTCAAAGGAAGTCAAATAAAGCTAATTGAATCAAATGAAACTCAAATGCATTCAAAAAGCTAATTGAATCAAATGAAACTCAAATGCATTCAACAAAGCTAATTGAATCAAATGAAACTCAAATGCATTCAAGAAAGCTAATTGAATCAAATTCAAGTAAAATAAAGTCAAACAAAGCTAATTGAATTAAATGAAACTCAAATGTATTCAACAAAGCTAATTGAATCAAATGAAATTCAAATGCATTCTACAAAGCTAATTGAATCAAATTAAAGTCAAAATGAAGTCAAACAAAGCTAGTTGAATCAAATGAAAGTAAAATGAAGTCAAACAAAGCTAATTGAATCAAATGAAACTCAAATGCATTCAACAAAGCTAATTGAATCAAATGAAACTCAAATGCATTCAACAAAACTTATTGAATGAAATGAAACTTCGAATGCATTCAACAAAGCTAATTGAATCAATTGAAACTCAAATGCATTCAACAAAGCTAATTGAATCAAATTAAAGTAAAATGAAGTCAAACAAAGCTAGTTGAATCAAATGAAAGTAAAATGAAGTCAAACAAAGCTAATTGAATCAAATGAAACTCAAATGCATTCAACAAAGCTAATTGAATCAAATGAAACTTGAATGCATTCAACAAAGCTAATTCAATCAAATTAAAGTCAAATGACGTCATCAAAAAAACTTATTGAATCAAATGAAACTCAAATGCATTCAAAAGCTAATTGAATCAAATGAAACTCAAATGCATTCAAGAAAGCTAATTGAATCAAATGAAACTTAAATGCATTCAACAAAGCTAATTGAATCAAATGAAACTCAAATGCATTCAAGAAAGCTAATTGAATTAAATTCAAGTAAAATGAAGTCGAAACAAAGCTAATTGAATTAAATGAAAGTCAAAGGAAGTCAAATAAAGCTAATTGAATCAAATGAAACTCAAATGCATTCAAAAAAGCTAATTGAATCAAATGAAACTCAAATGCATTCAACAAAGCTAATTGAATCAAATGAAACTCAAATGCATTCAAGAAAGCTAATTGAATCAAATTCAAGTAAAATGAAGTCAAACAAAGCTAATTGAATTAAATGAAACTCAAATGTATTCAACAAAGCTAATTGAATCAAATGAAATTCAAATGCATTCTACAAAGCTAATTGAATCAAATTAAAGTAAAATGAAGTCGAAACAAAGCTAGTTGAATCAAATGAAAGTAAAATGAAGTCAAACAAAGCTAATTGAATCAAATGAAACTCAAATGCATTCAACAAAGCTAATTGAATCAAATGAAACTCGAATGCATTCAACAAAGCTAATTCAATCAAATTAAAGTCAAATGACGTCAAACAAAACTTATTGAAACAAATGAAACACAAATGCATTCAAAAAGCTAATTGAATCAAATCAAACTCAAATGCATTCAAGAAAGCTAATTGAATCAAATGAAACTTAAATGCATTCAACAAAGCTAATTGAATCAAATGAAACTCAAATGCATTCAAGAAAGCTAATTGAATCAAATGAAACTCAAATGCATTCAACAAAGCTAATTGAATCAAATTAAAGTCAAATGACGTCAAATAAAACTTATTGAATCAAATGAAACTCAAATGCATTCAAAAGCTAATTGAATCAAATGAAAGTCAAATGCATTCAACAAAGCTAATTGAATCAAATGAAACTCAAATGCATTCAACAAAGCTAATTTAATCAAATGAAACTCAAATGCATTCAACAAAGCTAATTGAATCAAATGAAACTCAAATGCATTCAACAAAGCTAATTGAATCATATTAAAGTCAAATGACGTCATACAAAACTTATTGAATCAAATGAAACTCAAATGTATTCAACAAACCTAATTGAATCAAATGAAATTCAAATGCATTATACAAAGCTAATTGAATCAAATTAAAGTAAAATGAAGTCAAACAAAGCTAGTTGAATTAAATGAAAGTAAAATGAAGTCAAACAAAGCTAATTGAATCAAATGAAACTCAAATGCATTCAACAAAGCTAATTGAATCAAATCAAACTCAAATGCATTCAAGAAAGCTAATTGAATCAAATGAAACTTAAATGCATTCAACAAAGCTAATTGAATCAAATTAAACTCAAATGCATTCAAGAAAGCTAATTGAATCAAATTCAAGTAAAATGAAGTCAAACAAAGCTAATTGAATTAAATGAAAGTCAAAGGAAGTCAAATAAAGCTAATTGAATCAAATGAAACTCAAATGCATTCAAAAAGCTAATTGAATCAAATGAAACTCAAATGCATTCAACAAAGCTAATTGAATCAAATGAAACTCAAATGCATTCAAGAAAGCTAATTGAATCAAATTCAAGTAAAATAAAGTCAAACAAAGCTAATTGAATCAAATGAAACTTAAATGCATTCAACAAAGCTAATTGAATCAAATTAAAGTAAAATGAAGTCAAACAAAGCTAATTGAATTAAATGAAAGTCAAAGGAAGTCAAATAAAGCTAATTGAATCAAATGAAACTCAAATGCATTCAAAAAGCTAATTGAATCAAATGAAACTCAAATGCATTCAACAAAGCTAATTGAATCAAATGAAACTCAAATGCATTCAAGAAAGCTAATTGAATCAAATTCAAGTAAAATAAAAGTCAAACAAAGCTAATTGAATCAAATGAAACTTAAATGCATTCAACAAAGCTAATTGAATCAAATGAAACTCAAATGCATTCAAGAAAGCTAATTGAATCAAATGAAACTTAAATGCATTCAACAAAGCTAATTGAATCAAATGAAACTCAAATGCATTCAAGAAAGCTAATTGAATCAAATTCAAGTAAAATGAAGTCGAAACAAAGCTAATTGAATTAAATGAAAGTCAAAGGAAGTCAAATAAAGCTAATTGAATCAAATGAAACTCAAATGCATTCAAAAAGCTAATTGAATCAAATGAAACTCAAATGCATTCAACAAAGCTAATTGAATCAAATGAAACTCAAATGCATTCAAGAAAGCTAATTGAATCAAATTCAAGTAAAATAAAGTCAAACAAAGCTAATTGAATTAAATGAAACTCAAATGTATTCAACAAAGCTAATTGAATCAAATGAAATTCAAATGCATTCTACAAAGCTAATTGAATCAAATTAAAGTAAAATGAAGTCAAACAAAGCTAATTGAATCAAATGAAAGTAAAATGAAGTCAAACAAAGCTAATTGAATCAAATGAAACTCAAATGCATTCAACAAAGCTAATTGAATCAAATCAAACTCAAATGCATTCAACAAAACTTATTGAATCAAATGAAACTCAAATGCATTCAAAAAGCTAATTGAATCAAATCAAACTCAAATGCATTCAAGAAAGCTAATTGAATCAAATGAAACTTAAATGCATTCAACAAAGCTAATTGAATCAAATGAAACTCAAATGCATTCAAGAAAGCTAATTGAATTAAATTCAAGTAAAATGAAGTCAAACAAAGCTAATTGAATTAAATGAAAGTCAAAGGAAAGTCAAAAAAAAATGCATTCAAAAAGCTAATTGAATCAAATGAAACTCAAATGCATTCAACAAAGCTAATTGAATCAAATGAAACTCAAATGCATTCAAGAAAGCTAATTGAATCAAATTCAAGTAAAATAAAGTCAAACAAAGCTAATTGAATTAAATGAAACTCAAATGTATTCAACAAAGCTAATTGAATCAAATGAAATTCAAATGCATTCAACAAAGCTAATTGAATCAAATTAAAGTAAAATGAAGTCAAACAAAGCTAATTGAATCAAATGAAAGTAAAATGAAGTCAAACAAAGCTAATTGAATCAAATGAAACTCAAATGCATTCAACAAAGCTAATTGAATCAAATCGAAACTCAAATGCATTCAACAAAACTTATTGAATCAAATGAAACTCGAATGCATTCAACAAAGCTAATTGAATCAATTGAAACTCAAATGCATTCAACAAAGCTAATTGAATCAAATTAAAGTAAAATGAAGTCAAACAAAGCTAGTTGAATCAAATGAAAGTAAAATGAAGTCAAACAAAGCTAATTGAATCAAATGAAACTCAAATGCATTCAACAAAGCTAATTGAATCAAATGAAACTTGAATGCATTCAACAAAGCTAATTCAATCAAATTAAAGTCAAATGACGTCAAAGAAAACTTATTGAATCAAATGAAACTCAAATGCATTCAAAAAGCTAATTGAATCAAATCAAACTCAAATGCATTCAAGAATGCTAATTGAATCAAATGAAACTTAAATGCATTCAACAAAGCTAATTGAATCAAATGTAACTCAAATGTATTCAAGAAAGCTAATTTAATCAAATGAAACTCAAATGCATTCAACAAAGCTAATTGAATCAAATGAAACTCAAATGCATTCAACAAAGCTAATTGAATCAAATTAAAGTCAAATGACGTCAAATAAAACTTATTGAATCAAATGAAACTCAAATGCATTCAAAAAAGCTAATTGAATCAAATGAAACTCAAATGCATTCAACAAAGCTAATTGAATCAAATGAAACTCAAATGCATTCAACAAAGCTAATTTAATCAAATGAAACTCAAATGCATTCAACAAAGCTAATTGAATCAAATGAAACTCAAATGCATTCAACAAAGCTAATTGAATAAGTCAAATGACGTCATACAAAACTTATTGAATCAAATGAAACTCAAATGTATTCAACAAACCTAATTGAATCAAATGAAACTCAAATGCATTCAAGAAAGCTAATTTAATCAAATGAAACTCAAATGCATTCAACAAAGCTAATTGAATCAAATGAAACTCAAATGCATTCAACAAAGCTAATTGAATCAAATTAAAGTCAAATGACGTCAAATAAAACTTATTGAATCAAATGAAACTCAAATGCATTCAAAAAGCTAATTGAATCAAATGAAACTCAAATGCATTCAACAGAGCTAATTGAATCAAATGAAACTCAAATGCATTCAACAAAGCTAATTTAATCAAATGAAACTCAAATGCATTCAACAAAGCTAATTGAATCATATTAAAGTCAAATGACGTCATACAAAACTTATTGAATCAAATGAAACTCAAATGTATTCAACAAACCTAATTGAATCAAATGAAATTCAAATGCATTATACAAAGCTAATTGAATCAAATTAAAGTAAAATGAAGTCAAACAAAGCTAGTTGAATCAAATGAAAGTAAAATGAAGTCAAACAAAGCTAATTGAATCAAATGAAACTCAAATGCATTCAACAAAGCTAATTGAATCAAATCAAACTCAAATGCATTCAAGAAAGCTAATTGAATCAAATGAAACTTAAATGCATTCAACAAAGCTAATTGAATCAAATGAAACTCAAATGCATTCAAGAAAGCTAATTGAATCAAATTCAAGTAAAATGAAGTCGAAACAAAGCTAATTGAATTAAATGAAAGTCAAAGGAAGTCAAATAAAGCTAATTGAATCAAATGAAACTCAAATGCATTCAAAAAGCTAATTGAATCAAATGAAACTCAAATGCATTCAACAAAGCTAATTGAATCAAATGAAACTCAAATGCATTCAAGAAAGCTAATTGAATCAAATTCAAGTAAAATAAAGTCAAACAAAGCTAATTGAATTAAATGAAACTCAAATGTATTCAACAAAGCTAATTGAATCAAATGAAATTCAAATGCATTCTACAAAGCTAATTGAATCAAATTAAAGTAAAATGAAGTCAAACAAAGCTAGTTGAATCAAATGAAAGTAAAATGAAGTCAAACAAAGCTAATTGAATCAAATGAAACTCAAATGCATTCAACAAAGCTAATTGAATCAAATCAAACTCAAATGCATTCAACAAAACTTATTGAATCAAATGAAACTCGAATGCATTCAACAAAGCTAATTGAATCAATTGAAACTCAAATGCATTCAACAAAGCTAATTGAATCAAATTAAAGTAAAATGAAGTCAAACAAAGCTAGTTGAATCAAATGAAAGTAAAATGAAGTCAAACAAAGCTAATTGAATCAAATGAAACTCAAATGCATTCAACAAAGCTAATTGAATCAAATGAAACTTGAATGCATTCAACAAAGCTAATTCAATCAAATTAAAGTCAAATGACGTCAAAGAAAACTTATTGAATCAAATGAAACTCAAATGCATTCAAAAAGCTAATTGAATCAAATCAAACTCAAATGCATTCAAGAATGCTAATTGAATCAAATGAAACTTAAATGCATTCAACAAAGCTAATTGAATCAAATGTAACTCAAATGTATTCAAGAAAGCTAATTTAATCAAATGAAACTCAAATGCATTCAACAAAGCTAATTGAATAAAATGAAACTCAAATGCATTCAACAAAGCTAATTGAATCAAATTAAAGTCAAATGACGTCAAATAAAACTTATTGAATCAAATGAAACTCAAATGCATTCAAAAAGCTAATTGAATCAAATGAAACTCAAATGCATTCAACAGAGCTAATTGAATCAAATGAAACTCAAATGCATTCAACAAAGCTAATTTAATCAAATGAAACTCAAATGCATTCAACAAAGCTAATTGAATCAAATGAAACTCAAATGCATTCAACAAAGCTAATTGAATCATATTAAAGTCAAATGACGTCATACAAAACTTATTGAATCAAATGAAACTCAAATGTATTCAACAAACCTAATTGAATCAAATGCAACTCAAATGCATTCAAGAAAGCTAATTTAATCAAATGAAACTCAAATGCATTCAACAAAGCTAATTGAATCAAATGAAACTCAAATGCATTCAACAAAGCTAATTGAATCAAATTAAAGTCAAATGACGTCAAATAAAACTTATTGAATCAAATGAAACTCAAATGCATTCAAAAAGCTAATTGAATCAAATGAAACTCAAATGCATTCAACGAGCTAATTGAATCAAATGAAACTCAAATGCATTCAACAAAGCTAATTTAATCAAATGAAACTCAAATGCATTCAACAAAGCTAATTGAATCATATTAAAGTCAAATGACGTCATACAAAACTTATTGAATCAAATGAAACTCAAATGTATTCAACAAACCTAATTGAATCAAATGAAATTCAAATGCATTATACAAAGCTAATTGAATCAAATTAAAGTAAAATGAAGTCAAACAAAGCTAGTTGAATCAAATGAAAGTAAAATGAAGTCAAACAAAGCTAATTGAATCAAATGAAACTCAAATGCATTCAACAAAGCTAATTGAATCAAATCAAACTCAAATGCATTCAAGAAAGCTAATTGAATCAAATGAAACTTAAATGCATTCAACAAAGCTAATTGAATCAAATGAAACTCAAATGCATTCAAGAAAGCTAATTGAATCAAATTCAAGTAAAATGAAGTCAAACAAAGCTAATTGAATTAAATGAAAGTCAAAGGAAGTCAAATAAAGCTAATTGAATCAAATGAAACTCAAATGCATTCAAAAAGCTAATTGAATCAAATGAAACTCAAATGCATTCAACAAAGCTAATTGAATCAAATGAAACTCAAATGCATTCAAGAAAGCTAATTGAATCAAATTCAAGTAAAATAAAGTCGAAACAAAGCTAATTGAATTAAATGAAACTCAAATGTATTCAACAAAGCTAATTGAATCAAATGAAATTCAAATGCATTCTACAAAGCTAATTGAATCAAA